>CM031606.1:98529574-98565630 GCA_018398815.1 Conus ventricosus
CTTCTCTCTCTCCTTCTCTCTCTCTTCTCTTCTTCCTCTTCTCCCTCTCTTCACTCTCTTCTCTCTTCCTCTCTCTCTCTCTTTTCTTCTTTTCTTCTTCTTCTTCTTCTTCTTCTTCTTCTTCTTCTCTTCTTCTCTCTTTCTCTCTGTCTGTTGTCTGTCTGTCTGTCTGTCTGTCTGCGTGTCTCTCTTTCTCTTTCTTCTTCTCTCGCTTTTCTCTCTCTCTTCTCTCTCTCTCTCTCTCTCTCTCTCTCTTTTCTTTCCTTTATCTCTCTTTCTCTCTCTTCCTCCCTCCTCTCTCTCTCCTTCGCATCTCTCTCGCTCTTTCTCTCTCTCTCTCTTTCTCTCTCTCTCTCTCTCTCTCTCTCTCTCTCTCTCTCTCTCTCTCTCTCTGTCTTTGTCTCTCTCTGCCTTGCATCTCTCTCTTTTTCTCTCTGTCTCTCTGTCCTCTCTGTCTGTCTGTCTGTCTGTCTCTCTCTTCTCTCTCTCTCTCTCTCTCTCTCTCCTTCACATCTCTTTCTTTCTCTCTCGTTCTCTCTCCTTCACTTTCTTTCTCTCTCTGTCTCTGTCTCTCTCTCTCTTTCTCTCTCTCTCTTCCCTTCTCTCTCTCTCTCTCTCTCTCTCTCTCTCTCTCTCTCTCTCTCTCTCTCTCTCTCTTACTGGGTTGGCTGTCTACCTTCTATTTGCGTAGCAAACTACCTAAGCGCCAAGCTAACGAACAAACGATCGATCGAACAAAATAAGTGAACAAGCAAACTACCAACCTGCAACCAACCAACCAACCACCTACCTACCTATCCACTACCACTAATTAAACTAGCCACTAATTAAATACCTACCTACCTACCTAACTAATGACTGACTAACTATCTAACTACTAACTAACTAACTAACTTTCTGTCTCGCAATCTTCTCTCTCTCTCTCTCTCTCTCTCTCTCTCTCTCTCTCTCTCTCTCTCTCTCTCTCTCTCTCTCTCTTTTCTCTCTGTGCGTGTGTGCATGCTTTGTACGTGCCAGTGCATATCATCGCTTTGTGTGTGTGTGTGTGTGTGTGGTGTGTGTGTGTGTGTGTGTGTGTGTGTGTGTGTGTTGTGTGTGTGGAGTGTGTGTGTGTGTGTTGAGTCTCTGTGTGTGTGTGTGTGTGTGTGTGTGTGTGTCGTGTGGGTGTGTGTGTGTGTGTGTGTGTGTGTGTGTGTGTGTGTGTGTGTGGTGTGTGTGTGCCATAAATCAAGAGAACAGGAGAAGTGATGACAGAGGTGACAACACTGAAGTCCATTTGGCGTGACACAAGCCACTGTGCCATGACAACCCAACTCATGCATTCCTTGGTCAGAGGATTGTTTGTGCACACATGTGAACCCTTCGTAGGCACACACTGCCGATCTCTGAAGCCAGTGCAAACCCTGGGGATGACATGTCACCACGAGGTCTGGAACATGTCGGAGAGGGAGGAACCAGCGAACCACACGATGCCCTGGGCACTATGGTATGGACAATGACATTCTGCTGGCCGTGTCAAGGTCAGCCAGACTGACAACAGCCAACCCACAGGGCACAGTGACCGGGAGGAGGAGAAGAGGCAGACAGAGGGAGAGATGGGCCGTCAGTATCTGGGAGCACACAGACCTGTCCTGGGCTAGCTCTTAGTGGGCCGTAGATAATGGCACCAGATGGAAGGTTGTCAGCGAGTCATTGCTGTGTCTGAACAACACCTCCTTGGGGTTAGGATGTGGTGAAGCAAGACAAATTTAATACATAAGAGAACAAGATGAGTTCATATATACCACTTTCTGTTTGGGTGTCTGGTCACGTGCCAGATACTGCCTTGCATTAATCATATATCTATTTCAATTTACTTTCTTTCATTTCATTGCATTACCTTTGACCTTTTGTTATTCTTTTGTTCCAAGACGTGTACTCCTGACCCAACTCGTGCTTTCAAAGTTTTTATCACTTTCTCTTCTAGCGCCTTCTGTCGTCCCTGCATGACCACAGTCCACAAGTAGAGAAATGGACTGAGAGCAGAGCTGAGTGGTAACCCAAATACAACCAAGGCGTCATGAGCGTTGTTTAATGTGGATGTACCACTTGTTGCCATGACCGTGACAAAGCCCAGAATAAGCCAGCTTGCACTGTTTGCAGTTGCCAGTTTTTGCATCAAATGCACAGCAGAATACACAGACCTTGATGAGGTATCAAGCATAGTTCTGAATTTAGGTGTTTGTCTGTAGATCACAAACTGGCCAACCATTATTGTAAAGCAGATCACAAAATTAACAGTCACAATGACGTTTGACCATCGGAATCCTTGATTACATCTGTGGTGATTAAGTAATGGCATGCGGCACAGACCTGACTGACCTTGAACTCCCCACTGTGACGACCAGGAAGGAATGGTATCAAGGATATCAGGGTTCCAGCACACCATGGCACTACGACAGCTGCTGTCAGCGAAACTCTCGTCAGCGTGCATGAGCGCTTACGAAAGCCAATGACAGTGAGGTGATCCACGGTGATGAAGCCAATGATGAGAAGTGACGCCTCACTGGACAGATAGAACAGAAACTCGGCCACCTTACAAGGCAGGCTGTTGATCCATGTCTTTTCACAGTGGATGTAACGATCTTTGAATATCTCATTAGCTCCTACGACAATACTGGTATGATAGCCTGTACAAGTTTGAGCAAACAACAAATCAGCAATCATCAACTATTTACTTTCAAAATGTCCTTTCACTGTGAATAAACTGATGAAACTAATCAGGTTTCCTGACGTGGCGCACACACAGACCACCCAGAAGAACACTCTGTACAGTTCAGTTGGCATCAGTGTTGTACATGAAAGAAGCATAGTTTGAGGTGCAGAGCACTTTATTTCATCTATGTTCTTGGGAAGTAAATTCTCACAGCAGAACCTGTAATTTGAAGCAAAGATATTTACTAAATGATCAGACTTTGATAACAAATTCAATGAAAATTTCTCCAGTGGGTTAAATCTCATGTCTACTTCACGAAGGTATGGTGTGTTTTTAAATCCCATTGATCCGATTCTTTTAATAGCGGAAGAGGAGAGATTTAAATGAATTACACGAGGCAAGAAAATGGACAATACACAATTGAATACGTGAAGATTTGTTCCTGATACATCAACATGCAACAGTGAGTAATGAATACGTTTTGTCAATGTGTTCATTGTCTTTGACCTTATGGGATTTTTTGCTAACATGAGCGTTTTCAAATTTTGTAGTTTAAGAAAATTAGATATATCAAGATATTTTAGACAGTTGTTTGTGAGACTGATGTGTTGTAAGTTGAGAAGCTTTATGCTTGATGTGTTAGAAATATGGCAATGAGACAGAGTGAGATGAATGAGATAGACATTTGTATTAAAATCATCCGGTGACATCCCTGATCCTGTGGCGTCCACATATCGGAGCTGTGAAAAGAGATCAACAGGAAACGTGTTTCTGCAAATGAAAAGGTGACCTTGACATAGACAACCTTCAGGACAAGATGTATCACACATCAGTTCATCATCTCGTTGTGGACACTGGCCCCAGCCATCCACAGGTGAACTCTGTGGAGACAGGTTGTAGATGCTCGACACTTGAACAATCCAGTACATTGAACTTTGTCACAGTCCTGTTCGTCCTCTCCATGAACACAGTCAGAGAATCCATTACATCGAGTGTAGACAGGAAGACAGTACAGCCACTCCGATGTACAGCGATAATGAGTGTCAGGACAAGGTTCTTCAGTGTCCATCACCTGTTGTGTAAAGTAACCCGTTCCATCCAAGTCAATGTGAAATCGCTGCTTCATCTTCACATCTCTGAACTGAATGCAATATGCACACGGAGTACTAACCTGTTGCTGGCAACCGATCTCATCAGAATCATCCACACAATCAGAGTGCTCATTACAACGCTGAGTTTGTAACACACACTGACCATTAGAACACACAAAGCCCTGACAAGAAGGGAGATGACAAAATGACTCATCACTATTGTCTGGACAGTCCTGTCTGACGTCACACACTAAAGTGTAATGCAGTAACGTGACGTCATCATTGCAAGTGAACATGACATGCGCACATTTCACATCTCTCTCAGCAGGTGACAACAACTCGTCCTGCTCAGCACTGGCATTCAGAACTGCCAGACTTTGAGGGTGATAGGAGTTCCCACAGTGACTGCCAGGGTCACAGTACATGAAAGTATGGATGATAGCACTGGCTGGACAAAGCAACACACTCTGCCTAGTGTGTGTGAAAGAGGACGGGGTGGACTCTGACTGGGTCCATACAGCTTGGGGAGGAATCACACTAGAGGTTTGTAGTTTAGTCTCACAAAGCACTGCCCTTTTAAACCAATACTCACGGTATGTCAAATCGAGGCCACCCGAAGTCCAAAGCCCTTTCATGTTTTTCCTTGAAACGAGAAATGTTGTTTGTCGTCTCATTCTGAAATGATTCATATTGTAGATCATAGTACTATCAGACCATTTACGAAACTGACTATACATGAAAGGTACCAAGGACCAACCTGAAGTGTAATCCACAGTTACACGAAAAGAAAAATAATTTCTAAAAAATGTTAGGGAGTCTTCAAATTCTTTTCTCGTTCTTACAGACCCAATTTCCTGGCCAGATTTCCTGCATTCATAGGATAGACGTACGTCATCAAAAAATAGGTGTACCAAGACAAGTTTGAAACATTTGTTCGTTGAAGCCACCATCCCCTGACAGCCAGGACTGCTGAAGGGACAGTGTTCTGTTTCATCCCGTCCATCTTCACACTCTGTCTTCAGATTGCACTGCAGGAAGGGATGAAAGGTGGAGTAATTAGCCACAGAGCAGTTGAACAACCCACTGGGCAGAGTATAAGGATGGCCAGACACACAGAAAACAGAGAAGACCATTTTTACACACTCTGGCATTATGGGGAGTGCATCCTGAAATAGGAAGCAATAAATAAGGACGCTGGTGTGGAACGCTCAGTACACACATGAGCAGTGTGTTCTTGGAATGTGTTGTGTTTCTTGTATGCCACTGATATTATATCAAAACTCGTACACATCCTAAGGTTATAGGACTGCCGAACACTGATCATGAGGAGGCAATGAGAATGCAGTATCAGTTCTTTGCTGAAGGGAAGTTTGACACCCGTTCTTGGAACAGCTATATATCCGGAATCTTCATTTATACATTGTAGAAATGCATTGCTATGCTTCATTACTTGAAAACTGATCGTAGCTGTTGGCTTGTTCGTCATCGCTATCCTGAACTTTTCGTCTGACTGAAATAACAGATCTTGAAGACCCTGATACTCACATCCCACCTCGACTCTAGTAATGTGGGATACCGAGAGAAACATTTCAATTCTCCACACATTCCCGTCGCTGCAGTTCCCGAAAGCAGGTGTTGAAGGCGAGCACGCACAAACATACCCTGTGTCACCCTTATGTGCAGGTTACAGAAATGGCTGGATCCCCCACACAGCCCGTACACCACTCCCAGGTCTGCTGTAAACTGTGTCAGCAACCTGTTGTCACAATCAGAGACATTGCTGTTTAGAAATGTTGTGCTTGGGTTGTTTTGTTTCATAAGATAGTCTACCCTGGACAAGAGTCACTGATATTCAGAGATCCAGTTGAGGTTCCCTTGCTGATGCTATGACTTGTGGTGGACTCTGCACAGAAAACAAACCTAGCGATGCAATAGACAGATGAGGCAAACCATCACTAACACTTTTTTTTCTAAGACTTATTTCCCATCAATCTCCAATTTTTCCACTTGTTCTTTTTTTTTTCTTTTTTTTTCTTTTTTAAACTTTTATTTTCCATTTTTTTAAGAGTTCGGGCCTCCATCCTTCTATTTTTCCCACCGACTTTTTTCAAAATAGAAATTAACTCATGCTCACCATGTAATGTCTGTGTGTTGCTTAAGATGGACAGTCGCATGCTTTCTTTAATGCTTCAACGTTTGATACAAAGCGTCTGGGTTTATTCGGGTACTAATGTATGGTGTGCTGATACTTTCACAGTGATATTTCTACAACACGTTAAACACAGGAATGTACCCCCCAACCCAACTGAACGTCTATGTGTTCCCCACGCGCGCATGTGTGTGTGTGTGTGTGTGTGTGTGTGGTGTGTGTGTGTGTGTGGTGTGTGTGTGTGTGTGTGTGTGTGTGTGTGTGTGTGTGTGTGTGTGTGTGTGTGTGTGTGTTGCTCACACATAAATATCAAAATAATGTATTGTGAATTGCATTTACACAGTAGATTCAATCAGATAACGGAAGTTTCTTAATACAATTTTTTCTACTCATGTTTATTTGTTGATCAAAGATGATTTGAAGTAAAGATGGTGTTTGTGTTTTCCGCGTTATACTTATACACATTTCTGCCCTCCCCCCACCCCCAATATAATATGACGAACTGACACAGACAGTGTTTGGTTCAGTTCCCCTTTGAAAACACCAAAATAAAACATCCAACACTGATATTATTTCTGGTTTTCCAATTTCAAGCCATAACAGTACTTCTAGTTGTTGGGGTTTTTTTCTTCAATAAATGAATTTACATTTAGGCACTCAGAAAACAAAGCTTAATGGGATCAATGTCAACAGTGTGGTAATCACATATTTGAATTTGTTAGTTTCGTTCTTTGAGGAATAATATTTGCAGGATACATATTATGGTTTATTTTCCATAGTAGTTCGTGCAACCGAACTTCTTTTGACATGTTTCTCGGCAAAATCCAAATAACTTCGTTGAAAACACAATTGAATTTTCTTTGCCTGACTTCAGAAACGTGAGGTTTTAGATTTATTTCATCACCTGCCTTCAATAATAAGGTCTTTATTTCTTTTGGTACGACATTAATCTCACTTGCAATACAGGACTGCACATGGGTGTTTTCACGACTCATTTCACAGCTATCAATCTGGTTCATCCATATTTTTGAAATGCGTTCCAAAGAGCATTGTATACAAAAGTTGTGTTTGCTATATTTATTTATCTACAGTTGAAACGTCTTCTAAACCTAGGAGTCGGATTTCATATGAATACATTATGTTTTAAACACATTCAACTTCTTTTCTGAACCAGTTTTGAAAATACAAAACATTGCTTTTATATCGTACTAGAGTGTTACAAAGGAGCATTTGACTATGAACGCTCTTGCTGTTTACATCCTCTAAGGAATTTCTTTATCATTATCTAAACAATTGATTATGACTTCTTCCCAAAAGTCGTTTTCTATTTCACTCACTTTTTGTATGCTGCTTTGATCTGCAGTTTATCCGGAAAATATTTCGTCCTGTGACAAGTTTACTTCAGTGCCATTTGGGTATAAAGGCCCAGTTCTCTTCTGATAATTATAACATGTTAGTCATATTAGGTCCCCTCACTAGAGTCACATGTTAGTCATGTTAGGTCCTCCCTCACTAGAGTCCATGTAGTCATATTAGGTCATCCCTCACTAGAGTCACATGTTAGTCATGTTAGGTCCTCCCTCACTAGAGTCACATGCTAGTCATATTAGGTCCTCCCTCACTAGAGTCACATGTTAGTCATATTAGGTCCTCCTCACTAGAGTCACATGTTAGTCATGTTAGGTCCTCCCTCACTAGAGTCACATGCTTAGTCATATTAGGTCCTCCTCACTAGAGTCACATGTTAGTCATATTAGGTCCTCCCTCACTAGAGTCACATGTTAGTCATGTTAGGTCCTCCCTCACTAGAGTCACATGTTAGTCATGTTAGGTCCTCCCTCACTAGAGTCACATGTTAGTCATGTTAGGTCCTCCCTCACTAGAGTCACATGTTAGTCATGTTAGGTCCCCCTCACTAGAGTCACATGTTAGTCATGTTAGGTCCTCCCTCACTAGAGTCACATGTTAGTCATGTTAGGTCCTCCTCACTAGAGTCACATGTTAGTCATGTTAGGTCTTCCCTCACTAGAGTCACATGTTAGTCATGTTAGGTCCTCCTCACTAGAGTCACATGTTAGTCATGTTAGGTCCTCCCTCACTAGAGTCACATGGTTAGTCATGTTAGGTCCCCCTCACTAGAGTCACATGTTAGTCATGTTAGGTCCTCCCTCACTAGAGTCACGTGTTAGTCATGTTAGGTCCTCCCTCACTAGAGTCACGTGTTAGTCATGTTAGGTCCTCCCTCACTAGAGTCACATGTTAGTCATGTTAGGTCCTCCCTCACTAGAGTCACATGTTAGTCATGTTAGGTCCTCCCTCACTAGAGTCACATTAGTTATGTCCATAGTTACGGTCTCTCCCTCACTAGAGTCACATGTTAGTCATGTTAGGTCCTCCCTCACTAGAGTCACATGTTAGTCATGTTAGGTCCTCCCTCACTAGAGTCACATGTTAGTCATTTAGGTCCTCCTCACTAGAGTCACATGTTAGTCATTAGGTCCTCCCTCACTAGAGTCACATGTTAGTCATGTTAGGTCCCTCCTCACTAGAGTCACATGTTAGTCATGTTAGGTCCCTCCTCACTAGAGTCACATGTTAGTCATACTAGGTCCTCCCTCACTAGAGTCACATGTTAGTCATTTAGGTCCTCCCTCACTAGAGTCACATGTTAGTCATATTAGGTCCCCACTCACTAGAGTCACATGTTAGTCATATTAGGTCCTCCCTCACTAGAGTCACTCTCTATTGTTTTCCTTTTCACTTTTCCAAAAGCTCTGCGGCTGCTAAATGTTCTTTGCCATATAAACATATACAACAATGTGTTCAATGACTAAGAATTACTTATGGGATACCTATATATTGCATAATGAATGTTGACTGGCTGACAATAAAGGATTTAACTATGACAATTTTGCCGTGTACACCGTGATCCCCGTGCTCCGTTGGTTTATCAAATTATTGATTCTTTTAACTCGACTTTTCCAATATCTTCAATATTTCTGGCCATTATTTCTGATTGGAAAAAAAAATTCCCAAGTATTTATCTTGCCAACTATGGGTGGGGGTTAACTGTTCTCTTTTCCTCCTTTACCTAGCCGTAAAGCTTTTCTTTTGTGTAAATTCAGTTAAAGTCCTTAAAAGTTTTCGAAGGAGTTAAGTATGTTTGAAGACACAATCATAATATTATCCTCACTATTCTTAAGAAAGAATGTCATGTCATCAGCTGATTGCTTTATTTTGAATATAGCGTTACCATTATTGTTTGGTATTATAATGGTTGAGATAGGGCTGTTTCTTTTCTTTATTGCCAAGACCTCCACTGTCAAAGGAGGGAGAATGGGCAGCCTTGCATAATATCACAATTAGCACCAAAGGCCTCAGACATCCACCCACCATAGTTAATGCTACTCTGGCAGTTGATGGTTAAAACCTTAGAATGGGTCTGATAAAATGTGCATTGATATGTGTTTATGCACACCAACGAAGCTTTGAAGTGTTAGGGAAGGGTAATAAATGTTGGATGTTCTGATGATATTTCCAATGAACAAGGGCCTCAAACAGCATATCAGAACACTTTGTCAATGGAGCGGAAAAGCAGGGTACCAATGTCAAAACAGAGACTTTAAAGAGCTCTACAGTTGATCCTTCACGATCCGTGTTCTTGAAGTTGTTCCAGTGTTTCAATGCTGTGGCTGCTTCCTGTCAGGTCATCTCCCCTCCATCTACATTCTCCTCACGTGTTGAAGCCAGATAACTGGGAACGTGATCCCAAATGGTGTCAGATACATCACGAAACTAGTACAGATCTTCATGATACCATCGTACCTTAATCAGTGTGATTTTGTATCTGAGAGGACGTCCCTTTGGCTATCTTTCTTATATTTCTTTCGAAAGTACAGCTTTGTCCAAGTCGTCTCTGATTTCAAAATTGCAAAACATATTTGTTTACCTTTTCCCTATAATTTATTACTCATGCGCGCCACCCCCACACACACACACACACACACACACACACACACACACACACACACACACACACACACACACACACACACACACACACACACACACACACACACACACACACACACACACACACACACACACACACACATGTGCACACGCACACTGTCATGTGACGTAGCCTCACATCAAGGCATGTGACGCTCCATCACATGTAGGTTAGTGATATGAATCATTTCCCATGCCACAACTAAAAAGGAAGAATATTCATGTGGCTTGACTAGTGTAGCGGGCGTCCCCAAATAATTGTGAGTTCACTCATTCAAAGAATCAAGAGTGGTCATTGGGTGAAAGTGACCACTGAGAGATAGTTTAATAAGGGCTGGTAAGGTGCTGGTCATGTGTTTTGAACACTGAGTATGCACTCACTAGGAGGAGGGAGGAAAGAATCAGTTTTAGCCCAGCAGATGGCCTAGAGACTCGAACCTGTCAGGACGCTGGTCCTCACTGCTGACCAGTCATTACCAGGTGAGCCATAGATAGTTGGGGAAAGCTACAGGGGAAAACCTAAAGAAAAGAGAAAGAAAAAATTCATATGTTGAATTAGGAAGCAGGTTACTTACACGAACCTTATTCGTGTTTCAGCCCTTCACCCTTCACTCTTCACCCCGTCAGGTGTGGTTAACGAAGGCCAGGGTGTGGGGAACACACCGGTAGTTCAGCCCCAGCATTAAAAGACTCCAGGTAGAAGAGTCGGAACTCATCATATCTCCAGTGACGGGAGAATTCAAGGGGGCGACACGATTTCTGAGAGAGACAGGGGAAATTGACAGCATTGGGCGAGTCTAATATCTGATGCAGGTATGGCATCAATGATTGCAGGAATTATTTATTCTCCTGGTCTGGATCTTGGGCCAATGTTATGTGAAGGCCATAACTTTATAGAAGTTAGAATTTATCTCTCAGTGTGAAGAAAAAGAGAGATACATGTATAGAATCTGTTTATAAATTGTTTGATGTGATTTAGTAAACTGTTCCCCCGAAGGAGGGGGGGGGGGGGGGGGAGAAGAAAAAACATTCGGTAGTGCGCCTTTTGGTTGATTGGAAAGATTGTGTGTGCGTATGGAGTAAATGCTGTCATGAATGCGTGTGTGTAAAAGTGACAGTGTGGCACACACACATGGACCGTGCCCACACATCTGTACACACACATGTGTAACATTCAACAACACACAACACACCACACACACACACACACACCACACACACACACACACACACACACACACACACACACACACACACACACACACACACACACACACACACACACCACACACACACACACACACACACACATACCCCCCCCCCATACCCATACCCCCCCCCCCCCACAAAAAAAAAAAAAAAAGACAACGAATGTTAGTAAGTTCTGACCAGTGCATTGGGCTAATGTGTAGGTCAGACATCTGCTACGTCGTAGCCACGAGACCCTCTTCTTCAATGCTCTCATCTTAGTTGTTAATTCATTTACCCATCAGCTTAAAACCATGCATAGTGTGGTCTCAAAAATTGGCGAATGTGGTGTAGCGTATAATGAGGATGCAGTTTTTGTATTCATCATTCGATAAACAGACCAATGATGAGTACAGGTGATGTGTTTGCGATACTTTAACGGTAAGACATCAGGGAGTTTTAAAACATTCTACGCTATGGCGCCTAAAGATAAAAGAAAATGACATAAAAACATTTTCCCAATTCACACACACACACACACACACACACACACACACACACACACACACACACACACACACACACACACACACACACACACACACACACACGCCACACACGCACACACACGCGCGTGCGCGCACACACACTTACACACTTACACACACACACACACACACACACACACACACACACACACACACACACACACAACACCACACACACACACACAAACACACACACACAACACACACACACACACACACACACACACACACACACCATTACCTTTACAAACTCACCTATACCACGCTTATTATTGTGCAAATCAGTTCTCCTGTCCATATGGGCCAGAGGGTCTGCAAAAACTAAAAAGATAAGACCATTATTGTCAATATCATTATATTATTGTTGTTATTATATACTACTACTACACTACTACTACTACTAACTACTACTACTACTACTACTACTACCCACCATTGACCTAGGAACTAAACATTCTACATGGTGTTGCTGCCTTTTTCTCCTTTCAAATTGGTGGTCCTAGGAGTCAGATGTTTAGAGGAGTCTTGTTTCCGTTCAAATTGGTGGTCCTAGGATTTAGAAGTCCAGGGAGTCTTGTCTCCTGTCAAATTGGTGGTCCTAGGAGTCCGATGTCCAGCGCAGTCTGTGCTATTGACCATTCCCTCCATGTAGTTGCAGATCCAGCAGTGTGTCAACGGTCGTCCTCTGAAGGTGGAGGTCAGAGAGGTGCTGTGAGCTGTCCTCACAGGTCCCTTGTCTGGGTGTGTTCCTTTGCCAGGGGCCAGGTGTCTGGGTGTGTTCCTTTCCCAGGGGCCGGGTGTCTGGGTGTGTTCCTTTCCCAGGGGCCGGGTGTCTGGGTGTGTTCCTT
Source organism: Conus ventricosus (assembly GCA_018398815.1). NCBI lineage: Eukaryota > Metazoa > Mollusca > Gastropoda > Neogastropoda > Conidae > Conus > Conus ventricosus. Next base: position 98,542,105 of record CM031606.1, read on the forward strand.
TCTCAGGGGCCGGGTGTCTGGGTGTGTTCCTTTGCCAGGGGCCAGGTGTCTGGGTGTGTTCCTTTGCCAGGGGCCGGGTGTCTGGGTGTGTTCCTTTGCCAGGGGCCGGGTGTCTGGGTGTGTTCCTTTACCAGGGGCCGGGTGTCTGGGTGTGTTCCTTTCCAGGGGCCGGGTGTCTGGGTTGTTCCTTTCCCAGGGGCCGGGTGTCTGGGTGTGTTCCTTTCCCAGGGGCCGGGTGTCTGGGTGTGTTCCTTTCCCAGGGGCCGGGTGTCTGGGTGTGTTCCTTTCCCAGGGGCCGGGTGTCTGGGTGTGTTCCTTTCCAGGGGCCGGGTGTCTGGGTGTGTTCCTTTCCCAGGGGCCGGGTGTCTGGGTGTGTTCCTTTCCCAGGGGCCGGGTGTCTGGGTGTGTTCCTTTCCCAGGGGCCGGTTGTCTGCAGCTGAGAGAATTAACTTCACTCGAACACCATCAAGGAGATAACGTTTTGGCCTTTTGTTTGAAGAGGGTGATCATTCTGCATAGTTGTGTGTGTGTGTGTGTGTGTGTGTGTGTGTGTGTGTGTGTGTGTGTGTGTGTGTGTGTGTGTGTATGGTGGGAAAGAGTTGTTTTGTCACTGTCGTTGGACGGACATGATGAACCTCCAGATGGGGACGCTCACTCACGCAGGCTGGACGACTAAGCAGTTCTGCTGGTCAGTGGGGGCTTGGCAGAGGATGTGCTGTGAAATCTGGCCAGAACAGGCACCACTGAATATCATCGAAGAGTCTCAGAGGCAGTTCATTGTCTTCACTGGTGGGTTGCCTCATTACTTACTTTGACTTAGATGTTCCCGCGTCTTGCGACGCACGAGGCACTCAGGGCGCTCCACTGTGCACGGTCCTCAGCCAGATTGCTAGTGTCACTCCATCCTCTGTCCACGAGTCTGAGGTCTCTTCGCACTGTCTGTTGCCAGCTCATCTTGGGTCATCCTTTTCTCTGGCCTGCTGGGGTCCGTTTAATGGCCTGGTTTGCAGGTCTTGGAGAGGGTAATCTCAAGACATGACCCAGCTAGTGGAGGCGCCGTCTGCAGACAATGGTTGACACGCAGAGCTGTTTGGACCTCTACCTGACGTCTTATTTGGAAGAGAGTCTGACCGTTTCAAGCCCAAGGTCTTAAGTAGGCACTTAGTATCGAAAACGTCGAGTTTCTTCTCCTGGGTGGTCTTCAATTGCCAGGTTCCACAGCCATATAACAGCGTTGAAATCGCACTGGAATTATACAATTTCAGTTTGATTCCAAGGGAGAATTTCTTGCTGTTCCATATTTTGTTCAGCTGATTGAATGCTGATGCTGCTTTCCCAGTACGACACTTCAGTACATGGTCGAGGTCACTGGCGTCGTTGATGGAGCTGCCTAGGTATGTGAAGTTTTCTACTTTTTCCACTTGTTTTTTAGTCAATCGGTCCTTGGTGGTTACCGGTAAGAATGTTTTAGTCCCCTTCGGCACTGATAATGAGGCCAATAGTGCCTGTAAATTTGCTGATATTGTCTACAAGCACCTGCAGATCTTGCGTGGTGCTTGCAAGAGCGGCAATGTCATCGGCAAAATCATTGGCGAAATCCAGATCTGAGAGGCTGTTTCTTTCTGCCCACTTGATTCCTTTTCCTTGGGTTGCGTGTTTCAAAACCCAGTCAATGGCAAGTGAAAAGAGGAGAGGGGAGAGGATACAACCTTGCCTTACCCAGGTGACAAACTGAAACCAGTCACTGTAGCCATCGTCCGTCCCGACTCTTAACTTGGAGTTTATGTAAATCTGCTCTATGGCTGACACAACTTTCTCAGGGATGCTGTAGGTTTTCATGATTTTCCACAATGATGGTCTGTGGACACTGTCAAATGCTTTGTTGAAGTCAATGAAGCTGATAGCCAGGGGTACCTGGTACTCTCCACACTTCTCGATGATCTTTCTTAGTGTGAAGATTTGCTCCGCACAGGGTCGTTTCGGGCGGAGCCTGCTTGATGTTCCATGAGCTCATTATCCACTACGTCGTGCAGTCAGTTGAGGATGACCTGGCAGTACACTTTCCCTGGTATTGATAGCAGAGTAACTCCTCTCCAGTTGTCGCACTCTGAGAGGTTGCCTTTTCTGGGGATACAGACGACTTCGCCATTCTTCCAATCCTCTGGACGCCGCCGGAGTTCCAAACCTGATGACAGAGACTGTACGTCCAGGGGACGATGCAGTCACTACCACCTTTAAGCATTTCCGCTGTTATTCTATCGAACCCAGGGGACTTGTTCTTTAGTGTCTTGATGGCTGTTCTGATCTTCTCTTCAGTGAAGTCACTGGTGTTGATTGGGAACAGGAGGGATGGGTCTTCCGCCTCATGACGAGTTGAAATTGACTGCAGCCTGTGGATTTCCAGTGTTGTGGCTGTGGCAGGACAATTCCAAGATGTGGCTGTGGATTGTCAGTGCTGGGGCTGCGGCAGGTCAATCCAGGATGTGGCTGTGGATTGTCAGTGCTGTGGCTGTGGCAGAACAACGCAGGATGTGGCTGTGGATTGTCAGTGCTGGGGCTGTGGAAGGACAATCCAGGATGTGGCTGTGGATTGTCAGTGCTGGGGCTGTGGCAGGGCAAACCTTGATGTGGCTGTGGATTGCCAGTGCCGTGGCTGTGGCAGGGCAACCCTTGATGTGGCTGTGGATTGCCAGTGCTGTGGCTGTGGCAGGAAAACCTTGATGTGGCTGTGGATTGTCAGTGCTGTGGCTGTGGCAGGACAGACCACGATGTGGCTGTGGATTGTCAGTGCTGTGGGTGTGGCAGAACAAGCCAGGATGTGGCTGTGGATTGTCAGTGCTGGGGCTGTGGAAGGACAGGCCAGGATGTGGCTGTGGACAAGGAGCTGGAGTGGATGACGTCAGTGGTTATGTCACTGAGATGGCACACAAGACCAGACAGAAATAAAAGTGTGTACGCTTCAACTGTAAAGAGAACATCTCAACAAAGCACACTTGCACAGTAAACATAGGCAAAACAAACGTTCAGTGTGTAAGCTTCAACTGTAAAGACAACGTTGTAACAAAACATACTTGCACGGTAAACATAGGAACAACAGCGCTAGTGTGTAAGCTTTAACTCTAAAGATAACGTTGTAACAAAGTGTACTCGTACAGTAAACATAGGCAAAAAAAACAGGGGAAAAAACCCAGTGTGTAAGCTTTAACTGTAAAGATAACATTGAAACAAAGCATACTCGCACAGCAAGCATAGGCAAAAAAAGTGTGTAAGCTTTAACTGCAAACATAACGATGTAACAAAGCATATTCGCACAGTAAACATAGAAGAAAAAAATCTGTAAGAGCCAACTGTAAAGATAACATCGTAACAAAGCATACTAACGGAGACAACATGAAAAAACCCAGTGTGTAAGCTTCAACTGTAAAACGAACATTGTAACAAAGCACACTAGCACAGTAAACATAGACAAAAGAGAGTGAAGTGTAGAGATAACATTGTAACAGAGCATACTGGCACGGTAAACATGGTTGCACTAATCAGTCACCACTCTGTCAGAGACAAATGTACCCAGACTGAACGTGTAGGATGAAGACGACTCCTAAGGATTTGGATGAAGGCTATAGGCTGGTTCATGCTTACAAGCATAACAAACTTCAAGTTACATAACTTGAATTATGTTAAGCTAGTTAGGCGTGTCAAGATTATGATGTTAAAAGTAGATAGAAGGATGTGATTCGTGTCCAGATTTACCTGTGTACATCACGTTCATCTGCTGTAGGCTATCACAACGTGCATGTGTACATCACGTTCATCTGCTGTAGGCTATCACAGTGACCAGCATGGGGCACGGACAGCAACTGATTTCTCTGGAAATGAAAATAAGATTCAAACTTACCACTTAAACAAATCTCTAGCGATCAAAATTTGACAAGAAATCTTTAGTTGTTAAACCATCATTACTCTTCAACTAGAAACGTCAATCCAACTTCAAAGCCTAAACAGCGTCTGGTTTTGTGTTATCCTTTTAAGAAATTCAATCAACAACATACACGCCTTTGCAATTCAAATTCAAGTTCAAAATTAATATTAGATCCAATGGACATGAAGAAAGTCTACATGATTACGGTATTTACTGATGGATCTTATTGACCCAGTAATGAATTCATCAGGGATTTCATTTCCAGTTTGAAGCACTTGGTGTGCTGTGGTTGCTTTCCCACCTCCCGCAGCTATCAATTCTGATATCACCTTCACTCTCTGAAGCACTTCTGCAAATTCTGGCTTTGCTGACCCTGAAATTCTGAAAAGGTTTCTCAGCTCAAGTACCAGAAGAGGATGGGTCGACTGCATACCATGACAGAAAGTACGGTAAAGCTTAGTGTTAAGGCTGTCGCGAGTCAAATCTCCATATTGGTCGATTTTCAGTAATTCAGCATACAATCGCCCCAAAAATTCTGAGGGGAGTTCTTTTGGGCCAATTTTTCGACTCGCGAATGTCAGAACCATCTCTTCTGGATCAGCCATAGATTCCGAAAACCTTTTGCAGTGTACTTACAACATCTTTGTTCGTACGACAGTCTTTCAAAGTCTCTGATGCAATTCAGCATAAACTTGCTAACAATCGTGTATCCAGTTCTCGTACATCCTGGTTCTTTAAAAATGATTGGGCTTGCTCCAGCCACTTGTCTATGTCCACTTCTCCTCCCCCTAATGGTGGTCTTCCTGTGAAAATCTTCAAATGATGAGGTGGTGGAAGCTTCACCTCCACGTTATCTGGCGTAACGGGTGCAGCAAGTTGATCAGTTGTGGGCCGTTCCCCTTCTGACAGCCGCCGCTTCAGCTCCCCATCTCTTTCATGGAGTAATGCGAGTTCACTCAGTTTCTTCTTCAGCTGTTCCACCTCAGTCAGCTCTTTGCCTGGAAGTTGCAGGTCCCCTTCCTCGGGCCTGCCCCCGGTTGCCATCTCTCCCCCCCCCCTCAACTTATTGTCGACTATATACTGTCAACACGCACGGGGTACCACTTACCTTAATGCTTTTGAATTTTATTCTTTATTTTTATTTTTTTGATAATCTCTGTGCTTGTTTATGTATGACCTATGCTTCAGGCACTCGGGCCCCACATTGGGCGCCATTTTATCTCACCCAGCTGCCTCCTGAACCCAGCAAAGGCTGCTAAGGAACAGGAAAAAATAGAGGCAGGTTCATTTCCTCAAACCCAAGTCGTTTTGAGATTGTCTGATCCTAACTGCAAATGAACCCATTAAACTAAACACTGTCTACAAACTCTGTTGTTCTGACACTCACCTCATCGCGGTGTGAAGTTGGGGAGAGTGAGTCAGGTACCTGCACCTCTGGAAAGTTCTACGAACGACTGGCCGCCATTTGTGGTGCAGAAGTTCTGTCCTGATGACCGACACGAACAGTTCCTGCTACAAACACACTGGAGGTGTTCAGCCTGCACCAAGCAGACGTCAACAGTTCCTGCTACAGACACACCGGATGTGTTCAGCCTGCACCAAGCAGACGTCAACAGTTCCTGCTACAGACACACTGGAGGTGTTCAGCCTGCACCAAGCAGACGTCAACAGTTCCTGCTACAGACACACCGGAGGTGTTCAGCCTGCACCAAGCAGACGTCAAAAGTTCCTGCTACAGACACACTGGAGGTGTTCAGCCTGCACCAAGCAGACGTCAACAGTTCCTGCTACAGACACACCGGAGGTGTTCAGCCTGCACCAAGCAGACGTCAACAGTTCCTGCTACAGACACACCGGAGGTGTTCAGCCTGCAACAAGCAGACGTCAACAGTTCCTGCTACAGACACACTGGAGGTGTTCAGCCTGCAACAAGCAGACGTCAACCGTTCCTGCTACAGACACACTGGAGTGTTCAGCCTGCACCAAGCAGACGTCAACAGTTCCTGCTACAGACTCACTGGAGGTGTTCAGCCTGCAACAAGCAGACGTCAACAGTTCCTGCTACAGACACACCGGAGGTGTTCAGCCTGCACCAAGCAGACATTCAACGGTTCCTGCTACAGACACACCGGAGGTGTTCAGCCTGCACCAAGCAGACGTCAACAGTTCCTGCTACAGACCCACCAGAGGTGTTCAGCCTGCACCAAGCAGATGTCAACAGTTCCTGCTACAGAGACACCGGAGGTGTTCAGCCTGCAACAAGCAGACGTCAACAGTTCCTGCTACAGACACACCGGAGGTGTTCAGCCTGCACCAAGCAGACGTCAACAGTTCCTGCTACAGACACACCGGAGGTGTTCAGCCTGCACCAAGCAGACGTCAACAGTTCCTGCTACAGACACAACGGAGGTGTTCAGCCTGCACCAAGCAGACGTCAACAGTTCCTGCTACAAACACACTGGAGGTGTTCAGCCTGCACCAAGCAGACGTCAACAGTTCCTGCTACAAACACACCGGAGGTGTTCAGCCTGCACCAAGCAGACGTCAACAGTTCCTGCTACAGACACACTGGAGAAGTTCAGCCTGCACCAAGCAGACGTCAACATGTCCTGCTACAGACACACTGGAGGTGTTCAGCCTGCACCAAGCAGACATCAACAGTTCCTGCTACAGACACACTGGAAGGTTTCAGCCTGCACCAAGCAGACGTCAACAGTTCCTGCTACAGACACACTGGAGGTGTTCAGCCTGCAGCAAGCAGACGTCAACAGTTCCTGCTACAGACACACTGGAGGTGTTCAGCCTGCACCAAGCAGACGTCAACAGTTCCTGCTACAAACACACTGGAGGTGTTCAGCCTGCACCAAGCAGACGTCAACAGTTCCTGCTACAAACACACCGGAGGTGTTCAGCCTGCACCAAGCAGACGTCAACAGTTCCTGCTACAGACACACTGGAGAAGTTCAGCCTGCACCAAGCAGACGTCAACATGTCCTGCTACAGACACACTGGAGGTGTTCAGCCTGCACCAAGCAGACATCAACAGTTCCTGCTACAGACACACTGGAAGGTTTCAGCCTGCACCAAGCAGACGTCAACAGTTCCTGCTACAGACACACTGGAGGTGTTCAGCCTGCAACAAGCAGACGTCAACAGTTCCTGCTACAGACACACTGGAGGTGTTCAGCCTGCACCAAGCAGACGTCAACAGTTCCTGCTACAGACAACACGGAGGTGTTCAGCCTGCAACAAGCAGACGTCAACAGTTCCTGCTACAGACACACTGGAGGTGTTCAGCCTGCACCAAGCAGACGTCAACAGTTCCTGCTACAGACACACCGGAGGTGTTCAGCCTGCAACAAGCAGACGTCAGCAGTTCCTGCTACAGACACACCGGAGGTGTTCAGCCTGCACCAAGCAGACGTCATCAGTTCCTGCTACAGACACACCGGAGGTGTTCAGCCTGCAACAAGCAGACGTCAACAGTTCCTGCTACAGACACACCGGAGGTGTTCAGCCTGCACCAAGCAGACGTCAACAGTTTCTGCTACAGACACACCGGAGGTGTTCAGCCTGCACCAAGCAGACGTCAACAGTTCCTGCTACAGACCCACCGGAGGTGTTCAGCCTGCACCAAGCAGACGTCAACAGTTCCTGCTACAGACACACCGGAGGTGTTCAGCCTGCACCAAGCAGACGTCAACAGTTCCTGCTACAGACACACCGGAGGTGTTCAGCCTGCACCAAGCAGACGTCAACAGTTTCCTGCTGCAGACACACCGGAGGTGTTCAGTCTGCACCAAGCAGACGTCAACAGTTCCTGCTACAGACACACCGGATGTGTTCAGCCTGCACCAAGCAGACGTCAACAGTTCCTGCTACAGACACACTGGAGGAGTTCAGCCTGCACCAAGCAGACGTCAACAGTTCCTGCTACAGACACACCGTAGGTGTTCAGCCTGCACCAAGCAGACGTCAACAGTTCCTGCTACAGACACACTGGAGGTGTTCAGCCTGCACCAAGCAGACGTCAATAGTTCCTGCTACAGACACACTGGAGATGTTCAGCCTGCAACAAGCAGACGTCAACAGTTCCTGCTACAGACACACCGGAGGTGTTCAGCCTGCACCAAGCAGACGTCAACAGTTCCTGCTACAGACACACCGGAGGTGTTCAGCCTGCAACAAGCAGACGTCAACAGTTCCTGCTACAGACACACTGGAGGTGTTCAGTCTGCAACAAGCAGACGTCAACAGTTGTGTTATCATCCTACAGGTAATGAGTCCCGTCTCTAAATCACATTCCTACCTCCTTGCTCAGGAATCCAAAGTCCCAAAACTCCTATAGAGATAATAGCTCACACAACGTCGACAAACAACCAGTCAGTCCAACAAAACAAAAGAGCCCCCCCCCCCTCCCCCCTGCGCCTTTAATTAAGAACAAAACTTTAAAAACTATATTCACATACAAATTCTGTTTACTTTAAAAGAAGTATGTTTTTAAAAAGGCTTCAACAGGTCCTCACTGACAAATGATTTTGTATTCTTTCAAGGTTGCACCCACAGGGCCACACCGAACACAGTCATTTCCATAAAGTGTTTTGATCCGCACCGACCTAGAACCACTCTTCCCAAATGTTCAGTGTTTGCGACGTCTGGTCGACTTACACAACAACCCACAAACTGTGCTGGTGTTCCTGTCAACAAACAGACTGTAGCTGTATTCTAGTTGGGGAAGTTATTTCCTGAAAGAGGAAGAAACAGTTGTACTCATTATATTATTCTTTATGGAAATATTTGTTTACTCAAATTTTCTAGCTGTTGTCTCACAGTATTTGCACAAGACACTCCTCCCCTTCTACTCGTACCCGTCCCACCCTTCATGCCCCTATTTCTTTGTGCTCGACACTATGCCAGAGTGAACTGAGGATGTTGGAACACAGGTGGCCTCTGATATGTTAGAATCCGATGCCTAAATGTGTACATGTTAACAATGTGTGATACATCATATTGTATGAAATAGAAAACATGTTTTTCATTGCTTTGATTCTCTTCGTATATCTTCTTAAACAACAGTGAGTATATATACCACAGCTTGCTGGGGCACAGGTATGTCAGAGTGAGATTCCAGCCACTGTAGAAGTTTGGCTTCATTGGATTTCCTCCGTTTTTTCTGCCAGTGTGTTGAAGGTATACATGAAGGGATTAATAGCAGAATTCAAGGGCAGTATAAATACAGCCAGTGCCACGTTCACCTCACCAGGGATGGGAATACCAGCCGATGACAACACCCCACACAGTCCAATGGAAACCAGCACAGGAAATCTGTCACTGCAACAGTGATCAGTCGCTGGGCTATGGTCATGTCTCGTGACGCTTTGGTCGTGTTCGTCTTGAAGGAATTGTTCTGTATGTCCAATAGATAGTTGCTTGGCCAGCAGAGACAAATAAGAACAGAATGAAGTTAAGAACAATGAGTAGACTGAACGAGTATTCTTTCCTTCAAAATCTTGCTTCGTGACTGGCAGCGGAATACAGATGCCTGTTTGACTGTAAAACTCCCAGTGTGACAGCATGGGGAGTGAAGGAGCAAGGCCAGAATCCAACCAACAAGACCAAGTCAACACACAGGCCACGGCTGCTGACATTCTCCCAAATCGCAAGGTGCTGAATGGAAAATGAAGGACCAGAAAACGATCCAGTGTGATCAGCCAGATGATCAGAGCTGACACTTCACTGGACAACAGACACAGAGAACCGGCCACTTTGCAGGCTATACTGTCTTTCCATGTATCGTCAACATGGAGATATCGGCCACGGAAATGTTCATCAGCCACTCCGATGATTACAATGTAGAGGCCCATCACAAAATCAGACAGCGTAAGGTTGAGAACAAACAACACTGTATCCAGTCGACAAAGTCATTCTCCTCGACACTAATCGTGTAGAGAAACAAACGACATTGCCGCTGATCGACAGACAAGCAGTCAGCCAAAGAATACTGCGATAGACCCATGATTGTAGTAAGTCTTCACATGAAGAAATCTCGTCTTTGGGAGCACGACAAGAAATGTCATCAAAGTTACTTGAGAGAGTTTTAGGACAACATATTTTATAGTTGTCTGTGGAAACAACACGCAGATGATCAGATCTGTGAACATGTTGAATGGGAAAACGACCACTGGGCTGCCATCCATCAACAGTTCCTTTAGATGGGGTGTAAACCGAAATCCACTGGAACTGATGGTATGAAGAGTGGTAAACGTCATGTTGAGCTTCCGCGTGTGAACGAATGGCGAAAAAACTCGGGAATCAAACACTGTCAGTGCAGTGAATGACAGATCTACTGACAGCAGGTTACTGTGCTGAACAACAAACGATGAATCAGTGTACAGGGATGTGATGGGATTATGGGAAAAGTGACAATGTTCGTAAATTGTACAACACAAGAACAGCAGTCATATTCACGTGGTTCAACTTGTTCTCACTCAGATCTAGATACATGAGATTTGATAATTGTATGGAAGGGAAGACAGTCAAGGAGCACTGAGCAAGAACAAGATGAACAAGATAGCAAAGCTGGCTGACATCAGACAGTGTTATTCCAGAACTGGTGCCATTCAAATAGCGGATATATGGGAACTGTATCATAGAGAATGGCTGGTGACAAAGGAACGTGTGGCCTTGACACAGACAGCCCACAGGACAACTTGTGTCACACACACTATTTCATCATCATGCATTGGACAGTGAGGCCAGCCATCACACAGGTGGTCAGTGTGTAGACAGGTTGTGGATGCTCTACACCTGAAGAATCCGAACACATCATGTCCTCACAGCCATCTTCGTCCGTACGGTCGATACAGTCGTACATTCCATTGCAGAGTGTGAAGACAGGCACACAGTCATTGAAGTCACCAGGACAACGGTAATGGCTGTCAGGACAGGACTCATTGGAAAACATTTTGGTTGAGTCAAACTTCTCTTGGCCGTCAAAACTGATCTGAGCAGGGGAAGGAAAAAATATTTTCGGTGTACGAACACTCCCGTGTAAGGTACAGCTGTGTTCTTCCGAGTGATCCTGGCAATGGGGAGTTTGATCACACACCTTACTGTAAGGAAGACACTGACCATTAGTGCATGAGAACGTGTTGATACAAACAGGATGTTTACAAAATGATTCATCACTGTTGTCTTGACAATGCTATTGAAATTGCACACCAGGAGTATGAAAGTGTGGTGATATCATTACTGCAGATAAATGTATGTATCACCGTGGTGTGATTATCGGTTAAATATAACTGGTTGTTGTGGGACAAATGATGATGAAAATGACAAGAGGTATGTTCTTGACCACACTCTTTAACTGATGAAAACCACACAGCAGAAATGTGTAGGTCATATGACCATCATGGGACAAAGCCATATGTTCCTTTTGCCATGATAACACAGACTGAGTGTTGTTGAGTGAAACTGGCTTCATATGAAGTGATTGTGCACGACTCTTATTTGTCTGGAATCCACAGACTGTACGGGTGAGATCTTTTTCTATTTCGTAATTGTAAGCACATATTTAAACTTATGGTTTATTAAGAACGAAGTAAGGTATTGATCATAATAAGAGTAAAAGCAAAATTTACGCCCTGTGTGTGTTTTGAAATATGAAAGGCGAAAAGTATGATAAAGCACTATTCGCCCCTGAAGAGTTTCATGTCTGTACATAGGAGGCATTGACAGATCATTGGCTGTGACACCAACCCAAACACCAGCCAGCTTCTGCCAACAATCCCCACTGCGTTTAAAACGATGTTAAACCAATCCAACACACACAGAGGCGTAGTTGCAGACCCTCCCAAAGAACGACAGTGCTCATCAATTATTTTGTCAACGCTTCCTCCACCTCTATGGAATCCAGACACATTGCGCTCCAGCGAATAGCACTGTCCACACATGGCTATCATGCCCTGACAGTCAGCACTGCTGAAGGGACAGTGTCCTGCTTCATCCCGTCCATCCTCACACTCTGTCTCCAAGTTGCATTCCAGTGATGACGGAAACTGGAATAACTATCCATGGAACAGTTCCAGAAACCGCTGGGCAATATTTGAGGGCTCTATTTTCTGGAAGAAAGGTAAAGAAAAGTCGAAAGCATTGTGTCATGATACACCAGCTTCGCCTGACTTTCAGACTCAGTTTGGTTGCGTTGTGTGCGCATGGGCAATTAAGTCCAGCGGAATATGTATTCCATATCTCAGTTTGCGTTTCTCCTTGAAATGTTCATTGCCTGATCAAACTTTTGGAAATGACGATAAAGAAAAACCTCAATACAATCTAACTTGGATTTGAAACTAAGAATGACTGTATGTCTGTGTGGAACAGTTACATTTCCCCACATGAAGTCAGGGCCGTCACCACTCACATTTCCTCTCACTGTCATGTAGCCAGACGACGACGATGTCATTACAACAAGCACGGGTCCGGATTCGTCTTGGATGTTGTCTTCTGCTGCCAGTCACAGAGGATTGACCAGGTGTTATGAACTGACAACAACATCAAACACTGGAAACCAAAAGGGCACTGGCCACGTATTATGAACTGACAACAGTATAAAAACACATGAAACAATTGGAACACTTTGAGGTAACTATGTAACAATCAATCAAACAAACGAACAAACAAATGTATAAGAAAAAAGACAGAAGAAAAAAAGCGAAATGTTGTCTTGATCTGTTTACAAGAAGCTCACATAAAAGCTCATATAAAAGAGTTACCGAAGAGGAGCAAGGAAGATGTGATTCTAATTGATAAATACTTCCCTGGAAAAGCAATTTTAGAAATGGTACAAGAGATGAATGAATAGTAAAGGCAGAGCAGAGAAGGAAAAATAGACCAATACGTCATGAAGTCATCTGAACAGTTATCATTACTCTTATAACTGCTTTTGATGCCGACTGACAGCAAAAAAGTCTAAACGTCTTCAGTTGATTATCTGTAAACGAAGAAGCATGGATGCTACTGCTAGTGATTCCGCTCGAGGCCTGTGGTCTGATGACTATGAAGAAAAGGTCTCGAGATTTTACAAAGGCCTCTCACTGGCAAGAAAGAAGACCGGGAAGTTTACCATATCAAGAATACCTTTGCTATTGTGTCCATTGCTGGATTGGACCATGTTCAGTGCAAGTCATCGGGCAAATGCATGATCACACAGAGCCGAGTATATGAAGAAGTGCTCAAAGCAACACACCAAGCAACAGGTAAATGTTTCAAATACTTCAGTCATTTGCCAGAGGTGTATTATTTTGGTCACTGTCTCTTTTGCTGGCTGTGCGCACCTTCCTCGCCGAGTGTGAACGCTGCCAGGGAAGAGAAAGAGGAAAGAGACTGTCTCTGGAACAGTAGTCAGAGCGATACTCGTTTCGGACCTGAATCAAAGGGGGCAAGTAGACCTTGTCGATATGCAGAACATGAAGGATGGACCATTCTCCTTCATCCTGCATAACCAGGAGCACCTAAGCAAGCTCCACTTGCTGCGTCCTCTCGAGACCAAGAGTGCCATATAGAGAATGTAAATATCTTCGTTCAAGCTCACCCATCTTATTTTTCACGAAAACCCCCCTTTTTACATCCAAGTCACGTCTATCTCATGTCAGTTTTGGCCAAAATTAACACCTTTTCACAAACAAAATTAACACACCAAAACCTCTAAAAATCGACGTAATCGTCAATTTAAAATGGGGGGGTTACGTGCAAGATAAGATTTGGTGATGTGAACGAAGATATTTACATTCTCTCCAGGGACATAAAAAATTAAAGGTTTACAGTACGTCCGTCTACTTCAAGCGTTATTAACGTCCGCGGGACTGAGCCCTTACTACTTTTTTAATACGCTCTTCTACTTCCAGCTCTATTAATAAATCAGAACAGACAACTGTTTCCATCTTGTTTACTTATTTTCATCCAAGAAATTTTGTCATTCGTTAATTAATCTTTAAATTGGTGTCTCCCAAACGTAAAACTGATAATCGCAAAACCCTGCCTAGTTGGTAGCAAACCCTTTTCACTGTAGATGGATAGCCATCAAACAAATTACACATGTTTTAACTGTTGTAAATGGACATCAAAATTGTGGTATTACAAGAAATCAGAAGGTTTATGCCTTTAAATTGATAAACATCTTCCTTTTACATAAATCTATAATCTCCGCCACTACTGTAGCCTTAACTCGAGCTACCCTTTAGGCAAAGAGTACTCTCTTCTTTCTTTAGTGGAAAATTTATAGTAATCTGAGTTTGCCCTAATTGTTAACAATACCATATTCGCTAAGTTTCTTTAAGAAACAAAAGTTGTAGTAGCCAATCAGTATTTTTAAATGTTTTAATAGATTGCTTGTCATCCTTAACATTAATCCAGTTATTTTGAGCCTTTTCAGATATGTTAACCCACATAACTTTAAACACATATTTCTCTAAGCAACCCTTAATCTACCGCGCCTTTGTCAATTGGTACGTAAACCAATTAAATGTGTTTTGTTGGTTTATAAGATCGCCTCTTTTTTAACTGTTTTAACAACTAGTTTAAAAAATGGAGCTTTTAAATATATGAACATGCTGCCTAGCAATGTGGGAGCTTTTAATAACCCAAATCTTTGGACTTCAGCAATTATAACCATTGCAGTAAAGAATCATACGCTTCCCGGTTAGATTTGTAAATCCGCTAACTAGATATTTAAATCCGCCATAAAAGTGACAGAGTGCCATCAGCATGTCATCCGTCCTAGGCTTTTTTCCAGAATCAGTTAAATTTTGCCATTTACTGCGCAACTACTGGCTGGGTTTCCAAGCAAACCATTTAAACCAACCTAATCTTTTGTAAGGTCAGTAATTAACATTCATTTAATTACCAGTACAGCGAATACTAACTGAACTACAAGTCCACTCTCCCTAACGACAACGCGTTTAATCCATTTAAAGCCCAACTGGACAATAATGCATAAAAGAATCTGCAACGAATTTAACATGACCTTCAACTGATTTGTAAACAAAGTTAGAACCGCAATCATGGTTAGGCACATGTATTGTGGGGCGACGTAGAAATAATTCGTGACTACTGGCCAGGCCACACCTCTTATCAACCACCCAACAAGTTCGATTGGTCAAACAAAAACCATCCTGGCCCAAACATTTCTAGAGCTAAAAGTAAAGCCCTAACATGGCGGGCGTCAAAGACTAATGACTCCATAAGGACACTACGTATGTGTGTATTAGAGCGCAAGCACCGGACCAAGTCTAGCATAGTAGATCAATCTACAGGGTATTGATGCCAGAAAACAATTTCTAGCCATTTAAGATGCTATTAACTCTGCGTTGATTTGCCTGCCAGCAACAAAGGTATCAAGTGTTCTTGCACATGCTAGGTCAAAGGTTGACTTGTTTAGCCATGGAGTATACATGCGCCCACGACCTAGACTATAGATTGGCATGTTTAACAGATTATAACAATGAAATCCTAAAAGATGGAGACACCAAAACTTAGGGCACAATCAAGGCTTAAACACAAGGCCCCTCCATCCATTTTAAAGAAATACCCAGCCCGAACAAGCGATCCATTTTATAACTCCCCACAGCCAGAAATAGCTCAAAAGCATCTCACCTGTTATCTACTTCACACTGACAGCCACACTAGCGAAAAGCCCAGCCCCCGTTTGATTTTAACTTTACTGGATTGGCCAACGTTTATTCACTAAAAATTAATCCAGCACAGCACTCCTAACCGGCCGAAGAGGGTCAGCCATAAAACCAGCAACTTTGCCTATAGTAGACAAAACCCAACTAACAACACTGCCTATTATGCCAGGCTGACTCAAGCGTTTTAGCGGCTAACTTCTTTAATAGGTTTCGCTAGATATCAATAGTTTTCTAATCCAACTTTTACCAGAGCTGGCGTAGGTGACTAACCCTGTTGAACTACCGATTCAAAGCATAAACGATGTAGAAAGCAAACCAATCAGCTAGTTAATATACAACTATTGTAATCCCTTCATCTGAACAGAGTCCAATTCTTACAGCTACCGTAGTGTTTTCATAAAGTACTGTTTAAGTTTCTCTTATTCCCCTTGTTTGTGATGCTACTGGCGCGTGAATAAGACAGCGCTTCTAACCTGGCCGCCCTTCATCATTAAACTTGTATTTCTTCTGATAGCCTTTTCTTCTCGCCCTAAATTGTTATCGTCTGAAACACGTTATTTTATTATCTTCTATCTCTCTATCCAGCTCACCAAGTTTGCCAAATTGTTTCTAGTTCGGCTCTTAAATGAAAGAGTTCATAACAGTAGGAAGTCAGGCATAGGCAATGAAGAATCGTCAATGTTCTAATGTTTTTCTGACTGTTTCCTCATAAAACACGTCTGCAATTTCTGTTGCTGCAGTCATTTATTCTTGGTCCAAATCTGAAAAGGGCCATTTCTAATTCAGTGTGTTGGCAACATCTGCCCCAAGTTCTGTAAAGACTAACACTCAAGCCAATAAATTTAAAATGTTTAATCGCCTTGGTCGCAACAGAATCCTCTGCTAATTGTGTTTAGTTTAAAAACTTATGGGTCTGGCTTTGTTTAACTCTTAAAAACTTTTCGTCTGCATTTTCTTACAATACACGATGGTTGCTTTATCAATCTTAAATCAAAAGACTATGGCCTTCTGGCGCTCTAGTCCTAGCTTATGTAGAATGAGTTAATTCTATTTGTTAATAGTTCTGCACGAGATGCGCTAACTGAAGGGGGTGTTTCTGATTCTTCTAAGAAGGGATTGAAGAACCTTCTGCTGCTCTTTCAAGTTCTTCGCGCAATGAAGGACTAATTGTTCAACTTCTTCAAATGAAGGCTGACAGATCTAATTTCTTCTTTCAATAGATTAATCGCGTCAAATCCTAAATATATTTTATATTTTATTTATTCTTTTTTGTTTTATAAAAAAAATGAACTCATACGGTTTGACCTCGATCCATACAGAAAAGAGAAGGAACCCCATGGCGTAAGAGGTATAAGGCAGACCGTTACTAGTGTAAATACTCCATCAACAGTTGAGCCTGGACAAACTTTAATAGTTAAGTTCCCTGATCTTGGCGCTGACGATGTTATAATGCCAGGCACTGCTAAACTAGCATCAATATAGATATTAAATCGATAGATCCTAATGCTACTGTTGTTGCTAATTTAGGCAGGGCTATCGTTAAACATAATGGCAATCAAACTGGAGGCAGAGAAGTTTTTGTACTAAGCGAGGCAGATATTTTTGCCCTCTATTCTGATCTATGGCTGCCTAAAAAAGAAAGGAAAGAGAAAGTTTATCAGGGAATACAAAGCCCAAACGGTCTCAAGCACAGGCTTAAAGCGGAGGATGCAAAGGAATGATGTTAAAGATGAGGCAGTAGCAAAAGCATTTGGCAACAGATTCTGCATCCCTCTAGATTTTGAACTGTTAAAGACGCATATGCCATATTACCAAGGTGCACTAAAAGAAAAACTTACTTATGAACTGACATTTAATCCCAGCGATTCTGTCGTTCTGTCTGAAGACCCTGAAGCTAAATACACAGTTAGCGGCATCTCTCTTGAGTTTGATGTTGTTACTAACCCCGAACTGGGCCCGAACAATCTTAACCCCGTATAAAAATAAAACAGTTATTTATTATGAAAGAGTTATACACTCAACTACAGAAAATAGAAACAAGCGAGACACTCTCTGGAACATACATCTAAATCAGTCTCTGAAGTCTTTAAAAGGAATTTTGTTCTTGTTTACTGAAGGAACAACTCCTTTTCAAAGAGAATCAGAAGCGTTTTATAATCCAAAATTGAGAAGGTTCACTGTGCAATAAATGGCAAGTCTGATCGTTGTATTCTGGTCGTGGACTTTTACCTCACCAACACTTTGATGAAATAAGAAAGTTTGTTCGCTGGAGGTAGGCAAAGATATCCTGAAGTTGATCGAGTATGTAAAAAACTTCGCCTTTATGATGTAAGACTCGAAGACTACTTAATAACTAAATACGGCTGTGGCTGGATTTTAGATCTACATTTGACAATAGATGTTTGGAATGGAGAAAGGGTAGGGCAAGATGGTATAAAATAAATATTACAAGAAAGCAGACGGAAACGCCCCAATAAAAATGCATGTTTTTATGGTTTGTGATGCTCAGTTAAACATTGAAGAAAACAGGTTAAAAGACGTGGCTTATTAAAATGTAGAAGAAATATTCTAATAAAAACAGATGGATAGTTTTGAAGTTTCTGCCAAAAGATCCGCACTGTTCTCTTATCTGCGGGATTACTGGTGTGTGGAAAACTGTATTCGTACTTGATTTGTTACAAACAATATACAGGTTTCATTACGGCACATTGTTTATTCTGCACAACCATTAAGCACAACAAGTCTTACAAAGAAAGGAAGTTTATTTGGACAGACGAGAATATATTTCTAGTTGATCCTAGCGACAAACTGAGCGACTGTTTAGAACATTACTATAGACTATTTGAGGGAACTGAACGCTGTTTATTATTGATGACTGTTCGGCTGAACGAGACATTGTTAAAAAAAGAAAAGCTCTGTCAAAGCTAGCCTTTAGTGGCCGCCACGCCTTAGTTTCTGTGTGCTCTTAACTCAGAAATACAATGCTGTCTTAAAAGACTTTCGATCGCAGTTAAAATCGGTTGTATTATTTTACACTAAGTACAAAGATAGTTTTGAAGAATGTTTAAGTGAAAATTATATAATAAGGGACAAAGATGAGCTAAAAAATAAAAGAGCAGTTAGAAAAATCTAAGCACGCTAAGCTATGCTTACGGACTGACCCCCCAGTTCAATACGTTTGTTTTATTATAATTTGTTTATTATTGATGCTTATAACAATTTGTTTATAATAATTTTTATATATAAAAAGAATGTCTCGGGGGCCAGAATCAAAAGCGGAGCTAGCTCCTAAATGCGTTGCAGTAGAGCTAAAAGACCTAGCAACACAACCGAATTTGATCTAATAGGAGTGCCAGGAAATGTTTATGGATTTGAATACACAGATGACGGGGCTTACAAACGAACAGAAATTGAAGACAAAAAACGACAGCAATATCCTGTAAACCCTAGAAGAGCTAAGAAATTTAAGGGCAAACGATTTTGTCAAACATGAATACAAACTTCATAAAAGAGAGAATGCTTGGGCATTGCTTCCTGAAATTGCTTGTAATTTAAAAACTGCGAAGTCCCAATGTATACTTTGATAAGGAAAACAATTTTAGAAAGGCTTTGAATGCAGGCCCCTTTCTTGTTAGCCTGGTTCCAGGAACACAACAGAAAAAACAGATTAAAATAACTTGGCAGGGTTCTGGGAAAATATGCTACAGAGAAAGAAGTCCTTAGCTGAAGTGGGGGTGACACTGTCGGCTTAGAATTACCCCAAAACTAGAATCACTACCTAGGCAAATGACGATGATTTTTTGCTTATTTATTACTCCGAGGGAGGGCGATCCTAGTTTGCCAGAACATACGTTAATCAGAGGTATACAAAATAAAGGCTGAAAACTTGGATGCTCCTCTTAAGCTCGGTATTGCAGTTTACTAAAAACGAGACAAAATAAACACCCATGTATCATCTGACAAGGTTACTGTAATGGTTGACAAAGACAAACTAACAGTACTCGACTTTATTTTCATTAAGTATGTTGATTTTTTTGCGTTTTACTCTGTTAATGAAGTGCTGCCAGAAGGATTAATAAGAAGATATGTACAAGATTAATTTAAGAAAAATCTTATTTAAAAAATGGAGGTTCAACAGTTTAGATTAAAGCAAATAACTGAACTTCAAAAGGAAATAGAAAGCGATTGGATAAGTATAGAGTTACTAGAAAAAAATATGCTAAAGCTTTAAATACTCTTTCTTATGTAATTACTGGCTCCTCAGCTGTAGCTAGCGTACATGCTGGGTCTAGTGTTGCTCTTTTAGCCACTGGGGCTGGGGCCCAGCCTCTTTAGCATTAGGGGGTCTCGGTTAGGTTTAGGCGCTATGTCTATGATTGTAAGTGCTGTTTTAAAAAAATTAACTCCTAAATTACAAAAGCACACTGCTATTGTTGCCTTAGCATCAGCAAAACTTTGTTCATTAATTTAAGATTAAGAATAAGCAAATCATTACAGGATGAAAACATTACAGACGAAGAATTTCAGAAGCTTATGGCTGACGGTGAGGATTATAGACGGCAAAAAATTGAACTTCAAAAGGAGTGGAGAAAGACGTTTACTTCACGGCAGGTAGATACTGATGCAATTAAACAGAACATTGAAAAACAAACACACGATCAGTTAAACCCAAAATAGGGTAAAAAAATGGTTTACAGACTTAATCACAATAGCGCAGCTCTCTCACCGGCTATTGATTTCAATCCCCGCTGCTACTGATTCACATGCCACCAGCTTACCGGCTGGTGCTTGCTTAGCTGATATTGATCGCAGGCCCAGAAGCGTCGTCTGCTTCAGCCAGTCCAGAGTTTGGCGTCTGCTTCAGATGGACATGCGCAGTGAGAAATTTTGTCACGGCCTTCCTGTGAAAAACATTTTTCGCAAGTGAGTTGACCTAATTCTGTTTCTGAAAATTTTGTTAACCGGAAAAAGCGTGACAACTTTTCTTACTGCGCATGTGCTAACCTCATTAACATGATGAAATCGAAACAACATTTGTGAGTACGCATGTGCTAACCTTAGTGAATACAATAACATGATGAAATCGAAACAACATTTGTGAGTGCTCATGTGCAAATATAAATTAGGATAATAAAATCGAGTTTGCTAGAATTCTAGACACGAATGGACTACAGAATCTTACAAAAGAAGTAAGAGCAACAGAGGCGCAGATAGACCAAGTTACTCAAGAAATATCTTTGTTACAAAATTTGGCAATGAGTACTGATTCTCAATCACAGTCCGAGTGAAGGACATAGCACAGTGTTAAGTGGAATATTGGCTGCGTAGAAGCTGGCAGGTAGTTATTAATTTTTACCTCCCCTGTCGCTAGCATGTTCTGTGCGCCTGTGTGTTGTGTGTGTGTGTGTGTGTGTGTGTGTGTGTGTGTGTGTGTGTGTGTGTGTGTTGTGTGCGCTATAAGCGGTGTTATTGATCGTGTGTGGGCAATGAAGTTAACAAAAAATAAATGTTTAGTAGATTTAATTTTTTTATTTTATTAAAAATGACTGCCAAACTCAGCGAATCTGATTTAAAGAATTGTAATGAACTATTTGACGAGACAATGAAAGCGTTAAACATTGATTTTAGTGAATCTGGGTTTGAGAATGATGTAAACAATATAATAAAAGATCATAGTGAACTGTTTAACGAAGCAATCAAACGATGAACATTGACTGTAGTGATTCAGAAAAAGCTAAAATATTGGCGGGTGTTATTGTAAGGTTAACGTGTCTTGAAGTGTTGCAACGCTTGGGCGAAGAATAAAAAGCGCGTTTTACTTACTTTTATTTACATTTATTTTTTTAATTTACGTAAATATTTTGAGTTAAAAAAATGAACCTCACAAACGCGTCTGAGTTTGAAAAACTGCCAGCCAGCGCACTGGTGAAAGTAGTGACAAACAATTAAGCAATATGTTTAGTGAAGTAGACATGGACATCATTAACCCATCGAACGTCATGAAAGCGTAGCACATGCTATCTCTAAAATCCCAGAGTCTCTTCAGATGGAGCCACCAGTAAAAGTGTTGTTGGCCGTTCTGATTGATTATATAACGCCTGATGATAGTAACATGGAAGTCTGGGTTTCAACTAAACAGAAAGAAGTTATTAGCTATCGCGACTTTAATTCTGACTGGGCTGATTACATGCTTACACAGTTTAACCATGCAAGTGAGGAAGCAAAATTGCGCGGTTCTGGATGGTCTGAGGGACAGTCCTTGAAATCAAATTGAGACAAACAAAGTTCTATCCTATAGTTGGCAATTCTCACCTTCCTCTCCCAAAAGAGTTAGTTTTAAAACGAGCAGTCTTAAACATAAAAAATTCTGACAACATGTGTTTTATGTGGTGTGTTTTAGCACATTTACATCCTGTTAAAAAGAACGCAGAAAGGGTATCTAATTATGAACAATATAAGCAAGAGCTGAACTTTGATAACATAACCTTTCCAGTAAGTGAAGGGCAAAACAAACCAATCACTGTAAGCGTATACACATGGTCTGTAGTAGACGATCTAGTGCCTCTAAGGGTTTCTCCAAACGCCCCTACTTTAGGCGAACCGCTTAACAAACATGTAGACTTGATCCTGTTTGAAGATAGTACAAAGAGTCATTATGTATTAATTAGAACAATAAGCAGACTTATGGCTTTTACATCAAAGGATCATGCTAAACAAGGGCTTTGTAGAAGATGTTTGGTCAGAATCCAACTATAGAAGCAGCTGCCAGTCATAGAACACATTGTAAAAGTTTTGTAGACTGTGAAACCAAACTCCTCACACCTAAACCAGGGTCTAAAGTTAGTTTTAAAAATATACACAAAATGCAGATGAGTCCGTACGTGGTTTATGCTGACTTTGAATCACTCTTACCGCAGTACTATGGCCCGCAACAGCAAGAACAAAAAACATCCTCATTAACCCACCATCAAATCTATTCTTATGCGTTTATTGTTGTTAGGTCAGACGGCCAACACACGACACCAGAGATTTACAGAGGCCCCAACGCAGCTAGTAGATTTTTAGAGCAGATGAAACAACTTCGCAATCAATTATCTAACCAACTAAATCTTTCAGAAGTTGTTGACTCCTGAAGACCAAGAACGCTATGACACATCTACACACTGTTGGATTTGTGGCTTAGAGCTAACACCTGACAGTAAAGACGTGACAGTAAGAGACCACGATCACATTACTGGCAAATTCAGAGGGGCTGCACACAGCAAGTGTAATCTTCAACTTAAGGTTGACCCCAAAAATGGAAACTACCTATCTTCTTTCATAACTTACGGGGCTACGATTCTCATTTTATTATGCAAGCAGTGACTTCTGAATATAAGAGGGTTACCTGCATTGCACAGTCTTCAGAAAAGTACATGACTTTTACTCTTGACTGTTTATCCTTTTATGACTCAGCCCAACATCTGATGGCTAGTTTGGATAAGTTAGCAGGATCGCTACAAGACTTTCCAATCACTAAACAATACTTCGATCCATCTTTAGTGCGTAAAGGAGTTTACCCTTATGAATACATGAACTCGTGGGATAGTTTTGATGAAGACTCACTTCCCCTAAAGGCGCTTTCTTTTCTAGTCTTAGAGGCAAAGACATAACTGACTCTGAATAGAATACGCTCAAAAAGCCTGGACAGAATTACACTTTGAAACGATGGGTGACTATCACGATCAATATTTATTAGCTGACGTGTGTTTATTGGCAGACGTCTTTCAGAATTACAGATCTACATGCATGAAACATTACAACTTAGACTCATCACATTACATCTCTGCCAGGCATTTGATGCTGATTAAGTCCTTGAAGTCAAATTCTTCAAATCGTGACTGGAAACAGAAGTATCAAATGGTCTTCCACCAACCAAGGTCT
>CM031606.1:98566630-98583903 GCA_018398815.1 Conus ventricosus
GTTCACTGCCCACCAAGCAGACGTCAACGTTCCTGCTACAGACACACCGGAGGTTTTTCAGCCTGCACCAAGCAGACGTCAACAGTTCCTGCTACAGACACACGGAGGGTTCAGCCTGCACCAAGCGGGACGTCAACATTTTCCGGCTACAGACACACGAGGTGTTCACCTGCACCACAGCAGACGTCAACAGTTCCTGCTACAGACACACGGAGGTGTTCAGCCTGCACCAAGCAGACTCAAAGTTCCTGCTACAGACACACGGAGATGTTCACCTGCACAAGCAGACGTCAACAGTTCCTGCTCAGACACACCGGAGGTGTTCAGCCTGCACCAAGCAGACGTCAACAGTTCCTGCTACAGACACACCGGAGGTGTTCAGCCTGCAACAAGCAGACGTCAACAGTTCCTGCTACAGACACACTGGAGGTGTTCAGTCTGCAACGAAGCAGACGTCAACAGTTGTGTTATCATCCTACAGGTAATGAGTCCCGTCTCTAAATCACATTCCTACCTTCCTTGCTCAGGAATCCAAAGTCCCAAAACTCTATATGAGATAATAGCTCACACAACGTCGACAAACAACCAGTCAGTCCAACAAAACAAAAGACCCCCCCCCCCCCCTTCCCCCCTGCGCCTTTAATTAAGAACAAAACTTTAAAAACTATATTCACATACAAATTCTCTTTACTTTAAAAGAAGTATGTTTTTAAAAGGCTTCAACAGGTCCTCACTGACAAATGATTTTGTTTCTTTCAAGGTTGCACCCACAGGGCCACACCGAACACAGTCATTTCCATAAAGTGTTTTGATCCGCACGACCTAGAACCACTCTTCCCAAATGTTCAGTGTTTGCGACGTCTGGTCGACTTACACAACAACCCACAAACTGTGCTGGTGTTCCTGTCAACAAACAGACTGTAGCTGTATTCTAGTTGGGGAGTTATGTCCTGAAAGAGAAGAAACAGTTGTACTCATTATTATTCTTTATGGAAATATTTGTTTACTCAAATTTTCTAGCTGTTGTCTCACAGTATTTGCACAAGACACTCCTCCCCTTCCACTCGTACCCGTCCCACCCTTCATGCCCCCTATTTCTTTGTGCTCGACACTATGCCAGAGTGAACTGAGGATGTTGGAACACAGGTGGCCTCTGATATGTTAGAATCCGATGCCTAAATGTGTACATGTTAAACATGTGTGATACATCATATTGTATGAAATAGAAAACATGTTTTTCATTGCTTTGATTCTCTTCGTATATCTTCTTAAACAACAGTGAGTATTATACCACAGCTTGCTGGGGCACAGGTATGTCAGAGTGAGATTCAGCCACTGTAGAAGTTTGGCTTCATTGGATTTCCTCCGTTTTTCTGCCAGTGTGTTGAAGGTATACATGAAGGGATTAATAGCAGAATTCAAGGGCAGTTAAATACAGCCAGTGCCACGTTCACCTCACCAGGGATGGGAATACCAGCCGATGACAAACACCCCACACAGTCCAATGGGAAACCAGCACAGGAAATCTGTCACTGCAACAGTGATCAGTCGCTGGGCTATGGTCATGTCTCGTGACGCTTTGGTCGTGTTCGTCTTGAAGGAATTGTTCTGTATTGTCCAATAGTAGTTTGCTTGGCCAGCAGAGACAAATAAGAACAAATGAAGTTTAAGAACAATGAGTAGACTGAACAGTATTCTTTCCCTTCAAAATCTTGCTTCGTCACTGGCAGCGGAATACAGATGCCTGTTTGACTGTAAAACTCCCAGTGTGACAGCATGGGGAGTGAAGGCAGCAAGGCCAGAATCCAACCAACAGACCAAGTCAACACACAGGCCACGGCTGCTGACATTCTCCCAAATCGAAAGGGTGCTGAATGGAAAATGAAGGACCAAAAACGATCCAGTGTGATCAGCCAGATGATCAGAGCTGACACTTCACTGGACAACAGACACAGAGAACCGGCCACTTTGCAGGCTATACTGTCTTTCCATGTATCGTCAACATGGAGATATCGGCCACGGAAATGTTCATCAGCCACTCCGATGATTACAATGTAGAGGCCCATCACAAAATCAGACAGCGTAAGGTTGAAAAACAAACACACTGTATCCAGTCGACAAAGTCATTCTCCTCGACACTAATCGTGTAGAGAACAAACGACATTGCCGCTGATCGACAGACAAGCAGTCAGCCAAAGAATACTGCGATAGACCCATGATTGTAGTAAGTCTTCACATGAAGAAATCTCGTCTTTGGGGCACGACAAGAAATGTCATCAAATGTTACTTGAGAGAGTTTTAGGACAACATATATTATAGTTGTCTGTGAAACAACACGCAGATGATCAGATCTGTGAACATGTTGAATGGGAAAACGACCACTGGGCTGCCATCCATCAACAGTTCCTTTAGATGGGGTGTAAACCGAAATCCACTGGAACTGATGGTATGAAGAGTGGTAAACGTCATGTTGAGCTTCCGCGTGTGAACGAATGGCGAAAAAACTCGGGAATCAAACACTGTCAGTGCAGTGAATGACAGATCTACTGACAGCAGGTTACTGTGGCTGAACAACAAACGATGAATCAGTGTACAGGGATGTGATGGGATTATGGGAAAGTGACAATGTTCGTAAATGTACAACACAAGAAGCAGCAGTCATATTCACGTGGTTCAAATCGTTCTCACTCAAATCTAGATACATGAGATTTGTAATTTATGGAAGGGAAGACAGTCAAGGGGAGCACTGAGCAAGAAAAAGATGAACAAGATAGCAAAGCTGACTGACATCAGACAGTGTTATTCCAGAACTGGTGCCATTCAAATAGGGGATATATGGAACTGTATCATAGAGAATGGCTGGTGACAAAGGAACGTGTGGCCTTGACACAGACAGCCCACAGGACAACTTGTGTCACACACTATTTCATCATCATGCATTGGACATGAGGCCAGCCATCACACAGGTGTCAGTGTGTAGACAGGTTGTGGATGCTCTACACCTGAAGAATCCTGAACACATCATGTCCTCACAGCCATCTTCGTCCGTACGGTCGATACAGTCGTACATCCATTGCAGAGTGTGAAGACAGCACACAGTCATTGAAGTCACCAGGACAACGGAAAATGGCTGTCAGGACAGGACTCATTGGAAAACATTTGGTTGAGTCAAACTTCTCTTGGCCGTCAAAACTGATCTGAGCAGGGAAGGAAAAAATTTTCGGTGTACGAACACTCCCGTGTAAGGTACAGCTGTGTTCTTCCGAGTGATCCTGGCAATGGGGAGTTTGATCACACACCTTACTGTAAGGAAGACACTGACCATTAGTGCATGAGAACGTGTTGATACAAACAGGATGTTTACAAATGATTCATCACTGTTGTCTTGACAATCGTCTATGAAATTGCACACC
Organism: Conus ventricosus; assembly: GCA_018398815.1. Taxonomy (NCBI): domain Eukaryota; kingdom Metazoa; phylum Mollusca; class Gastropoda; order Neogastropoda; family Conidae; genus Conus; species Conus ventricosus. Next base: position 98,570,044 of record CM031606.1, read on the forward strand.
AGGGAGTATGAAAGTGTGGTGATATCATTACTGGCAGATAAATGTATGTATCACCGTGGTGTGATTATCGGTAAATATAACTGGTTGTTGTGGGACAAATGATGATGAAAAAAGACAAGAGGTATGTTCTTGACCACACTCTTTTAACTGATGAAAACCACACAGCAGAAATGTGTAGGTCATATGACCATCATGGGACAAAGCCATATGTTCCTTTTGCCATGATAACACAGACTGAGTGTTGTTAGTGAAACTGGCTTCATATGAAGTGATTGTGCACGACTCTTATTTGTCTGGAATCCACAGACTGTACGGGTGAGATCTTTTTCTATTTCGTAATTGTAAGCACAATATTTAAACTTATGGTTTATTAAGAACGAATAAGTATTGATCATAATAAGAGTAAAAGCAAAATTTACGCCCTGTGTGTGTTTTGAAATATGAAAGGCGAAAAGTATGATAAAGCACTATTCGCCCTGAAGAGTTTCATGTCTGTACATAGGAGGCATTGACAGATCATTGGCTGTGACACCAACCCAAACACCAGCCAGCTTCTGCCCAACAATCCCCACTGCGTTTAAAACGATGTTAAAAACCCAAACCAACACACACAGAGGCGTAGTTGCAGACCCTCCCAAAGAACGACAGTGCTCATCAATTATTTTGTCAACGCTTCCTACACCTCTATGGAATCCAGACACATTGCGCCCAGCGAATAGCACTGTCCACACATGGCTATCATGCCCCGACAGTCAGCACTGCTGAAGGGACAGTGTCCTGCTTCATCCCGTCCATCCTCACACTCTGTCTCCAAGTTGCATTCCACGTGATGACGGAAACTGGAATAACATCCATGGAACAGTTCCAGAAACCGCTGGGGAATATTTGAGGGCTCTATTTTCTGGAAGAAAGTAAAGAAAAGTCGAAAGCATTGTGTCATGATACACCACTTCGCCTGACTTTCAGACTCAGTTTGGTTGCGTTGTGTGCGCATGGGCAATAAGTCCAGCGGAATATGTATTCCATATCTCAGTTTGCGTTTCTCTTGAAATGTTCATTGCCTGATCAAACTTTTGGAAATGACGATAAAGAAAAACCTCAATACAATCTAACTGGATTTGAAACTAAGAATGACTGTATGTCTGTGTGGAACAGTTACATTTCCCCACATGAAGTCAGGGCCGTCACCACTCACATTTCCTCTCACTGTCATGTAGCCAGACGACGACGATGTCATTACAACAAGCACGGTCCGGGTTCGTCTTGGGTGTTGTCTTCTCTGCCAGTCACAGAGGATTGACCAGGTGTTATGAACTGACAACAACATCAAACACTGGAAACCAAAAGGGCACTGGCCACGTAATTATGAACTGACAACAGTATAAAAACACATGAAACAATTGGGAACACTTTGAGGTAACTATGTAAACAATCAATCAAACAAACGAACAAACAAATGTATAAGAAAAAAGACAGAAGAAAAAAAAAGCGAAATGTTGTCTTGATCTGTTTACAAGAAGCTCACATAAAAGCTCATATAAAAGAGTTACCGAAGAGGAGCAAGGAAGATGTGATTCTAATTGATAAATACTTCCCTGGAAAAGCAATTTTAGAAATGGTACAAGAGATGAATGAATAGTAAAGGCAGAGCAGAAAGGAAAAATAGACCCAATACTCCTGAAGTCATCTGAACCTTTTATCATTACTCTTAAACTGCTTTTGATGCCGCTGACAGCAAAAAATCTAACGTCTTCAGTTGATTATCTGTAAACGAAGAAGCATGGATGCTACTGCTAGGATTCCGCTCGAGGCCTTGTCCTGATGACTATGAAGAAAAGGTCTCTGAGATTTACAAAGCCTCTCACTGGCAAGAAAAAGACCGGGAAGTTGACCATATCAAGAATACCTTTGCTATTGAGTCCATTGCTGATTGGACCAAGTTTCAGTGCAATTCAACGGGCAAATGCATGATCACACAAGCCGAGTAATAGAAGAAGTGCCAAAGCACCACACCAAGCAACAGGTAAAGTTTTCAAATACTATCAGTCATATGCCAGAGGTGTAATATTAGTTGGTCACTGTCTCTTTGCTGGCATAACTTGTCTAGTCGCCTCATCGCCGAGTGTGAACGCTGCCATGGGAAGAGAAAGAGGAAAGAGACTGTCTCTGGACCAGTAGTCAGAGCGAATACTCGTTTCGGACCTGAATCAAAGGTGGCAAGTAACTTGTCCGATATGCAGAACAGAAGGATGGATCATTCCCTTCATCCTGCATAACCAGGAGCACCTAAGCAAGTTCCACTTGCAGCTTCCTCTCGCAGACCAAGAGTGCCATAAAGAAAAGTAAATATCTCAGTATCAAGCTCACCCATCTTATTTTGTGCACGAAAACCCCCCCTTTTTACATCCAAGTCACGTCATCTCATGTCCAGTTATGCCAAAATTAACAAAACTTTCACACAAAATTAAAACACACCAAAACCTCTAAAAATCGACGTAATCGTCAATTTTAAAATGGGGGCTTACTTGGCAAGATAAGATTGGTGATACGTGAACGAAGAATTTACATTCTCTCCAGGGACATAAAAAATTAAAGGTTTACAGTACGTCCGTCAACTTCCATCGTTTATTAACGTCCGCGGACTGAGCCCCTTACTACTTTTAATACGCTCTTCTACTTCCCAGCTCTATTAATAAATCAAACAGAACAACTGGCTTTCCATCTTGTTAGTTAATTTTACATCCAATGAATATTATAACTTCGCTACTTAATTCTTAAATTGGCTTCTCCGTCAAACGTAATATTAAACTGATAATCGGCAAAACCCTGCCCAGATGGTAGCAAACCCCTTTAGAACTGTAGATTGATAGCCAGCAAACAAATTAGCACATGATTCCTTTAACTGTTTGTAAATGCGGAACATACCAACAAAAAGGGGTTTACAAGAAAATCAGAAGTTATTGCCTTAAATTGATAAACATCTTCTATTGTACTAAACTATAATTCCGCCACTACTTTGAAAGCCTAAACTATTCGAGCTAGCCCTTTAGGGAAATAGTACCTCTCTTCTTTCTTCTAGTGGAAAATTTATAGTAATTCTGAGGTATGCCTCGTTAATTGTTAACAATATACCATATTCGCTAAGTACTTTTTCTTTTAAAGAACAAAAGTTGGTAGTAGCATCAGGTATTTTTAAATGTTTAATCGATTGCCTTGCTCATCCTTAACATAATCACAGTTAATTTTGAGCCTTTTTCAGATATGTTAACCCACATAACTTAAAACACAATTCTCTAAAAGGGAAACCCATAATTACCGGCGCCTATTGTCAATTGGAACGTTAAGAACACACGGTATGATTTGTTGGTTTTATATAGATGCGCATCTTTTTTATAACTGTTTAAAAACTATTTTAAAAAAAATGGTAGCTTTTAAATATATTGAACATGCTGCTTACAATGGTTAGGGAGCGTTTTATAACCCCAAATCTTTGGACTTCAGCAATTGTAACCATTGCAGTAAAAGGAACATACGCTTCCGGGTTAGACCTTGTAAATCCGCGGTGGAGGTTTTTTTACGCTAACTAGATATTTACCATCCGCCAATAAGAGTGACAGAGTGGCCATCAGCATGGTCATCTCGTCCTATGCCTATGGCTTTTTTTTTTTTCCAGAATCAGTTAAAATTTTGCCATTTACTGCGCAACTACTGGCTGTGGGTGTTTCATATGCAAACGCATTAACAACAACTAATCTTTTAGTAAGGTCAGGATATAACTTCTGTTTATTACCAGTACAGCGAATACTAACATGAACTACAAGTGCCACTCCCTAACGACAACGCGTTTAATCCATTTACAAGCCCATGGACAAAATGCATATGAAAGAATCTGCAACGAATTTAACATTGAGATCCTTCAACTGATTTTACAACAAAAGTTAGACCGCAATCATGGGTTGCACATTGTTTCGTGGGCGAACGTAGAGAAAAATAATTAATGACTACTGGCCTGGCCACACCTCTTATCACCCAGACCAAAACCAAGTACGTATTGGGATCCATAAACAAAAACACACCCTAATGCCTGGACAACATTTAATCTAGATAAAATAAAGTCTAACAATGGCAGGCGTGCAAAGACTTAAATGACTCCATAAGGACATACGTTTTTGGTGTGTATTAAGGAGCGCAAGCACAGACCAAGTCTAGCATAGAAGATCAACTACAGGTTTTGATGCCAGTAAAACAATTTCAAATGCCAATTAGAAGATGCTATTAACTCAGCTGTTGATATGCCTGCAGCATACAAAGGTATCAAGATGTTCTTGCACATGCTAGGTCAAAGGTTGACTTTGTGTAGGCCATGGATTATACATGCTGCCCTCCTGACCATAGACTATAGATTGGCATGATCAGAATTATGAACAATGAAATCCCTCATAGATGGAGACGAACCAAAACTTAGGGCACAATCAAGGCTTAAACACAAGGCCCGCTCCATCCATTTTAAAGAAAGTAACCCAGCCGCCCCCGAAGAAATCGATCCAGTTATAAAGCTCCCCACAGGCCAAAAAGCCAAGCTCAGAAAAGCACCTCCCACCTGTTGATCTACTTTCACACTGACAGCCACACTACGAAAAAGACAGCCCTCGTTGTGTTTTTAACTTTACTGGATTGGCCATACTTTTAATTTCACAAAAAATTAATCCAGCAGCTTAGCACTCCTAACGTCCATTAATGGTCAGCCATATAACCCAGCAACTTTGCCTATAGTAGACAAAACCCACCTAACAACACTGCCTTATTATGCCCAGCAGAGCATCAAGCGCTTTAGCTGGCTAACTTCTTTAATAGTTTTGCTAGATGATGCATTTTTTTCTAATCCAACTTTTTACCAGGCTGAGGCGTTGAGAGCTACTACTGGACTCCTGTTAGGTTGCACTACCGGTTAAAGCATAAACGAGTGTAAGAGATAGCAAAACCCAACAGCTGTTAATATACTAACTATGTAATCCCTTGTTCTCTGAACAAGTCCATATTCTTTCAGCTAGCGTAGTGTTTTCATAAAGTATTCTGTTTATAGTTTTCTCTTATTTTCCCCCCCTGCTTGTTTGTGATGCTAGCTGCGCTCTGTAAGTAGACAGCGCTTTCTCACCTGGGCCGCCCTTTCTATCATTAAATCTTGTATTTTCTGCTGTATTCTAGCCTTTTCTTCTCAGCCCTAAATTGTGTACGTCCTGCATCAGCGAGTTTATTTTTTCTTCTATCTCTCTAACCACTCACCAAGTATTGCCAAATTGTTTTCCTAGTTATCGCCACCCCCCCCCCCCTTTGGGGCACCCCCTCTTATTGACTAAGCCGTTCATTAAGAGCTAGGAGGTCACGCATAGGCAATGAAGAATCGTCCAATTGTTTCTAATGTTATTCTGACTGTTCCCTCATTAACAACTCGTCTCAATGTCTGATTGCTGCATCATTTATTCTTGTCTAAATCTTGAAAAGGGGTCATTCCGTATTTCAATCGTTTTGGCAACTCTTTGCCCCCAGTTCTGTAAAAGACTAACAGCCTCAAGCCTTAAATTTAAAATGTTTAATCGCCTTTGGTCGGCCAACAGAATCCTCTGTCTAATTGTGTTTTTAGTTATTTAAAAACTAGTTTGGGTCTGGCTTTGTAGTAACTCTTACAAAATTTCCTCGCTATTCTTAATACAGATGGTTTGCTTTTTATCAATCTTAAATCAAAAGGACTATGGCCTTCGGGCGGCTCTAGTCCTAAGCTTATGTAGAATGGAGTAATTCAATTTGTTAAAAGTTTCTGCACGAGATGCGCTAACTGAAGGGGTTTTCTGAATCTTCTAATGAAGGGATTGCAGACCATCTGCTGCTCTTTTCAAGTTCTTCGCGCATGAAGGACCTAATTCTGTTTCATCTTCTTCAAAGAAGGCCCTGACAGATCTATATTCTTCATCTCATAAGGATTAAAAATCGCGTCACAAATCTCATCCATATTTTAATATTTAATATTCTTTTTGTTTTATAAAAAAATGAACTCATAGGTTGTGACCCTCGAACCATACAGAAAAGAGAAGGAACCCCAATGGCGTAAGAGGTATAAGGCAGACCGTTACTAGTGTAAAATACTCATCAACAGTTGAGCCTGGACAAACTTTAATAGTTAAGTTCCCCTGATCTTGGCGCTGACGAAGTTATAATGCCAGGCACTGCTAAACTAGCATCAATATAGATATTAAATCGATAGATCCTAAAGCTACTGTTTGTTGCAATTTTAGGCAGGGCTATCGGTTAAACAAATGCAATCAAACTGGAGGGCAGAGAAGTTTTGTACTAAGCGAGGCAGATATTTTTGCCCTCTATTCCTGATCTAATGGCTGCCTAAAAAAGAAAGGAAAGAGAAAGTTTATAGGGAATACAAAGCCCAAACGGTCTTAAAGCACAGCTTAAAGCGGAGGATGCAAAGGATGATGTTAAAGATGAGGCAGAAGCAAAAGCATTTGGCAACAGATTCCTGCACCCTCTAGATTTGGAACTGTTAAAGACGCATATGCCATATACCCAAGAGCACTAAAAGAAAAAATCTACTTATGAACGACATTTAATCCTAGGCGATTCTGTCGTTCGTCTGAAGACCCTGAAGCTAAATACACCAGTTAGCGGCATCTCTCTATGAGATTGATGTTGTTACTAACAACGCCCGAACTGGCCAGAACCATCCATAACCCAGTATAAAATAAAACAGTTATTTATTATGAAAGATTATACACTCAACTACGAAAATAGAAAACAAGCGAGACACTCTCTGGAACATACAACTACATCAGTCCTCTGAAGTCTTTAAAAGCGGAATTTTGTTCTTGTTTACCTGAAGGAACAACTCCTTTTCAAAGAGAAACAGAAAGCGTTTTATAACCGAAATTGAGAATGGGGGGGGGGGGTCACTGTGGCAATAAATGGCAAGTCTGATCAGTTGTATTCTGGTCGTGGACTTTACCTCACCAACACTATGAATGAAATAAGAAAGTTGTTTCGCTGGAGTAGGCAAAGATATCCTTGAAGTTGATCGATATGTACAAAACTTCGCCTTTATGAATGTAAGACTCGGAAGACTACTTAATAGCCTAACTAAATACGGGCTGTGGCTGGAAATTAGATCTACATTTGACAAAAGATTGTTGGAAGTGAGAAAGGGTAGGGCAGAAGGTAAAAACAAAAATATTTACAAGAAAGCAGACGGAAACGCCCCAAACAAATGCATGTTTTTATGGTTTTGTGATGCTCAGTTAAACATTGAAAGAAAACAGTAAAAGACTGGCTTATTAAAAATGTAGAAGAAATATTCAATAAAAACAGATGATAGTTTTGAAGTTTCTGCAAAAGATCCGCACTGTTCTCTTATCTGCGGATTACTGGGTGTGGGACAACTGTATTCGTACTTGATTGTTACAAACAATAAACAGGTTTCATTACGGGCACATTGTTATAATATCTGCACACATTAAGCACAACAAGTCTTACCAGAAAGGAAGTATTATTTGGACAGACGAGAATATATTTCTAGTTATCCTAGCGTCAAACTGAGCGACTGTGTTAGAACATACTATAGACTATTTGAGGGAACCTGAAACGCTGTTTAAATTAATTGATGACTGTTCGGCTGAATGGCGAGACATTGTTAAAAAAAGAAAAGCTCTGTCAAAGCTAGCCTTTAGTGGCCGCCACCGCCTAGTTTCTGTGTGGCTCTTACCAGAAATCAATGCTGTCTTAAAAAGACCTTCGACGCAGTTAAAATCGTTGTATTATTTTACAACTAAGACAAAGATAGTTTTTGAAGAATGGTTTAAAGTGAAATTATAAATAAGGGACAAAGAATGAACTAAAAAAATAAAAGAGCAGTTAGAAAAATCTAAGCACGCTATAGCTTAAGCTTACGGACTGACCCCCCAGTTCAATACGTTTGTTTATTATAATTTGTTTATTATTGATGCTTATAACAATATGTTTATTATACTTTTTATAACAAACAAAAATGACTCGGGGGCCAGAATCAAAAGCGAGCTAGCTCCTAAATGCGATTTGCAGTAGCGCTAAAAGACCTAGCAGACACAACCGAATTGATCCAATAGGAGTGCCAGGAAAATGTTTATAAGGATTTGAATACACAGATACGGGGCTTACAAACGAACAGAATTGAAGACAAAAAACGACAGCAAATCCATGTATACCCCTAGAAGAGCTAAGAAATTTAGGGACAAAAAACATTTTGTCAAACATGAATACAAACTTCATAAAAGAGAGCCTGCTGGGCATTGCTTCCTGAAATTGCTTGTAATTTAAAACTGCGAAGTCCAATGTATACTTTGATAAGGAAAACACATTTTTAGAAAGGCTTTGAATGGCAGGCCATTTCTTGTTAGCCTGTTTCCCAGGGAACACAACAGAAAAAACAGATTCAAATCACTTGGCAGGGTTCTGGATATATGCATACAGATAAAGAAGTCCTTACTTGAGTGGGGGTGACACTGCTCGGCTTAGAATTTACCTCCAAAACAGAATCACTACCCTAGGCAATGACGAATGATTATTTTGCTTATTTATTACTCCGAGGGAGGGGCGAGCCTAGTTGCCAGACAAACGTTAATCAGAGGTATACAAATAAAGGCTGAAAACATGGATGCTCCTCTTAAGCTCGGTAGTTGCAGTTACTAAAAAACAGAGACAAAATAAACACCCATGAATCCACTGACAAGGTTACTGTAATGGTTTACAAAGACAAACGAAAAGAACTCTCGGAGACTTTTATTTCATTAAGTATTTTGATTTTATTGCGTTTTTACTCTGTTAATGAGTGCTGCCTAGAAGGATTAATAGAAGATATGTACAAGATATAATTTAAAGAAAAATCTTATTTAAAAAATGGAGGTTGACAACAGTTTATAGATTAAACAAATAACTGAACTTCAAAAGGAAATAAAAGCGATTGGATAAGTATAGAGTTACTAGAGAAAAAATATGCTAAAGATTAAATACTCTTTTCTTATGAATTACTGCTCCTCATCTGTAGCAAGCGGTACATGCTGGGGTCTAGTGTTGCTTCCTTTTAGCCACTGGCTGGGCAACCAGCCTCTTTGCATTAGGGGTCTCGGTTAGTTTTTTTAGGAGCGCTATGTCTATGATTGTAAGTGCTGTTTTAAAAAAAAATAACCTCCTAAATTACAAAAGCACACTGCTATTGATTGCCTTAGCATCAGCCAAAACTTTGTTCATTAATTTAGATTAAGAATAAGCACATCATTAACAGATGATAACATTACAGAACGAAGAATTTCAGAAGCTTATGGCCTGACGTGAGGATTATAGAAACGGCAAAAATTGAACTTTCAGAAAGTGCGGTGAGAAAGACGTTTACTTCCCGGCAGGTAGATACTGATGCAATTAAACAGAACATTGAAAAACAAACACACGATCAGTTAAACCCAAATAGGGAAACCATGGTATACAGACTTAATCACAATAGCGCAGCTCTCCTCACTGCGGCTATTGATTTCAAACCCCGCTGCTACTCATTCACATGCCACCAGCTTACCGGCTGTGCTGCTTAGCTGATATTGATCGCAGCCCAGAAGCCTTCTCTGCTTCAGCCATTCCAGAGTTATGCTCTGCTTCAGATGGACATGGCCGAGTGAGAAAAAAAAATTTGTCACGGCCTTCCTGTGAAAAACATTTTTCCAAGGGAGTTGACCTAAATCAGTTTTCTGGAAATTTTTGTTACCGGAAAAAAAGCGTGACAACTTTCTTACTGCGCATGTGCTAACTCATTAAACCCCATGATGAAATCGAAACAACGTTTGTGCGTACGCAATGAGCTAACCTTAGTGAATAAAAAAACATAGATGAAATCGAAACAACAATTGTGAGTTGCTCATGTGCAAATATAAATTAGGATAATAAATCGAGTTTGCTAGTATTCTAGACACGAAATGGACACAGAATCTACCAAAGAAGTAAGAGTCAACAGAGGCGCAGATAACCAAGTTACTCAAGAAATATCTTGTTACAAAATTTGGCAATGAGTACTGATTCTCAATATCACAGTCCGCGTGGAAGGACATAGCGACAGTGTTAAGTGGAATATTGTCTGCGTAAGAAGCAGCAGGTATTACAAACGAGGGACCTCCCTGTTCGCTACATGTTCTTGTGCCATGTGTGTGTGTGTGTGAGTGTGTGTGTGTGTGTGTGTGTGTGTGTGTGGTGTGTGTGTGTGTGTGTGTGTGTTGGGTGTGTGTGTGCGCTATAAGCGGTGTTATTGAATACGTGAGTGGGCAATGAAGTTCACAAAAAATAAATGTTTAGTAGATTTAATGTTATTTATTTATAAAAAATGACTGCTTCAAACTCCAGCGAATCTGATTAACGAATTGTAATGAACTATTTGAGAACTAACAATGAAAGCGTTAACATTGATTTTAAGTGAATCTGGGTTTGAGAATGAGGTACACAATAAAATAAAAGATCATAGTGAACTGTTTTTAACGAAGCAATCAAAACGATGAACTTGACTGTAGTGATTCAGAAAAAGCTAAAAAATGGCGGGTGTTATTAGTAAGGTTAACGAGTCTGAATTGTTGCAACGCTTGGGCGAAGAATAAAACACCGCTTTTTACTTTACTTTTATTTACATTTATTTGTTTTAATTTACGGTAAATATTTTGAGTTTAAAAAAATGAACCTCCAAACGCTCTATTTGAAAAACTGCCTAGCCAGCGCACGGTGAAAAGTAGTGACAAACATTAAGCAATATGTTTTAGTGAATAGACATGGACATCATTAACCCATCGACCGTCCATGAAAGCGTCGCAACATGCTAATCTCTAAAATCCAGAGTCTCTTCAGATGGAGCCACCAGTAAAAGTGTTGATGCCGTTTCTGATTGTTAATAACGCCAGATGAAGTAACATGGAAGTCTGGGTTTCAACTAAAACAGAAATAAGTTATTAGCATCGCGACTTTAATTCTGACTGGGCTGATTACATGCTTACACAGTTTAACCATGCAAGTGAGGAAGCAAAATTGCGCGTTTCTGATGGCTGAGGGGACAGTCCTTGAAATCAAATTGAGACCAACAAAGTTCTATCCTAAAGTGGCAATTCTCACCTTCCTCTCCCATAAGAGTTAGTTTTTAACCGAGCATCTTAAACATAAGAAAATTCTGACAACAATGTTTTTATGTTGGTGTGTTTTAGCACATTTACATCCTGTTAAAAAGAACGCCAGAAAGGTTATCTAATTCTAACAATATAAGCAAGAGCTGAACTTGATAACATAACCTTTCCAGTAAGTGAAGGGCAAAACAAAACCAACCAACTGTAAAGCGTATACACTTGGTCTGTATTAGACGATCTAGTGCCTCTAAGGTTTCACCAACGCCCCTACTTTAGCGCGAACCACTAACAAACATGTAGACTTGATCCTGTTTGAAGATAGTACAAAGAGTCATTATGTATAATTAGAGACAATAAGCAGACTTATGGCTTTTACATCAAAGGATCATGCTAAACAAGGGCTATGTAAGATGTTTAGGTCAGAATCCCAACTATAGAAGCAGCTGACAGTCATAGAACCACATTGAAAAGTTTTGATAGACTGTGAAACCAACTCCTCACACCTAACCAGGGTCCTAAAGTAGTTTTTAAAAAAATATACCACAAAATGCAGATGAGTCCGTCCGTGGTTAATGGCTGACTTTTGAATCACTCTAATACCGCAGTACTATGGCCCGCAACAGCAAGAACAAAAAACATCCTCAATAACCCACCATCAAATCTATTCTTATGCGTTTATTGTTGTTAGGTCAGACCGGCCAACACAACGACACCAGAGTTTACAGAGGCCCTCCAAACAGCAGCTAGTAGATTTTTAGAGCAGATAAACAACATCGCATCAATTATCTAACCAACAAATCTTTCAGAGTTGTTATGACTCCTGAGACCAAAGAACGCGTATGACACATCTACACACTGTTGGAATTTTGTGGCTTAGAGCTACACTGACAGTAAAGAACTGACAGTAAGAGACCACGAATCACATTACTGCAAATTTCAGAGGGGCTGCACAACAGCAAGTGTAATCTCAACATAAGGTTTGACCACCAAAAAATGGAAACTACCTATCTTCTTTCAATAAACTTACTGGGCTACGATTCTCATTTTATTAAGCAAGCAGTGCCTTCCTGTATAAAGAGGGTACCTGCATTGCACAGTCTTCAAAAAGTACATGACTTTTATACTCTTGACTGTTTATCCTTTTAATGACCAGCCCAACAACTGATGGCTAGCTTTTGGATAAGTTATCAGATCTCCGTCTACAGACTTTCCAATCACTAAACAATACTTCGAACCATCTTTAGTGCGTAAAGAGTTTTACCCTTATGAAATACATGAACTCGTGGATAGTTTTGATGAAGACTCACTTCCCCCTAAAAGGCGCTTTCTTTTCTAGACATAGAGCAAAGACATAACTGACTCTGAATATGAATACGCTCAAAAAGCCTGGACAGAAGTACACTTTGAAACGATGGGCGTATTATGATGATCAATATTTATTGGCTGACGTGGTTTATTGGCAGACGTCTTTCAGAATTACAGATCTACATGCATGAAACATTACGTTAGACTCATCACATTACATCTCTGCGCCTGGCCTTTCTGGGATGCTTTCTTAAAGTCTACAAACATCAAGATTGACTTAATTTCTGATTTACCCACACTTCAGATGATTGAAGATGGCTGAGGGGAGGTATTAGCATGGCCTCACATCCTTACTGCAAAGCCAACAACAAGTATTTAGATCGATATGACCCAACTAAAAACCACATACTATCTAATGTTACTTAGACGCCAACAATCTGTATGGTGGGCCATGAGCAGTCGCTTCCATGAGAAACTTTAAGATGTACCTGGACATGTACAATAATATTCAAGGGCTTAAAGTGGTTTGGACAGTTTGACGTAGATCAACAGTAGGTTTTTATTTTAGAAGTAGACTTAGAATATCCTTATGAACTACACGATCTCCACAACGATTACCCCCTGCGCAGAAAGATTAAAGATGAGCCCATCGAACCTCCTAAACTTGTTCCCAATCTTGCACAAAACTAAATATGTGTGTCATTACAGACTCCTACAGTTTTACTTAAGACACGGTCTAAAACTGACTGCTGTTCATAGAATCATTGCTTTTGACCAAGAGCCTTTATGAGGCCATACATCAAAGAATACTGATCTTAGAACCCAAGCCACTGACGCTCAGAAAAAGACTTCTTTAAATGATGAACAACATGCTGTTTTGGCAAAACATGGAAATCCACACAAACGAAAGATGTGAAATTAGTTACAAAAGAAAACCAAGCAATTAAGTTAGCTCTAACAACTATCAAGACTTTAGAAGATTTAACGGACAGCTGGGTTTGGATTATGATGAAGAAAAAGGATTTTTAAGTTGGACAGCCGGTGTTTATCGGCTTTACTGTATTAGAGTTGTCCAAGTTATTGATGTTAGAAAATTTCTGTGACTACTTTAAACCCTGTTACCAAAGCAAGAGTCCTTTACACAGACACTGACTCTTTTATTCTAGGACGTCCAACGAAGACTTTATAAAAGGATTTAGAAACAGAAGTAGCTAAAGGAGTTGATGGGTGGTACGACACATGGACTATCCAAAAGACAGTCTTTACATTCAACTGTAAAAAAAGAAAGTATTGGAAAGATGAAGGATGAACTTAATGGGACAGTTAAAAGGATTTTTTGGTTTGCGGGCGAAGATGTTTTCGTTGCCAGCCGACTTCA
>CM031606.1:98584903-98634903 GCA_018398815.1 Conus ventricosus
GAAATGTTTGTGTTTGGGTTGTTTTGTTTCATAAGATAGTCTACCCCTGGACAAGAGTCACTGAGTTCAGAGATCCAGTTGTGGTTCCCTTGCTGATGTTGCGACGTGTGTAAACACTGCACAGAAAACAAGCCTGGCGATGCTATAGACAGATCGGGTAAACCATCACCAACACTTTCTACTATGTCTTCATTTATACTACAGGAAGCAACACTGTCTGCAAGTACAGTTTTCTGAACGTCATCACACATTAGACTGCGTTCCATCACGTCATCATACAATAGACTGCGTCCTTTTAGGTATTCATAAAACAGACTGCGTCCTATTACGTCATCATACAACAGACTGCTTCCTATTAGTCATCATACAACAGACTGCGTCTTATTACGTCATCATACAACAGACTGCGTCCTGTTACCTCATCAGACAACAGATAAACCCTATCCCTAACCCTAACCCTAACCCTATCCCTAACCCTAACCCTAACCCTAACCCTAACCTATCCCTAACCCTAACCCTAACCCTTACCCTATCCCTAACCCTAACCCTATCCCTAACCTAACCCTAACCCTAACCCTAACCGGGGGAGTAAAGAGCCGGGGAGTAACGATACGGGGGAGTAATGAGCTGATCCGACCTCATCAGACAACAGATAAAACTTATGTTTACGTCATCATACAATAGACTGTGTCTCAATAGTCATCATGCAACACATTGTGTCCTATTATATCATCATGCAACAGACTGCAACATGTTGCAACATCACACAACAGACTGCATCCTATCACGTCATCACAAAACACACTAGGCCCTTTTACATCACTAAAAGACAGACTGCATTCTGTCCTGCTCTCAGTGGCTCTGGTCCCCTTGCTCTTCACTGCTACTCTTGGCTGTCTCCCTGAACTGACTGGCTCTGACCTCATCTGTTTTCCTCTGCCCTCCTCACACACACACACCCCACACACACACACACACACACACACACACACACACACACACACACACACACATATATATATATATATATATATTGTATATATATATATGAGATAGATAGATAGATAGATAGATAGATAGATAGATAGATAGATGATAGATAGATAGATATATATATATAATATATATATATATATATATCACTAATAAATTCCAAGGATAAGTACCAAGCACCGTTCAGCAACTTACAGAGCAGCTTGGTGTTGCAATGACTGCAAGAAATATTGAATTATATAAACAAAGCTTGCTCTTATGTCTTAGATTGAAGAAATAGGGGAGATACGCATTCATATCTGCAGTGGTAGATGATTCTGCCTAACTAATAGTCCAAAAATCGCTGGCACCGCACACATCTGGAGTCTTCAGAGAAGAAGGAATAACAAAGAACAACAAAGAAAACTCGACCACTTTAAGGAAGCTATAGATCAATATTATTACTGTAAATAATTTCGGCTCCTCTGCGAAGCCTTCTTCAGTACCTTCACGTCACTTCTGTAGAAACGTAGTTCTAGCACTACGTCAATGTTCAAAAAGACGTCAACTCTCTCTCTCTCTCTCCTCTCTCTCTCTCTCTCTCTCCCCTCTCTCTCTCTCTCTCTCTCTCTGTCGTTTTACATGTTTAAGGCACACATCACATCCGAAATACATTCCTTCGCCCGGTCTTCACCATGAAGTGGAAATCCTTTCTTGAATTGAGACCATTGAAAATTGTGCCAAGGTTGCACTGGTACCAAATCTCCTTGCGAAGTAGATCTTCATCATCTTGTCTGTCTCCCTGAACTGACTGGCTCTGACCTCATCTGACATCATATATATATATATATATAATATATATTATATATATATATATATATATATATATATATATATATAAAACAAGTTAAAAGAGGAATTTGTTGGAATGACAACAGCCTGGAAACGCGTGGCTTTTGTCTTGTGACTCGTTTGTCCACGTTTCTCTGGGCGATTCGCTAACATTTATTTCAGATTTGTTTAGATTTCCGCCTGCAGTCGTCTCACTTTGCAACTAGATTTAAGGTATCTGCTCTTCTTCCCTCTTCTGTTTTAATTTCCTCTTCTTCCTGCGTGATCTCTTACTCTGTTTTTTAATTTGTTCCTGTTTTCCACACACTGTTTCATCAAAAATAATCTGCTCTGCATCTCTTTCTTCCTGACTTTTACGCTGTTTTCCCTTCTGCTGAGCGAAGGTAAGGCCCTTACATTCGTCTTACTTCTGCTCCCCTCTCCCTTGTTTTCTCTTTCTTACTGTTCTCTGGTTCCACCCCTTCACTGGTGGTCTCCCCTCCACTGTGGGAATCTTTCCGCCATCGTATGTACAGCTGCACATGCGTAGAATGGATGTGATTAAATGTTCATTGATAGGTCTTTATGCACACCAATGAAAAGACGAAGAGTTTTCCTTTCACGTTTGCAGTTTCCTTCCACACACAAAATAGTCATTTCCATAGCGTTCCGCAATCGTCACAGACGTATAACTATTTTTGCCCAATTTTCAGTCTCTGCGACGTCTGGTCGACTTAAAAAACGCAAACTGTGTTTGTGCCCTGTGAGCAAAAGACTGTAGCTGTACTCTAGCTATGGAGTTATTTCCTGAACGTAGAAGAAAAATACTAATCATCATACTATTCATTATCTACAGAATATGTATCTTCCGTTTCTCTCACCTTTCATTTTCTTCATCATGACTCACCTGATGGTTTCCTCTTCACTGTGGCCAGCCATGGCCTTCAGTTTACTGTAATACAAGTCACCTCCTGTGTGTTTGATATAAACTATGAGGCACGCATTCCTGCAGGGCCTCGCTGTCTCTAAAAGTGCTGTAAACCGATTTGCCTCTGTACATTTGTCTCAAGTACACATCTTGCAGATAACAAATCTCCCTGAACATTCTGTTCAACGCTCAGCATGCATTTCCTGAACAGGCGAGAGCAGGCACAAGACACTGATTTTTTTTCTTTTTCAAAAGCCTGCACAAGCAATCCATGGCTTCAATCGACACGCACTTCTTTAACAAATAAGCACGCGAAACCACCAGGAACTTGCCAAGTGTCATGAGGTGGTAAGTGATATCCGTTTAATTTAATCTGACCGACACAGACAAACATGTAAGCACCAAGAATGACCATGGTCTCCCACAGAAAGACATGATTGAGAGATGAGAATTGTTTGGTTGACTAAAGTGTACATAAAGGGTATAGTTTGATAACGATTAGAACAACTGTCGGCACACAGCACTCACGATGTTGAGGTATTCCTGAACTATTATTCTGTACTCAGACTTTCTTGATGTTCTCTCACAGTATTTGGACAGTGCCCACTTCCCTGTCCTCTCAACCCCATCCCCACCCTTCATGCCCCCGATTCCGTTGTGCTCGACACTATACCAGAGTTTACTGAGAATGTTGGGACATAGATGGCCTCTGATATGTTAGAATTGGATGCCTAAACATATACATGTTAACATGTGTGATTCATCATATTGTATCAAATAGAAAACATATTTTTCATTACTTTGATACTCTTTTTATATATCTGCTTAAACAACAGTGAGTATTATACAACAGCTTGCTGGGGCACAGGTATGTCAGAGTGAGATTCCAGCCACTGTAGAAGTTTGGCTTCATTCGATTTCCTCCGTTTTTTCTGCCAGTGTGTTAAAGGTATACATGAAGGGATTAATAGCAGAATTCAAGGGTAGTATAAATACAGCCAGTGCCACGTTCACCTCACCAGGGATTGGAATACCAGCCGACGACAACACCCCACACAGTCCAATGGGAAACCAGCACAGGAAATCTGTCACTGCAACACTGATCAGACGCCGGGCTATGTTCATGTCCTGTGATACTTTGGTCGTATTTACCTTGAAAACACTGTCCTGTATTGTCCAGTAAATTAGCGCTTGACCAGCAGAGATAAATATGAACAGAATGAAGTTAAGAACAATGAGTAGACTGAACGAGTATTCTTTTCCTTCAAAATCTTGCTTCGTGACTGGCAGCGGAATGCAGATGCCCGTTTGACTGTAAAACTCCCAGTGTGACAGCATGGGGAGTGAAGGCAGCAAGGCCAGAATCCAACCAACAGACCAAGTCAACACACAGGCCACGGCTGCTGACATTCTCCCAAATCTCAAGGTGCTGAATGGAAAATGAAGGACCAGAAAACGATCCAGTGTGATCAGCCCGATAATCAGAGCTGACACTTCACTGGACAACAGACACAGAGAACCGGCCACATTGCAGGCTATACTGTCTTTCCATGTATCATCAACATGGAGATATCGGCCACGGAACTGTTCATCAGCTACTCCAATGATTGCAATGTAGACACCCATAAGAAAGTCAGCCAGCGTAAGGTTCAGGACAAACACACTGTATCCAGTCGACAAAGTCATGCTCCTCGACACTAATCGTGTAGAGAAACAAAAGACATTGCCGCTGATCGACAGACAGGTAGTCAGCCAAAGAATACTCCGATAGACCCATGATTGTAGTAAGTCATCACATGAAGAAATCTCGTCTTTGGGGCACTACAAGAGACGTCATCAAAACTAGCTGGGAGAATTTTAGGACAACATATTTTGTAGTTGTCTGTGGAAACAACACGCAGATGGTGCAGATCTGTAAACATGTTGAATGGGAAAACGACCACTGGGCTGCCATCCATCAACAGTTCCTTTAGATGGGGTGTAAACCGAAACCCACTGGAACTGACGGTATGAAGAGTGGTAAACGTCATGTTGAGCTTCCGCGTGTGAACGAATGGCGAAAAAACTCGGGAATCAAACACTGTCAGTGCAGTGAATGACAGATCTACTGACAGCAGGTTACTGTGCTGAACAACAAATGATGAATCAGTGTACAGGGATGTGATGGGATTATGGGAAAGTGACAATGTTCGTAAATTGTACAACACAAGAGCAGCAGTCATATTCACGTGGTTCAACTCGTTCTCACTCAGATCTAGATACATGAGATTTGATAATTTTATGGAAGGGAAGACAGTCAAGGAGCACTGAGCAAGAACAAGATGAACAAGATAGCAAAGCTGCCTGACATCAGACAGTGTTATTCCAGAACTGGTGCCATCCAAATAGCGGATAGATGGGAACTGTATCATAGAGAATGGCTGGTGACAAAGGAACGTGTGGCCTTGACACAGACAGCCCACAGGACAACTTGTGTCACACACTATTCATCATCATGCATTGGACAGTGAGGCCAGCCATCACACAGGTGGTCAGTGTGTAGACAGGTTGTGGATGCTCTACACCTGAAGAATCCTGAACACATCATGTCCTCACAGCCATCTTCGTCCGTACGGTCTATACAGTCGTACATTCCATTGCAGATGTGAAGACAGGCAGACAGTCATTGAAGTCACCAGGACAACTGTAATGGCTGTCAGGGCAGGACTCGTTGGAAAACATTTTGGTTGAGTCAAACTCCCCTTGGCCATCAAAGTTGATCAGAGCAGGGGAGGGAAAAAGTGGATGTGTTTGTAAAAAACACCCCTGTATTGGGTACAGCTGTGTTCTTCCGAATGATCCTGGCAATGGGAGTTTGATCACACACCTTACTGACAGGAAGACACTGACCATTAGTGCATGAGAATGTGTTGATACAAGCAGGATGTTTACAAAATGATTCATCACTGTTGTCTTGACAATCGTCTATGAAATTGCACACCAGGGAGTATGAAAATGTGGTGACATCATTACTGCAGATAAATGTATGTATCACCGTGGTGTGATTATCGGGTAAATATAACTGGTTGTTGTGGGTCAAATGATGATGAAAATGACAAGAGGTATGTTCTTGACCACACACTTGGAACTGATGAAAACCACACAGCAGAAATGTGTAGGTCATATGACCATCATGGCACAAAGCCATATGTTCTTTTTGCCATGGCAACACAGACTGAGTGTTGTTAAGTGAAACTGGTTTCAAATGAAGTGATTGTGCACGAGTCTTATTTGTCTGGAATCCACAAACTGTACGGGTGAAAGTTTTTTCTATGTTATGACTGTATATACAATTTTGATCCTTATAAATTATTGGGTAAAACGATCCGTAAACCACTGATCGAAAGCATTTTTTTTTACCAGAGTGTAGTCCTGATGAACCGAGAGCGCGAAAAGTATGATGAAGCGCTATTTCTCCCCTGAAGTATTTCATGCCTGTACATACGAGACATTGACAGATCATTGGCTGTGACACCAACCCAAAAACCATTCAACTTCTGCCCAACAAGCCCCACTGTGTTTAAAACAATGTTCAGCCAATCCAACACACACACAGGCGTAGTTGCAGACCCTCTCAAAGAACGACAGTGCTCATCAATTGTATTGTCAACGTTTCCTTCACCTCTATGGAATCCAGACACCATTGCGCTCCAGCGAATAGCACTGTCCACACATGGCTATCATGCCCTGACAGTCAGCACTGCTGAAGGGACAGTGTCCTGCTTCATCCCGTCCATCCTCACACTCTGTCTCCAAGTTGCATTCCAGGTGATGACGGAAACTGGAATAACTATCCACGGAACAGTTCCAGAAACCGCTGGGCAATATTTGAGGGGCTCTATTTTCTGGAAGAAAGGTAAAGAAAAGTCGAAAGCATTGTGTCATGATACACCAGCTTCTCCTGACTCTAAGACTCAGTTTGGTTGCGTTTGTGTGCGCATGGGCAATTAAGTCCAGCGGAATATCTACTCCATATCTCAGTTTGCGTTTCTCTTGAAATGTTCATTGCCTGGTCAAACTGCTGAAATGACGATAAAGGGAAACATCAATCCGATCTGTCATGGGTTTGAAACTAAGAATGACTGTATGTCTGTGTGGAACAGTTACATTTCCCCACACGAAGTCAGGGCCGTCACCACTCATATTTCCTCTCACTGTCATGTAGCCAGACGACGACGATGTCATTACAACAAGCACGGGTCCGGATTCTTCTTGGATGTTGTCTTCTGCTGCCAGTCACAGAGCATTGGTCAGGTGTTATGAATTGATAACAACATCAAACACTGGAAACCAAAAGGGCACTGGCCACGTATTATGAACTGACAACAGTATAAAAACACATGAAACAATTGGGAACACTTTGAGGTAACTATGTAACAATCAATCAAACAAACGAACAAAACAAATGTATAAGAAAAAAGACAGAAGAAAAAAAAAGCGAAATGTTGTCTTGATCTGTTTACAAGAAGCTCACATGGTGTGTTGTGATTTCTCTATTTGAAAAAACAAAACAAAAAAAAAAACCAAACAAACAAAAAACAATGGGGAGGTAAGCATATCTATAAGAGTTACCAAAGAGGAGCAAGGAAGATGTGATTCTAATTGATAAATACTTCCCTGGAAAAGCAATTTTAGAAATGGTACAAGAGATGAATGAATAGTAAAGGCAGAGCAGAGAAGGAAAAATAGACCAATACGTCATGAAATCATCTGAACAGTTATCATTACTCTTATAACTGCTTTTGATGCCGACTGACAGCAAAAAAGTCTAAACGTCTTCAGTTGATTATCTGTAAACGAAGAAGCATGGATGCTACTGCTAGCGATTCCGCTCAAGGCCTGTGGTCTGATGACTATGAAGAAAAGGTCTCGAGATTTTACGAAGGCCTCTCACTGGCAAGAAAGAAGACCGGGTAGTTTACCATATCAAGAATACCCTTGCTATTCTGTCCATTGCTGGATTGGACCATGTTCAGTGCAAGTCATCGAGCAAGTGCATGATCACACAGAGCCGAGTATATGAAGAAGTGCTCGAAGCAACACACCAAGCAACAGGTAAATGTTTTCAAATACTTCAGTCATTTGCCAGAGGTGTATTATTTTGGTCACTGTCTCTTTGCTGGCTGTGCGCACCTTCATCGCCGAGTGTGAACGCTGCCAGGGGAAGAGAAAGAGGAAAGAGACTGTCTCTGGAACAGTAGTCAGAGCGATACTCGTTTCGGACCTGAATCAAAGGGGGCAAGTAGACCTTGTCGATATGCAGAACATGAAGGATGGATCATTCTCCTTCATCCTGCATAACCAGGAGGACCTAAGCAAGTTCCACTTGCTGCGTCCTCTCGAGACCAAGAGTGCCATAGACGTTGCAAGAGAACTTTCGCTTCTTTTCTTGGATTTCGGTGCTCCTCGAGTTCTGCAAAGTGATAGTGGTAGAGAATTCACCGCCAGCGTAATTGAAGAACTTGCCAGGATGTGGCCTGAGCTGGTTTTGGTCAACGGACGCCCACGCCATCCCCAAACCCAGGGTTCCGTCGAGAGGTCCAATGGAGTGATGAACGACAAGCTTACGGCCTGGATGAGAGACCAGCGTTTTCCAAACTGGTCTTTAGGCACACGATTTGCCCAGTGGCAGATGAACTCAGTTGTTAGTGAGGCAACTGCTAAAGAACCATACACTGTGATGTTCGGCAAAAAACCGTGTATTGGTTTGGCATCATCTGTACCCATTGAGTTTCTTCAGAAAATAGGAAGTGGGGTGTATGAAGAGCAGCTCCTAGCTATGATAAACGGACATGGTGCAGGGCAGATTGACGTCACAGGACACACTGGACAGACTGGCGCAGGACAGACTGGCGTCACAGGACATGATAGACAGACTGGCGTCATGGTTATGGAACACGATGGTCAAAATGACTTCACAGGACAAGGTACTCATAATACAGAGCAGGATATATACAATGCAGTCACAGACAGGGGAGACAGACAGACATAACAGAGATCACAGAACACGTTGGACAGACTGACGTTGTTAAGGTCATTGCAGAAGGTGGGCAAAACTTCACAGAACGGGCGTAGTTGATGTTGTTCTACAGGACGGACAGACTGACGTGATTGAGGTCATGCTACAGAAACATCAGATCGAGGTTTCAGACCTCATGGAACATGAGGGACAAAATGACGTCACAGGACATGACGGACAAAATGACGTCACAGGACATGACGGACACAATGACGTCACAGGACATGACGGACACAATGACGTCACAGGACATGACGGACACAATGACGTCACAGGACATGACGGACACAATGACGTCACAGGGCAGGGGTGGACAGAGAGAACAGGGTGCTGCTGGTGCAGAGAGTGGAGTGATAGAAGAAGAAAACATGGACGCAACAGACAATGATGAGATTAAGGGTGACACAACAGACAATGATGAGAGTCAGGTGACACAACAGACAATGATGAGAGTCAGGGTGATACAACAGACAATGATGACAGTCAGGGTGACGCAACAGACAATGATGAGAGTCAGGGTGATACAACAGACAATGATGACAGTCAGGGTGACACAACAGACAATGATGAGAGTCAGGGTGACACAACAGACAATGATGAGAGTCAGGGTGACACAACAGACAATGATGACAGTCAGGGTGACACAACAGACAATGATGACAGTCAGGGTGACACAACAGACAATGATGACAGTCAGGGTGACACAACAGACAATGATGACAGTAAAGGGGACACAACAGACAATGATGACAGTCAGGGTGACACAACAGACAATGATGAGAGTCAGGGTGACACAACAGACAATAATGAGAGTCAGGGTGACACAACAGACAATAATGACAGTCGGGGTGACACAACAGACAATGATGAGAGTCAGGGTGACGCAACAGACAATGATGACAGTCAGGGTGACGCAACAGACAATGATGAGATTCAGGGTGACGCAACAGACAATGATGAGAGTCAGGTGACACAACAGACAATGATGACAGTCAGGGTGACGCGACAGACAATGATGAGATTCAGGGTGACGCAACAACACTGATGACAGTCAGGGTGACACAACAGACAATGATGACAGTCAGGGTGACACAACAGACAATGATGAGAGTCAGGGTGACACAACAGACAATGATGAGAGTCAGGGACACAACAGACAATGATGAGAGTCAGGGTGACACAACGGGACAATGATGAGAGTCAGGGTGACACAACAGTCAATGATGAAAGTCAGGTGACAAACAGACAATGATGAGAGTCAGGGTGACACAACAATGATGACAGTCAGGGTGACACGACAGACAATGATGAGATTAAGGTGACACAACAGACAATGATGAGAGTCAGGGTGACACAACAGACAATGATGAGAGTCGGGGTGACACAACAGACAATGATGAGAGTCAGGGTGACACAACAGACAATGATGACAGTCAGGGTGACACAACAGACAATGATGACAGTCAGGGTGACACAACAGACAATGATGACAGTCAGGGTGACACAACAGACAATGATGACAGTCAGGGTGACACAACAGACAATGATGACAGTCAGGGTGACCATTTTCAGAGTATTAGAGCGGCTGCAGCACGGGTTTAGAAAGACAAGCGAAAAAAAATGCTAGACCGATCAGAAGCGAAAATGAAGACGCTCGATGTTGGCGATAATGTCCTGATACCAGTTTCTGAACTTGTTTGGGTGTTGTCATGGAAAAGAGTGATAGAGGTTTCAAGGTAGGAACAAAAGCTGGAGTCTTATCTGGATTTTATTTCCCAGAAATCAAATTGAAATGACAAAATTATAAAAAAAATTACAATCGACACGGTTCCAAAACGTGAAGAAATGTCCATCAGAACAGCTGTGCGCCTACTCTCGGTGGGTAAGGGTCAGGGAAAAGTAAGATGCTCTGCAAGACAGGAAGCCTTAAAATAAGATGCAATGTTTCAAGAACAAGAGCGATTGCACCAGTGCATGCCCCCCACGAATTACTTGCAAAAACATTCCGCAGTAGAGTTTCCTTTCCACAGTGAAATATAATTATGTTTTCTTCGTCTTCCTTTCTTCGCATTATTGTTGTCAATGTCTTTCCGCTTGGGATTTAAAAAAAATCTACTATTTCAATATTGTTTGACTGGCATCTGAACGTGGAACCGGGAGTTTTCAATTTTTTTCCCTGGACACATATGACTGTATGCTTCGTCGCAAATTATGAACATGTTTTGTATGGCATTTGTGGTTCTTGTGTGTGTGTGTGTGGGGTGTGTGTGTGTGTGTGTGTGTGTGTGTGTGTGTGTGTGTGGGGTGTGTGTGTGTGTGTTGTGTGTGTGTGGTGTGTGTGTGTGTGTGTGTGTGTGTTTTGTTATTTTTGGGTATGCTGCATTAATTTGCAATTAATTTCGTGATCATAATAAATTGTTTCCTTCTCTGCGCTGTTTTGTACTTTACTGTTCATCATTGTTGGAATTGTGAATTCATGTCAAAGAAGTGTTCTATACAGTCAGTTATGAATCTGTTCGTCATACGCACCCACACAGACTGAGCTTGAGGTTACAACCGAGTTGGCACCGTGTGCGTTTGTTCATGTACTGGCCCAAAGCTATTTTTCGTGTTTCATGAACTGCGCGATCTCGTTGCAGAGTTCATGAATTCTGCAATGAGGTTGCGCAGTTCATGAAACACGCCAAAAATTGCGTAGTACACGTAAATGTGCAGGTACACGTATATCGCGTAACATATGTATTACTTCATTTTCAGGGGTTTTCGTTTAGGTTGTAAATGAGGAAGTGTTGACTGTTCAGCGTTCTTTTTTATTGTATGATTCTTGATGAATAATTCATTTATTTGAGCCCTGTCTCCAGTCATACGGGTTTCTAGCAGTGTACATATATTGTACATTTCTTTTATTCTGTGCTGCCGTGAGGGACTAGGTTCTGACTCTCTGTTTAAGATTGCTTTCATTTTTTTTTTCTGCTGTTTTTTCTGTCTATGCTTTAGGAGTTCTGTCATCATCAAAGTGAGGAGTTGTTTTGCATTGTATCCATTGTTTTCCATTTTCATTCATTCACCCTCATTGTTTGTGATTCTCTTTCTCCTCTTCATTTTAATTGGAGTGAATGAGATATTGAAGTGTGTGCATAAGTCATTACACGGATTTTCTTTCTTTCATGTGAATTACAGAATTCCTTTGCATTTCACTCATACATACAAACACAGCAAACATGTTTCATTTTTTTTTGTTTTATTGTTTGCTAGTTTTTGGTTTTTGTTTTTTGGTCTGGATGTGTGAATGATATTTATTCAATTGGTGTATTTGATTTTGTCATTTTCTTCATCCTGCCTTATTGAAAACGTTTTTACAAAGATTCTTGTATGTTCTAAACATTATCATGAGATAGCAGTTACTTTTTAACATGCTCTAAATCAGTAGCTGGGCATTTAAAAAATGATCTGATTTCAAGTAGTAAGTGGTTGTGTGTTGAATTTTAACCTGTCTTGTGTAGACGAGATTTTACTGTTTGAACTTGTGCAACTGTAGGCATTATGGAGTTATCACAGGAAACATCTGATGCTCTGGTCTTACAAGCAACGTCACTGGGTATTTCAGATCCTTTGAAAATCAGTGAGTAGGTTGGTTTTGCTATGGAGCGTGAACTTAGACTAAAGGAGAGAGCAGCCAAGCTAGAGTCAGAGTAACAAGAAAGAAAAAAAGAATATTTTTTATTGAGTTAGAAGCGCAAAAGCATAAGTTCCTGTTAGAGCAAAAAGAACGTGAACACAAATTAACGCAAGAACAAAAACAAGAAAAACCTTCTTCTGAGGAACCAAAACTCGCCAATCAGTCTCAGATTCATGGTACTCATTTCCCAAATTACCCATGTTTCAATGAAGCCAAGGGTGATACTGATGCTTTTCTGTATAGGTCTGAAGCTTATCCTTAGATGTTGGTGCTTTCCATTTCAACAGCCAGTAGGCTGTCTACCCTCAGAGAAGTTGGTGTCTCCCGGTGCCTTCCATTTCAACAGCCAGTAGGCCTGTCTACCCTCAGAGAAGTTGGTGTCTTCCCTGGTGCCTTCCATTTCAACAGCCAGTAGTCCTGTCTACCCTCAGAGAAGTTGGTGTCTTCCCCGGTCCCTCCATTTCAACAGCCAGTAGGCCTGTCTACCCTCAGAGAAGTTGGTGTCTTCCCTTTCAACAGCCAGT
This sequence comes from Conus ventricosus, assembly GCA_018398815.1. Classification (NCBI taxonomy): domain Eukaryota; kingdom Metazoa; phylum Mollusca; class Gastropoda; order Neogastropoda; family Conidae; genus Conus; species Conus ventricosus. Next base: position 98,597,896 of record CM031606.1, read on the forward strand.
AGGCCTGTCTGCCCCCAGAGATGTTGGTGCCTTCCATTTCAACAGCCAGTAGGCCTGTCTACCCTCAGAGAAGTTGGTGTCTTCCCCGGTGCCTTCCATTTCAACAGCCAGTAGGCCTGTCTACCCTCGGAGAAGTTGGTGTCTTCCCTGGTATTTCCCCCCAGACAGCTAACAGGTGCTCTTCAATATGGACCTTGCTCCCCTGTGCCCAGTGCAGGAGTAGGACCAGCTGTTTCGGAACGTGCTTCTCTGTGCCAGTTGAGGAGTAGGACCAGCTGTTTCGGAACGTGCTTCTCTGTGCCCAGTTACAGGAGTAGGACCAGCTGTTTTGAAACGTGCTTCTCTGTGCCCAGTTACAGGAGTAGGACCAGCTGTTTGGAACGTGCTTCTCTGTGCCCAGTTACAGGAGTAGGACCAGCTGTTTCGGAACGTGCTTCTCTGTGCCCAGTCTCAGAGTGTTTTTTTATGTGGACGTGCCATCAACGCATCCGCCACTGAGGTCAGTTTACCATGAAGTGATTGATTATCATCACCGCAAGGAGTGGTTTGTGTGTGTGTGTGTGTGTGTGTGTGTGTGTGTGTGTGTGTGTGTGTGTGTGTGTGTGTGTGTGTGTGTGTGTGTGTGTGTGTGTGTGTTGGTGTGTGTGTGTGTTGTGTGTGTGTGTGTGGTGTGTGTGTGTGTGGTGTGTGTGGAGTCTACTCCAATTTGGACAGCAACACACCTGACCAGTGATTGGAATTTTGATGGGATTCAGTTCATATCCAGAAGGACTCGCCTATTAATTTTCTTCTAAAAATGCTAGAAATTCCTTTGTTGTGATGATTTTGTGTCATAAACAGTATAATGGATTCTTTCCCAGCCTAACAGGAAGCGTGAGTGTGAACAGTGGACAGAAACAAATTAGTTTATGTATTGATGTTGTTCATGTGCTAGAGTGGCATCTCTGTTCAGTGTTCATTAAATGCGCACTCCTTGCTAATTTCTTGTTCGTGCTATTATGTCCTAAGGTGGTGTGAGTGAGTGATAGGGAGAATTGATAGAACCCACACAAACTACCCGCCTTCATACACCCATGAGACAGATTTAACAAATCCATATACACACACCCTCATTTCACTCTGTGACATCACTTTTGTTTTAACAGTGCTTCTTCCCTCATCAAAGGGAGGAATAAATGCTGACCATCAATTTTTTTGTTTTCAAATAACTCCTCGCCTTCAAGTCTGAGAGGACTATCATTTTTCTTTTTTCTATTAACTACCCTACTAAGTGAGAAACCAGCTCTCGTGTTTGTTTAGCTCCCTAAGCATATGCCAGAGTTTGCCACATTTGGAACAAGCTAGCGCATGTCCTAACTTGTCAATGTCAATGATGTGCATAAAATGATGTTTGTACACCAACACTTTAAGCGTGTCTGCGTGTTTGTAATCACTGCGACGACAAGGAACGAGGCACGGGGGTGTTTGCTTTTCATCAAATTCAAACACATCCACATTGATCTGAAACATAGCTTCAACCGATCCCAACTCTAACAGAGTAATGCCTGGAAAATGTATGGTGGGTGACTTACACCCTACCCACTGCTGATAGAGAGCCTTGGTTTGTTTTTGTAGGGAATGTACAGAAGTGCCTTGGTGGAGAGCGAGACAACGAAAGAAACAAAGTCCGTCGTTGTAAACAAAACCATGGTTTTCATCTTTTTGCAGCGTGTTCAGAAAACGATTGTTGGCAATGTAGTCAGGTAGTGAGTCACAGCCACAACCAATGGGAAAGTCAGGTAGAGGGTACACATAGAAAGATGTAGACATGATGGCCTGAACAGAGTAACGAGAGTTGGGTCGTTCTCTCTGAACATGTCCCAACATGTCATGATCACGCAAGTCAGAAAGAAAGGACAGAAAATCTTGTTTTGTATTGATGAGCCGAGGCTTGTCTAGAGCTCTGTGGTTATTACACGAGGCGTGAAAGAAAGACAGATCTCCCTGCTCTTTATGTCTGAGAAGAAAAGAATGAGAAAAATTAATTTTAAAACGTTTGTTTTGTTCATGGAAAACATCCAAAAGCTGATCATCCCATTTGGGAGAATCATCAGAAGGGTCCCCCCCCCCCCCAAAAATGTTGGCAGATTGAACTTTCCAGGGCGCTTAGGGGGTTTTTATAGCGTTCCAAAATTTGTCAACATTTTTTTCACATCCCGGGGTTAAAAGATCTAACAGTGTTTTTCTTTTCGCTGTGTGTTCAAACCCTTTTTTGGGGGCGGAAAAAAAAAGATGGGGAAAAAAGACTCACTGTCACTTTTGCCGTCCTTCCCGCGGTTTTACCCCTGACGCCTTCTCGGTGTTGGGTTTTTTCCAAAAGTCATGGGTCCGCATGTGGGGGGGGGGAGGGGGTCTTTGCGACCAAACCAAAATGGCAAAACCCGGGGGAAACATGACTTTATCAGTCGTTTTGTGTTGGCCCGGGGGCTGGCGGTTTCGGTTGGCTTCGGGCCCCTAAACACGCAAGGGGCCTGGGGCAGGTAAAAGAGGAGTGATGTCTGGGTATCTTCTTCTTTCTGTGAAGAATGTTTTTTGGCACTCGCGTTGAAGTGATTGTTCTTTGGGAAAATTGTTGACGAAAGGCAACGGGAGTGGATAGGCAAAGGGTTCACGACAGTCTCTGTTTTGTTTGATGCAAGATAGGGGAAACCTTTTTTTGTCTTTTTGGGCAGGGGTTGTTTCTCTGCCCCCTCCCAACCCCCCCTTTGTGTTGCTTCCCCTTTTCAGAGGTTTTGTCTCCCTTTTTCCCCTTGTTCCAAAAGCTCCCCCGGTCTCATTTTTAAACCGCCGCCAACCAAACCCCCCCCAAAGCGTCTTTTGTTTTTTGTTGTATTGGGGTTAAAGACCCGCGTGTTCTTGTTCTTTTTTTGTCTGACAAAGCCCCCCTTCGACCCTTTGGGTTGTTTTTTTCAAATACCCCCCCACGGGGTTTTTTTTTTTTCTGGGTTTTTATTAATGTCCCGAGCTGTTTTGTTCTTTGTTTTTTGCACACCTGCCTTCGCCCTTTGGGGCCCTGTTTTTAAAAACCCCCCTCACGTGGTACAGCCAAAATGAAAAAAGGCGCGTGGGGTTTTTAAATTCCCAATCCCCGTGGTCGCCAAACTGAACATTGGGCGTGTTTCCAAAAATTTCCCACCCCACGTGGGACACCAAAAATGTGCTCATGGCTTTTAGTTGGGGGATAAACCCCGGCAACATCATTTTCGTCCCAACTCACTCTGGATCGACCGGAGAGGCAAAAAAAAAAAAAAAAAAAAGGGGCCCAGCAGCTGCGCGGTTGCAGCACCAAAACCCCCACCGGAACCCGCACCAAACAGCACCAAACAACGCAGCAGAGGCAAATTTAAAACCCTTTTATCAAAACGGGGTGGGGCCCTTCTTTCCCCTAGGGAGGAACAAATTTTTTTCAACCCTCAATTTCGTTTAAAGGGGGCAAATACCTCCAGGGAGCCGTTTTTTAGCGATGTGGGTTGGGGAGTGGGAAAACCCACAAAAAAAAGGATTTCGCTTTCAACCCCCAAAAATTTTTAGAGGGTCTTTGGGTATTTTCCAAGGCCCGCCCCGGTTTGTTCCCGGGTATTACAAAAAAAACCCAAAAACAGCCGGGGCAAAACAACAACAACAACAAAAAAGCGGGAACAACAACAACAACAAAAAACAAAAACAACAATAAAGACAGCGCAGCGCCAAAGCACCTTTAGGCAGCCGCATCGGGAGGGGGTCCGCAGGAGCGCCAACCCAAAAAGAGCCGCGCACCAGCAGCCCGCAGAAAAAAAAAACAAAAAATGAAAAGTGGGTGAGCAGAAAGCAACGACGCTCATGGTTGTCTTTTTAACCCCCCCCTTCTTAAAACAAGAAGACCAAAACAAACCCCCCCCAACCGAATCACCCGCAGGGGTTTTTTCGGCAACCTCTCATTGGTAAGTACTTTTTTCGTATGTCTGTTTTGTCTGTCTGTTTTGTCTGTCTCTTTTCTCTCTCTCTCTCTCTCTCTCTTTCTTCTCCTCTCTCTCTTCTCTCTTCTCTTACGGTTTTAGGGAAAGTTCCACTATCGCCTTTTTTTTCCATGGACTTATTCCCACTTATTTTTTTCCCGTGGATGCGATTTAGTGGCACCACCTGCAACCCCCACGAAACCCAAAAACCCCTTTCCGCCTTTACCGCCCCCTCAAAACCCCCGCCGCCCTTCCCAAACCCCCATCACCAAAACCGCCTTCACCACCCCCCGACCAAAACGCCGCCATCCACCGCCATCGCCCCCAACCCCTTATGTTGTTTTTTTGTCTGTGTGTCTTTTCTTTTTGTTGTCCCTCTTTTGTTTGTTTTCTGTTTTTCTGTTTCTTTCGACCCTTGAGTAATTTTTGGGCAAACCCCAAATGGTGTATCGAAATGAGGAGCGTCGTTCCAAATTTAAAGGACCTTTTTTGATTTGTCACTTTGGCCCGGTATCAACCCCGAGGATGAGGACAGTCAACGGGGAACCCTTTATTTGGGAAAATGCTCTTTCCCCTTTAGTTTAAACTTCAATTTCCCCATTAAATTTTGTCGAAAGGTGAGTTTTTGGCAAAAGGGTGTTCCGAGGGAAAGAAAAAAATGTGTCGTCATCACCGCCATCTCTTTTTTTAAACACGCCTACGTCAGCGGACAACCACGCGACAACGAGAAAACACCCCATTTATTCAACAACAACAAAACCACGGCGTCGACAACATCGATCCGCACACGCGCGCCGCAACACGAAACACCCCATCTATTTTTAACCCACTACGTCAACAAACAACCACCCCCACCAAACAACAAAGACTCAAAAAAAAAAAATCTTTTATTAGCTTCACCACACACCGTGACCTTGACCCCGCCACGCCATGCGCACCACCTGCCGCACCACCTGCCGCGACACCTGCCGCCTACTTCCGACATGCGCAACACCACTTCCGGTGGAGGTCCCCTCCGAGGTCCCCTTTTAGGGCATGAAAAGTCCCTTACCCTACTACTAGCAGTTACTTTTTTAAATGCTCTAAATCAGTAGCTGGGCATTTAAAAAATGATCTGATTTCAAGTAGTAAGTGGTTGGGGTGTTGAATTTTAACCTGTCTTGTGTAGACGAGATTTTACTGTTTGAACTTGTGCAACTGTAGGCATTATGGAGTTACCACAGGAAACATCTGATGCTCTGGTCTTACAAGCAACGTCACTGGGTAATTCAGATCCTTTGAAAATCAGTGAGTAGGTTGGTTTTGCTATGGAGCGTGAACTTAGACTAAAGGAGAGAGCAGCCAAGCTAGAGTCAGAGTAACAAGAAAGAAAAAAAGAATATTTTTTATTGAGTTAGAAGCGCAAAAGCATAAGTTCCTGTTAGAGCAAAAAGAACGTGAACACAAATTAACGCAAGAACAAAAACAAGAAAAACCTTCTTCTGAGGAACCAAAACTCGCCAATCAGTCTCAGATTCATGGTACTCATTTTCCCAAATTACCCATGTTCAATGAAGCCAAGGATGAATGATGCTTTTTGTATAGGTCTGAAGCTATCCTTAGATGTTGGTGCTTCATTTCAACAGCCAGTAGCCTGTCTACCTCAGAAGTTAGTGTCTTCCCGTGCCTTCCATTTCAACAGCCAGTAGGCCTGTCTACCCTCAGAGAAGTTGTGTCTTCCCCGGTGCCTTCCATTTCAACAGCCAGTAGGCCTGTCTACCCTCAGAGAAGTTGGTGTCTTCCCGGTGCCTTCCATTTCAACAGCCAGTAGGCCTGTCTACCCTCAGAGAAGTTGGTGTCTTCCCCGGTGCCTTCCATTTCAACAGCCAGTAGGCCTGTCTACCCTCAGAGAAGTTGGTGTCTTCCCCGGTGCCTTCCATTTCAACAGCCAGTAGGCCTGTCTGCCCTCAGAGAAGTTGGTGTCTTCCCCGGTGCCTTCCATTTCAACAGCTAGTAGTCCTGTCTACCCTCAGAGAAGTTGGTGTCTTCCCCGGTGCCTTCCATTTCAACAGCAGTAGGCCTGTCTACCCTCAGAGAAGTTGGTGTCTTCCCCGGTGCCTTCCATTTCAACAGCCAGTAGGCCTGTCTACCCTAAAGAAGATGGTTCTTCCCCTGCCTCCATTCAACACCCATAGCCTTCTAACCCAAGAAGTTGGTGTCTTTTCCCCGCATTCCATTTCAACAGCCAGTAGGCCTGTCAACCTCAAGAAGTTGGTGTCTTCCTCCCGGTATTTCCCCCAGAGCTAACAGGTCTTTTCCAATATGGACCTTGCTCCCATGTGCCCAGTTGCAGGAGTAGACCAGCTGTTCGGCACGTGCTGCCCTGTGCCCAGTCTCCAGAAGTGTTTTTCATGTGACTCCATCAATTCATCCGCCACTGAGTCAGTTTACCAGAAGTGATTGATATCATCACCGCAAGATTGGTGGTGGTGTTTGTGGTGTGTGTTGTTTTGGGTGTGGTGTGTTCTTGTTGTTTGTGTGTGTGGTGATTCATCTCCAATTTGGACAGCAACACACCTGACCAGTGATTTGGAATTTTTGATATTCAGTTCATATCCAGAAGGACTCGCCTTTTAAAATTTTCTTCAAAAATCTAAAATTCCTTTGGTGTGAATTTTGTTCATTAACAATATAATGGATTCTTTCCCCACCTAACGAACTGAGTGTGAACGTGACAAAACAAATTAGTTTATGTAATGATGTTGTTCATGTCTAGAGAGGCATCTCTATTCCAGTGTTCATTAAAATGCGCACTCCTTGCTAAATTCTCGTTCGTGCTATATGTCCTAGTGTTGTGAGAGTGAATAGAGAATTGATAAAACCCACACAAACTACCCGCCTTCATAATCCCATAACAGATTTAACAAATCCATATACACACACCCCTCATTCACTCTGTGACATCACTTGTTTAACATGCTCTTCCTCATCAAAGAAATAAATGCTGACCATCACGTTATTTTTGTTTTCAAAATTACTCCTCGCCTTCAGTCTGAGAACTACATTTTTTTTTTCTATTAACTACCCACTAATGAGAATCAATTAGGCGGCATAAGCTCCGCCCTAGTGACCATGAACATAACTAATATGTTTCATCCTTCTCATCACCAAGAGAAGTAAATATACGGGTTCAAGACCACCCATCTTATTTTGCAATGAAAACCCCTTTTTACACATACAAATCACCCTTCCATGTCCTTTTTTACCAACATAACTACCTGTTTTTCTAACAAAATTAACACCAAAACCTCCAAAAATCGACGTAATCGTACTTTAAAATGGGTTTCTGTGCAAAATAATAGGGTATCGTGAACCCGGTATATTTTACAGTCTCTCCCCATAAGAGAAAAATCTAATTGTAAGTACGCTCTTCCTACTTCCCGCCATTGATAAATCAGAATGCGCATATTTACATTCTCCTAAGATAAGAACTTTGGGTGATTTTTGCGTCGAACGTGGGGCGTAAGTTGTCAAGCGGCTAAAAGTGTGTGGAGGGTTCAGGGAATGTCAAGTGGAACTGGTAGAACCACCTTGACATCCGCATTGGCTCCCTGCCAGCCAATCAATACCCGCTGCCCGAGGAGAGAGCGAAAAACCCAGGCTCAAAATAACCCTCACCGCCTATATCGTTTGGCTGCTGTTGCAAGGTTGTTACAGCCTATGCCGGCTTACTTATTTTTTAATTTCGTTTTATGCTGGTTTAAAAATAAGCCCAAGACTACAACTTATTAATAAACTTTACGAGTTGGATAGGGACGAGGCTGATAAAGACAGTTAAAAAGAGCAGTTTGAGAATTAATTACTAATCTTTTGAGCGCAAAATATGCGAAAAGCGTAAGCAGACATCATAAATACCAGATCTTGCCCAACCTTATAAAGTTTTTGCCTTTTAGTTGATAATATGCTCCTGAAGATGTTAATCTGACTGTTTCCACTGACTCTGAAATACTATTCCTTTAAATGAAGAATCAGTCTTATTACGATAGAAAAGATATGAATAACACTGAAATTACAATTATTTTTTTTAATCTTATATTTTAGATTTAAAAAGCTGCCGAACTCAAACAAAACTTATTTGAAGAATTGTAATGAACTATTTACCGAAACAATTAAAGTACTAACATTGTTTAGTGATATTGGTTTTGAGAATGATGTAAACAATTAATAAAAGTTCAGAGTGAACTATTTAATGAAGCAATCAAATGAAGAACATTGACTGTATTGATTCAGAAAAAGCTAAAAATATTAGCAGGTGTTATTGTAAGGTTAACGTGTCTTGAAGTGTTGCAACGCTTGAGGCAAGAATAAAAACGCGTTAGCTTACGTTTATATAACATTTATTTTTTTAATTTACGTATATATTGTGTTATATAATGAGGCCACAATAAATTCGAGATGGAAAACTATATACGATGGAAATATATTTTATGACAACAATAAGCAATACGTTTTTGAATAGACATGGACATCATTACCCCTACAAACGTTCATAGAGTGGCACATGCTAATCTTAAAAGCCCAATCCTCTTCATATACAGCCATAAAATCTGTTGCTTTCTGATTGATTTATATCACGCCTGATGATAGTAACATGAAGTCTGGTTTCAACTAACAAAAAGAAGTTATTATCTATCGCGACCTTAATCTGACTGGCGATACATCGACACATTAACCATGCAAGTGAGGAGCAAATTTTTTAAAGGTTTATGCGTCTGAAGACATCCTTGAAATCAAATTGAGACAAACAAATTCTATTCCGATAGTTGCAATCTACCTTCCCTCTTCCAAGAAGTTAAGTTAAACAGCATCTTAAAACAATACATAATTCGACTAACACTGTTTATATTGTGTTTTTAGCACATTGATATCCGTCAAAAATCATGCAAACAAGCCTATAATTAATGAAAAAATAGACATGAACTGACTTGATAACATTAACTTTCCAGTAAGTAAGAAAGTATACTCAGTTTTATGACAAAACAAACCAATCACTGTAAACGTATACACTGTCGTAGTAGACAATCTACGCCTCTAAGATTTCTCCAAACGCTCCGACTTTAAGGCGAACACTTAAGGAACCATTAACTTGATCCTGTTTTGCAGATAGTACAAAGATCATTATGTAGTAATCAACAATAAGCAACTTATGGCTTTTAACATCATAGGATAAATCTAACAAAGCTTGTAGAAGATTTTGTCAAATCCCAACATATAAAACAGCTCCATCATAAAAACATTGTAAAAAGTTTTTTACTGTAAACCGAACGCCTCACACCTAAACCAAGGTCTAAAGTTAGTTTTAAGAATGGCGCAAAATGCAGATGAGCCCGTACTTTTATGCTGACTTTGAATCAATCTTGATCTTATGCTTTCCGCAGTACTACGCCCCAACAAGACAAAAAACAACCTTATTAACCCACCATCAGCGCTTTCTTAATTGCGTTTATTGTTGTTAGGTCAGATGGGGGGCACACCACACACACCCAGAGATTTCCAGAGGTCCCAATGCAGCTAGTAGATTTTTAAGCAGATGAAACAACTTGCAATTACTACTCCAACCAACTAAAATCTTTTCTGAATTGTTAAGACTCCGAGCCAGAACGTTTATGACTCAGCCACTCACTGCGGATATTCGCTTAGAGCTAAACACCTACATAAAGAACCGACATCAAACACACGATCACATTACGGAAAGTTCAGAGGGCCACGCACACATTTGTAATCTCAGCTTATGTTGACCCCCCAAAAATGGAAACTGCCATCTTCTTTCAAACTTACAGCTACATTCTCATTTTATCATCATGCAGCAGTGACTTCTGAATATAAGAGGTTACCTGCATGCACAATCTTCAGAAAAGTCATGACTTGTACTCTTGACTGTATATCCATTATGACATCAGCCCAACATCTGATGTAGTTGGATAAGTTAGCGGATCTCTACAAGACTATCCACTCACTAAACAAATATTTTGATCCATCGTTTGGTGCTAAAGGTGGTTTAACCCTATGAATACAGAACTCGTGGACAAGGTTTGATGAAGAACTCACATCCCTCCTAAAGGCGCTGTCTTTTCTATCTTAGAGCAAAGACATAACTATGCTGAAAATAATACCTCAGAAAGCCTGGACTGAATTACACTGTCAAACAATGGCAACTATCACGATTCAATATTATTGGCTGACGTGTGTTTATTGGCAGACGTCTTTCATAACAACAGATCTACATGGCATGAAACGTTTTTACAGCTAGAACTCATCACATTACTCACTGCCCGAATGCCTTTTTCTTGGACGCCTTCTAAAGTCTACAAACATTCAGATTGACTTAATATCTGATCTACCCACCACCCCGATGATTGAAGACGTTTAATGGAGGTATTCGCATGCCTCACATCCTTCACCTGCAAAGCCAACAACAATATTTAGACGACTATGATCCCACTAAACATCCAACTATCCTAATTACTTAACGGCCAACAATCTGTATGATGGGCCATGATCAACCGCTTACACTGAAAACTTCACAATGATAAAAGACCGCATGAGGTTCAATACTGTGTTATATGTTGTCACAGCTTCCGCCTGACAATCCAATAGGGCTAATCTTGGAGTAGACGTAGAATATCCCTCAAGAATAACAAAACATCTCCACAACGATTACCCCCTAGCCGCAGAAAGATTAAAGAATCCTATTGAACCCCTAACTTGTGCCTAATCTTAGGCATAAAACTAAATTTTGGTGCCATTACAGACTCCTACAGTTTTACTTAAAGCATGATTAAGCTGACAGCCTGTCACAAGAAAATTATCTTATCAAACCCTTTATAAGACATACTCTCGAAGAATACTGATCTAATAACCGAAGCCCCCCTGATCTTCAGAAAAAAGACTCTTTAAACTGATGAACAACAGCTGTTTTGGGCAAACTATGGAAAATCCACACAAGCGTAAAGTTGTGAAATTAGTTACAAAAGAAAACCAGCAAATAAAGTTGGCCGTCTAAACCATGTCACGAGTTAGTCACGAGCCTACGACGTTTACCCAACCGGGTGGCGAATATTTATTTGTTATTATTTTGTTTGTTGTCGTGACCGGCCCTTAATTGCTTGTGGTGCGTTCACCTTGGGGTAAGTTCAGCTCAACTTCGTTTGCTTTCTCTCTCTCTCTCTCTATTCCACTCCCGTGCTATCAACCTTAGTCACGGTGCTGTACCTTTCTCTCAACCTTGCTGTCTCTCGGCCTCATCTCGCCGTCTTTTTACCTTCCGCACGTGCTTCATTTCTTTTAGTTTGAAGTATGCGCACTCTGTGACGCAGCCTGGCATTGGGGCACGCCATTGCTGAGGAGTTACCTCTTCCACTAGGAGCGAAGATTCTCCTGGATCGCCTGCTCCGCTTGGTTCTTCAACCGTATCATTCGAAGTACAGTCGGTATCTCATTCCTACCGTCGCATTAGGAAAGGACATCTCTTCCTTCTTTCTCCCACCTTGCCTCTGTCCTCTCGACTGACAGAGCAAGAGATCTTGACCCCCTCTTCTGGTCACCCACGTAGCTGTAACATCATGTCGTGGTGGTTTGGGGTGGTGTTGTATCCGGCATATTCTTCTCTTTTGCGCAATTTTTTCTTTTGTTTTCTTTGGGTAAGAAATTTGTAGACCTTTTCTCTGGTAATTCAATCTTTACCTGCCATTCTAAATTAATTTTCCAAAAATTCTTCTCCTGTTTAGCATCAGGTGTTCGGTAATCGTGGGATGAAAAACCTGTGATTCAGGTTTGGAACTTGCTTGGCCTGCGCTCGTGGGCCGCCCCTGTCCACATCCCGACTCTTATCCCTTCGGCCACCGTCTGTTTGTTGTGCAAGGAAACGAGTTTATGTTCGCGAAGGATACGCATGATTTGTCGTTCAGCGTGTTAGATTGTTATTTGAAATGTGGCTATAAAATTGACAATTATGCCATTGAATTATTTATTGCAAATGTGTGGCAGGATAAAGCGATTCGCTGTGTTGATATTTCCAGAACAAATGTTAACGTGATGAGACGGAGGTAAGATAATTCTATTTGTTTATAACCTTTTATTTAATGCAGTCTTTTACCTCACGGGTGAGAAGACCTAGTGACATTCCTATTCGATGGTGTACTGTTAATGCTCAGGTCTGTGTTAGCTGGGGTTATTGGGTATTAGGTAACTTCCTCCCCATCATCAGTGCTGTTTAAGATTTTAACAGCCCCCATGTCCAGACTGTACTGACGGCGGGTTCAGTACCCTTCCTCCTTCCTTCTTCCTTCCCTTCCCTTTCTTCTCTCCTCCCAGCTACGTTTTCCCCCCCCCCCCCCCCCGCTCACCCGAGTCCACTGTAAGTGGCCACGTGCTGGTTGGCCACGCCCTGGCTGGTACCGCGGACTGAATGTGCCCCACTGCTGGTTAGGCCACGCTCTGGCTGGACCACGGACTGGTGGTGCCACTGCTGGTTGAGGCCACGCTCCTGGCAGGACCACGGACTGATGTGGCCGCCAGTGCTGGATAGGCCACGCTCTGGCGGACCACGGACTGGATGGTGCCACGTGCTGGTTGAGCCACGCTCTGGCTGTAAACGCGACTGGATGTGCCACAGCTCTGGTCGAGGCCACGCTCTGTCGGGACTGCGACTGGTAAGGAGCCCGCCGTCTGACGTGCCGCCCTGACCCCCGTCCAGGACCTCCAGTACCAAGCGCCACGTTTCCCCCCCCCCCCCCCCCCTATCTCCCGCGGGACGCGCTTCTTTCACTGCATCATGTGTGCGAGGTGTCGGCTTGAGCGACTCCCTTCAATAACCGTCCCAGTTCGGAGCACCTAGTGCGACAGGGTGCTCCCATAGACTTGACAGAGCAGGGTGTGGAGGCACTACCAGTTTGGGAAGGGATGATGCTGAAATTTGCTTTATAATTGTGTATATGTCATATGTGCTGAAATGCTGTAATAGTGATTGTGTACGTCTAATGTAAAAATGTTTATTATAATCGTCATTATGTGTGTTTGAAATGCATATTTATGACTGTGTTGTTGGTGTAATAATTGGGTGGTTGTATCGTTAACTTTCTCGTTTGGCTCATGCGGAGGCGTGTGAGGTCAGGCACGTACTCCTTCCCTCCCATCTAGACCGATCCTGTCAGGCAACCTCCAGGGTCGGTCGAGAACAATTGTGGGGGCTCTCCGGATGTGAAGCTCTGACGTCTCCTCGTTTCGCGGAGTACCTTTTAGTCCTTCTGTTTTGTATTCATTTATTTAGTTTGTCGTGTTTGTTTTGTGGGTGGTTGCTGGGTGACTCTACGTGAAGGAGTTCTTAGTGGCCTGATGGAACATCCGGTGTGACCGGGTCGATGAGACCGAGGGATCACCGCGTCCCAGACCTCCTTCCGCCGGGTACCTCCACGCAGGTACAGCCGTAAGTCTGCCTTTCTGTTGCCGCTCAGTCTTCCATTCCGTTTTATTTAGTCAGTTTTTTTTTTTTTTCTCTACCGGGTCATTGAGTACAGGTTGTATCGACGTTTAGTGTCATTTTTTTTCCCTCTCTCCTCCCTCTCCCGGATTCCCGTCTGCTTGTTTGTTTTTTCCGCCACCCCCACCGCACGGTTGCTCCCCGTGCTGTGACGCGTGTTTCCCAAGTGGGGGCAACCGACATAGATTTGGGGTGTGTTTTTTTTTTCGTGACCCCACCGCTCTTTGCTCGTGTTGTAAGCGCGTGTTTGCCAAAGTGGAGCAGCCGAACTTTCCGCACACACGCACACACACAACATACACACATAACACACAAACCCCTAAAATTATTTGTTTTTCAGTGAATTGTCTTTCCCTGTATTAGATAACTGTAGATATAGTTTCCAGTCAACGTCCGGTGCTGTGGTATGGCTACACGGGCTCGAAGAAAAGGTCTTCTAAATTGTAGTCCCCACATAATTACCAGTACATCGACTACAAGTGACTTCCACTTAATCCAGTGCTGTAGCCATAGTCCACGAAGTACTTTCACTTCCCTCTTCCTAGGGTTTTTCCTGCTGAGACCCCACTGTCACTTCCGCTCGAACGTCAAGTATTAGCAAGCAACTGTGGCTTCTGTTGATCGCAAAACCAAAAGCCCCCCTATTCTCCATGCTTATGGCTTTTTTTTTTTTTTTTTTTTGTTTTTTATTTTTTTTTTGTTTTTTTTTTTTTTTGCTTTTTTATTTTTTTTTTTTTTTTTTTCTTTTCTATTTTTTTTTTTATTTTTTTTTTTTTTTGGTTTTTTTTTTTTTTCTTTTTTTCCCCCACTCGTAAGTAGTAAGGCCCCGGGACTTTCCTCATGAAGGTCGAGACCCAGGACGGGTCAGACGGTCATCCTCCCTGACGGAGTGTGGAACCCCCCCCGTACATCACGTCCGTCCTGATGTTTCTGGAGCGCCGCGGAGTGGAAGATGTCTGCTCAGCGTAGAAGAGGCTGCTATGCAGGAAACTCTCGAAGGAAGAGTTAATGGATGGAGGCTCTGCGCAGAGAGAGAACCTGACAGAACAGGAGATTGCTGCATGAAGAGGCTATGCTGCGCAGAGAAGAGGCTGCCAGACAGAGGATCGGCGTAGGAGGAGGCTGCCAGACAGGAGATCGCGTAGGAAGAGGCTGCCAGCAGGAAGGACCTCCGTAGGGAAAACTAACAGATGAGCTCTGCGAGGAGGAGTATGAACAACTTCTTTCGCGGTCTCCCCTCTTAAGTCAGGTAATCACCAGCTAGTGATAGATTATGAGGCCCAAAGTTAAAGCTTCCAGAGTTCAGACCTCGTGAGGACATTATATGTTCCTAACAATCTGACAAGGTTGCTAGTCCTACCAATGTTGTCGAGGAACAAAAGGCTATGCAACCTTTTTTCTGATTAATCTGTGCTGCAAGGGAGTGGTGCTCACTCTAACATGAAAGGTGCGTCTTATGCAGACATGCAGTTGGCTCTGCGTAAGAGCTTCCACCCTTTACCCCAGAACTACAAAGGAAGTTCAGGTCCATGAAGAAGAATAACGACCAGACCTTCGTGCTTTTGGTGATAGGCTGCGCAAAACGCTAGGGTACTGCGTCCAGTTGGCTAAGTTGAGCTGAGATCTATCCTCATTGAACACTCACCAACACGTGTCCCCAGAGTTAAGGTTCCGATAGCGAGACAGCGCCTCAGATTTCGCGCTGCGATTCACAACCGCTGATTGTTTGCTGAAGCTCGCAGGGCTTATGGGAACGCCCAATACGGAAGGAAGCCCTCCACAGGATTTAGTGCAATAAGGTCCCGACAACTGCTGGCGGGTGAACAAGGCAGGCAGTTTCATCGGGGATTTCAGCGCCCCGACTGTGTTTTCTTGTGGTTCGTCTGGCCACATTATAGAAAGATTTCCTAATCCGCGGGTAGTCGTGGGCTGCCCTTTTCCCACGTCCCTCGTGCCCTCGCTAGCGTGGGTTCAATCCCACTTCTGGTGATTCAGAGTCCAGTTGTTTCTCTCCTTTGTTGTTCCTCCTTGGTCACACCATCAGATTCGACAATCAGTCACTCCTTGTGATAAGGAATTTTCCTCTATGCCCGCGGCGCCAGTTTACGAGGTGTGCGTTGGAGCTGTTTTACCTCCACCCTCCTTCAGTCCGTTCTATCTCCACCCCCTACTTCTGTGCGAATATGGCCTTCCGGTGGAGCGACCTCTATCCCTTATCATAGGAATACTATCACCTTCGCAACCGACGCATCAGTCCCGTGTCACGGATTGCCCGTTACAGGCGTGTGTGGGATCACCACACCCAAAGCCTAAGAAGCAGGAACAGGAAATTGCGGCCCGTTCTTCAGCCGATCTCGACAGGTTCTGGCAAGGCCGATCCTGCTAGCAATATCGTCTTCAGGCCAGGACTTGATTCCACCCTACGACAACTGTGGATCGCCCGCTCTAGGTCGACCCGACACGCCATGTAGCTCAAAGCTCCACAAGGATTCCTCTTTAGGTTTTCACTCAGGCAGATGGGGGGTGGCGGTGGCCAACAGCTTGTTTTTGTTCCCCAAAGCTTGAGAGAATCTGTTCTCCGCAGCCCCACGATTCCCCCATCAGTCATATGGCTCCAAGCACTCTCACGATAAGAACAAACTCTTTTGCCAGAGAACTCACAGTTTAGGCAGTACTGCCGCATTGCAATACCTTCCAACGGACAACGCCTAAAGGCGCTTGAAGCGTGTCCCCTAGTCATTGCCACGGGTTGGTGGAGGCATTCAGCAAGGTTGGGGTCGACCCTGTGAGACCCATTAATCTCCATTCGATCGCGCGTCACCGCTACACTTTCGGTAGTGGAGAAGCTGCAAGTCGTACCCGAGGCTGCCCAGCTGCCCCGCTAGGCATATCGATACCCCACTATGCAGAATCTCTCAGGCAGATTTTGACCGCACGCCGTGCCCAAAAGAAGTACGGCCCGAAGTTTTGTACTGGAGACGATCATCACCTCCTCCAGGCTTGGACCGGAATCCGCCATCAGTCTCGACGCAGGATTTAGGCATGGAGCGCTGAGTCATTCCGTTAACTTTTCCTCAAATAAGGGGACCTGTAATACGGATGCCTACTATCTTACCCGAGCTCCGTAGTCAGCACATTGGAAAATCAGTCGTGAGACACTTCCCTCAACCAGTCATATCCCATTTGGTCCTCTGTACAGTAGTGACAGTTTTCACTTCAGTTTTTTTTTAAATTTGGTTAACGGTATGAATCACCAAAGTTCATTGTTACTTCATTTGAAGTTCCTTATTTTTATAATGTAGTATTAGTATTTCACGTGGATCTATCGTAGAATGTTTGTATTGGATGGAGCGTAAAATCTTCATCACAAGTGGGTTCGTCCCCAGTTTTGAATTTGCACACTCAAGGTTTTCACAGGAGGCACTGTATCTCAAAGAAACAATCTTTAGAAGGGGGGTTATGTCACGATTTGGTCACGAGGCCTCGACTTTGACCCAACCGGTGCGGAATTATTTATTGGTTTATATTGTTTGTTGTTGTCGTGTCTCCTCCCTTAATGTCTTTGTGGTGCGGTGCACCTGGTGTAGTCAGCTCAACTTCGTTTCTTTCTCTCTCTCTCCTCTTATTCCACTGCCCGTCTAATCATCCTGTAGTTCACGGTGGCGTACCAATCTCTCGAACTTGCTGTCTACGGCCTCGTCGCCTTCTTTTTACCCGGCCACGTGCTTCATTCTTTTGTTTAAGTATCTCTCTCTGTACCAGCTTGGCGTTGGCCGCCATTGCTGAGGGATGTTAGCTCTTCACTCGACGGAAGATGTCTCCTGAGCGCCTGCTCCGGTCCTTGTTCTTCACCTATCATCGAAGGACATCGTATCTTTCAATCCTACAGTCGGCCTGTAGAGAGGACATCACGTCTCTTTCCCGCACCTTGGCCTCTGTCCCTCTCGACTGACAGAGCAAGAGATCGTTTGAACCCGCCTCTTCTGGTCACCCACGTAGCTGGTAAGGCATCATTCGTGGTTTGTTGTTTTGTTTTTTTGTTAGCCGCTTATCTTCTCTTTAGCCGCATTTTCTTTTTGTTTTCGAAATTGTAAGAGAAATATGTGGAGAAAACCTTTTTCTCTGGTTAATTTCAATCTTTAAAACGCCTTCTAAATATTTCCAAAATTCTTCTCCCTGTTTATGGCATCAGGGTGATCTATCGTGGATTGAGAGAACCCTGTGATTCAGGTTTGAACTGCTTGTCTCGCTCGTACTCCCCCCTTTCATCATCGCCGACTCTAGTCCTTCGCCACCGTCTGTTTGTTGTCAAGGCAACGAGTTTATGTTCGCGGCGTGATACGCATATTTGTCGTTCCGATGCTGGTTGGAGATTTGTGTTATTTTGAAATGTTCATAAAAGTGACTATTATGCCATTGCATTATTATTTGCAAAGGGGGTGCAGTATAAAGCGATGGTCGCGTGTTGGGTTAGTTCCTAAACAGGCAAATGTTAAACGTTGAAAGAAGAGTCAAAGGTAATTCCATATTTGTTTTATTAACCTTGTTTTAAGCAGTCTTTACCTGCATCGTGTGGAAAGACCCGAGTGAACAGTTCCTGAATCGACTAGGTTTTACTGTTATGCTCAGGTCTTGTTGACTGGGGTTATTGTTATTTATAGACTTCCCCCGCCATCATGCGATGGCTGTTTTAAAGTTAACAGCATGGTCAACTGTACTGACGCGGGTTCCAGTACCCTTCCGACCTTCCTTCTTCTTCCCTCCCCTTTCTTCTCTCCTCCCAGCTACTTTCCCCCCCCCCCCCCACCCCCCCCACCTCCCGGCTTCACCCCGAGTCCGCCTGGATGTGCCACTGGCTTGTTAGGCCACGCCCTGCTGACCGCGACTGGATGTGCCACGCTGGTAGCACGCTCTGCTGGGACCACGACGGATGGAGCCACGTCTGGTTGAGGCCACGCTCTGCAGGGACCACGGACTGGATGGTGCCACGTCTTTGAGCCACGCTCGGCTGGGACCACGACTGGATGGGTGTCCAACGTGCTTGGTTGAGCCACCTCCTGCTGGACCGCGAACTGGAGGTGCCAGGCCGCTGGTCGAGGCCACCGTCTGGTCGGACGCGACTGGTAGAGAGCCCGCCGTCTTGACTGCCGGCGCCTGACCCCCGTCCAGAACCAACTCCAGTAACAGCGCCACGTTCCCTTCCTCCCCCCCCCCCTCCGGACAGCCACCTTTCACTGCCTGCTTTGGTCGAGGGGTCGCTTTGAGCACTCCCTTCAAGAACCGACCCAGTTCGGAGCACCTAGTGCGACAGGTGCTCCATAAGACCTTACAGAGGCAGGGTTGGAGCACTCCAGTGTGGAAGGGATGATTGCTGGAAATGTTTCTTTATCATTGTGTATATGCATATGTGCTGGAATGCTGTAATTTTTTGTGTACGTCGTTGGTAAAATTTTATTTATAATCGTGCATGTTGTGTGTGTTGGAAATGCTTATTTATGACGTGTGTGTTTGGTGGTGAATAAATGGGTTTGTTCGTAATCTTTCTCGTGTGGCTCTCGAGCGTGTGAGGTCAGGCACTCCCTTCACTCCATCTAGACCGATCCTGTCAGGGAGCAAATCCAGGTCCGGACGTGACAACTCCCAAAAACAATATCCTCACTTTAGAAGATTTAACGACAGCCTGGTTGGCCATTATGATGAGAAAAAGGATGTTAATTTGGACAAGCCTGTTTATCGCTTTACCGTATTAGATTGTCAAGTTATTGAAATGTACGAAATTTCTGTACGGCTAACTTTAAACCCTTTAACCCAGAAGCAGAGTCCTTATAACAGACACGCTGACTCTTTTCATTATTCTAGACGTCCCCACAGAAGACTTTTATACGATTTAGAAACAGAAGTGGCTAAAGGAACCTGATGGATGGTACGAACAAACATGTGGACTACCCAAAAGACAGCCCGTTACACTCACTTAACAAGAAAGTGATAGGAAAATGAAGGATGAACTTAATGGGACATAGTTATAAAAAATATGTTTGGTTTGAGTCAAAGATGTAATGAGCTTTGCCCAGCCAGACTTCTGTAAATAAAGAAAGGCTAAAGGCATAAGTAAAGAATTGTCAAAAAAAATATAACTCTCAGCGATAACACAAGCGAGCTCTCTTTGAAAACAAAGATTTATATCACACAAAGTGTTAATCGCACCTACTCTCATCAAGTAAACACAACTCTTAACAAGAAAGCACTAGTCTCTAACAATAAGAAGAGAACTACGTTAATCCCTGAGTTTTCATTATGCTGTATGGCATGAGAACTTTAAAAGATTAACATTGACTGACCTCTTGTACTTAACTAAGAACCAACTATACTTATTATAAGTACCTAACTAGTACTTACTTAAGAAGAACCTAACTAGTACTTTCTATAACGTATAATTTTACTTGTAATTACTTGCACTTAACTAAAAAGTACTTTCTATAACTACTAATCTTTGTACTTATCTATTTCTAACTTGAACTTTATCTATTTCTTAAAACAGTCCAATAGAAAATGGATCTACAGCAGGAGGTGTACTTTTGTTGCAGAGGCCGTTCTTCTTCGGTTACAATGGGGGTTTGTGACTTTGTTGCTAGGATGGTGTTATGTATTTGTATCTAAAAACCACCAACAACAGCAGCTCCCAATACCTAATGATACATCTTATTGTTTGATTGTGATTGTGATTGTGTTTGTTGTTAATTGTGTTGTTTTAACTGTGTTGTGTTGGCGCAATGCGTATTACTAGCTAACAATTGTTGTTTTGCTGATTGGTTTTGCTTTCCTTCCTCGTCTGTGCCATTCACTATCTATTGGCCGCTGCAAACACCGTGCAGGATATTTATCTTAGTAACATACTCACCTGTGGTACAATTCACTTGTGGGCTCACTTGTACATTCTGCTCCCTGCGGAGTCCTGCCGTCATCTCGCTCATTTTTTTTAGTGCAAGTAAATTAATAGATCACAAATTAATATATTAAAATAATTATCCCATGATGAATGGGCATAACATCGTCCCAAATCTATAATAACATGTCACATGCAAGAGTTTCTAGCGACTTGTTTTAAAAAACCGGTTGTGAATAAGGTCATAATTTAAAGGGCGTCGAAGTCAACGGCGCCATCTACTACGAACTAGCAAATAACTAATCATTGTCCTGCCCCACCGATTCTACCATTTTTGACCCTACTGTCTTCGAACCTAGCGTAGTACTTCTCAAACGTCTGAATAGACAGTTGTTGAATTTGTTCAACACTTCATTCATGCCTAAATAACCTGTTTAGTTTTTCCGCAACACCAAAGATAAAATCTTTCTTTATCAGGTCTGCGAGTACCAACGGAGTATCTGCTTCTCCTCACACTTTAATATTCGTCACAATCCATTTTAAAAAGCAATAAAAAAAAAATAATAAAAACTATAAAACCATAGTTTAACGTTGGTTAATTATGCAGTGCCTATCGCTGGTGTTATAGTTTATTCAAACCTTGCAAAATGCTTGTAGGAAGTAAAACCGCCCAACATGGGAAAAGATAAAATTTCGCCAAAACTAGTTCAACTTTATTTTACTTTAACAACAAAAGATTATCTGATTAAAAAAGCACATAACTGTCCTTTCGTATATGATTATTTTAATTATTTTTTAGTAAATAAAAAGATGAGTGAAAAAAAATTATCAATACGATTTAACCCATTCTGCTGAATTATCGGTCTTAGTATAGGCTATAGTGTGTTAGCAAAAACAGTTTAAAATGAAGCCGAGATCTAGAAGGTTAGCCATTGAACTTGTTAATATAGTTGTAATTACTGCAGGATTGTGTCAATAACTTTCTTGTTACAGGAATTATCCCGGAAAATATAATACAGAGAAAGATTAATTCATAAAAATATTGAATTTAATAAAAGAGTCTGGATTGTTCTATGTGAGGACTATTGTTAATGCATGGGCCTTCCTGGAAGCAATTATATGTTAGTAAATTGAGTCCGATTAGAAGAGAACGGCATAACAAGGCAAGGATGATTTAGCTACAAGAGACCTACTAGAAAAGACTAAGTGCTCACGTAGACTTATTAATAAAATGTTAAGAAGAACAGGCATGCAGAGCACTCAGTAACAGACTTATACGCAATAATATATTACTATTACAGGAAAGAGTTTCAACATAGCGCCACCGCCAGAACTTTCTGAACTTTATGAACCATCTGAGGAACAGTAACAGCAAATAGTTTTTTTTTGCAGTTGGCATGACCTCATCTATCTTGTTCTCAATTTCTTGTTGTAAAATAAAATGCATTTACCAATATTGACAATACGAATTCAAAAATATAGTATTCTCACTAAAGATATTGAAAGGAAAGACTGCTAGGAAAAACGGAGTAAAGCGCTAGAGGGGTCTGAAACAGATGCGAAAAACGTGGCTTCAAAACAGGCAATTTGGCTAATATTATCTGCAGCCCCAAAAAGAATAATAAGGCCTAAATTTGTTAATCATCCCAATGACATCCCACCCAATGGACTGCGGTATCTCACATGACAAAGTTAGAAGAAAAAAGTTTAAGTATGCTCGACAGTGTTTGACATGCTTCCAAGATACAAAACGCCTTGAACCTTAAACAATAAAACCAACTGCTGTGCTGTGCTTTACAACAAATATAACATGATGCGAAGCCCATAAAATATCCTAGGATGATTTCAAGTTGATGATGGAAAAGAGTTTAACAGGTTCTGTAAACCAGCTTTTTTTAAAACATCATGTTACTGTTAAGAGAGGAACCCCAGCAACATCGGATCACAGCCCTATAAAATAAGAATATAGCTAAACGCCTGTTTACCTATCCAGAGAAATTAGGACACTATGAATACTGAGAACGCAACACAGAATGTTAGGATTGCCAGCATCCCTTACTGGCATGAACAATGAAGATTTTAAGCAATAGGCCTTAAAACTCAGTAAACGCATCAATTAAAAAAATTACGCATTACTGAAGATGTGCAGGACTCCAAAACTCTTGCCGTTTGGACTAAAAGTATGATACTTGTAATGCTCCTGAGATCAAGGCATTTAGATTAGACCACAATCCTATATGGATCATAGACGTATATGAAGTTGAAAGAATTATGAAAACAACCCCTCCTGTATATTATCTAAAGAAACTCTCTCTCTAAAAAGCCCCCCCGAAAAGATCTTGTTCGTGAAGAGCTGCAAGCGTCCGCCAAACACAGTGAGTTAAACAAAATAGTATTTATTTTTTGCTAAACTATTTTGTTAAACTTATTTTTTGCTTATTTTGGGGTTTAACGATTGTGTGTTTGTTTTTCAATGTTCGTTTAATTGCATCAGTGTCAACCTGTTGTGAAGAAAATCTTCTTCTCCACTCCTTTTTGAAAGTTCAATTTTTTGCCGTCTAAATCCTCACCGTCAGCCATAAGCTGATTTGGCGGCGTCCGTAATGTTTTCATCCTGTAAATGATTGCTTATTCTTAATCTTAATGAACAAAGTTGCTGATGCTAGGCTATACAATGCAGTGTGCATTTGTAATTTAGGAGTTTTTTTTTGTTAAACACACTTACATCATAGACCATAAGCGCCTAAACCTAACACAAGCCCCCTAATGCTAAAGAGCTCGCTCCAACCCCAGTACTAAAACAGCAACACAGGCCCGCACTTACGCTAGCTACAGCTGATGAGCCAGTAATTACATAATAAAATATTTAAACGCTTTAGGCATATGTTTTCAGTAACCCTAACTTTATCCAAGTCACTTACTATTCCTTTTGAAGTGCATTATTTGCTCTAATCTAAACTTATGAACCTCCATTTTTTAATTAAGATTATTTTTAAAATTAATCTATACATATCCTTCTATTAATCTTCGGCGCACTTCACATCAAACAAAAAAAACCGCAATAAAATTCATCATACTTAATGAAAATAAAGTCGAGTACGTTAGCTTGTCTT
Organism: Conus ventricosus; assembly: GCA_018398815.1. Taxonomy (NCBI): domain Eukaryota; kingdom Metazoa; phylum Mollusca; class Gastropoda; order Neogastropoda; family Conidae; genus Conus; species Conus ventricosus. Next base: position 98,621,383 of record CM031606.1, read on the forward strand.
TGTCAACCCCCACAGTAACCTGTCAATGATACAAGGTGTTATTTTCACCTCCGTTTTAGAATTCTAGAACGACTTAAGAGCATCTAAGTTTTCAGCCCTATTTGTATACCGCTAATCACGTATGTGCTGGCAACTGATCGCCCTCCCTCGGATAATAAATAATCGAAAAATCATCGTCATTTGTGCCTAGTAAGACAGTAGCGTGGGGTAAATTCTAAGCCGACGTGTCATCCCCCACTTTCACTAAGGATTCTTTCTCTGTACATATATTCAGAACCCTGCCTAGTTCTTTTCCATTCTGTTTTTTTCTGTTGTGATTTCCTGAACAAGGCAACAAGAATTGGTCCTGCATTAAGGCTTTCTAAAATTGTTTTGCTTATCAAGTATACATTATGCTTTCTATTCAAACTTTAAATTCCAAGCAATTTCAGGAAGCAACCCCAAGCATTCTCTCTTTTATGAATTGATTCATGGTTCCTTTAGCGTTGCCTAATTGCTTATCTCTTCTAGGTAGGATATTTCTGCTTGTTGTCTTCAATTCTTTCGTTTTAAACCCCATCATCTAGTACACAAATCCATAAAACATTTCCTGCACTCCTATTAGATTAAACCATTGTGTCTCGAGGTCTTTAGCTATAACTGCAGTGCATTTAGAACGACTGCGCTTTTGATTCTGGCCCCCGAGACATCTTTTTTAATATTAAAATATAATAAACAAACGTATATTGAACTGGTCATCGTAAGCATAGCTTAGCATGCTAGATTTCTAACTGCTCTTTATTTATTTAACTCATCTTTTCCCGTATTATATAATTTTCACTTAAACAATCGTCAAACTATCTTTGTCCTTATGTAAAATAATACAACCGATTTAAACTGCATCTAAAGTCCTTTTAAGACAGCGGTTATTTTTGAGTTAAGACCACAGAACTAAGGCCGTGCGCCACTAAAGGCTAGCTTTGACAGACTTTTCTTTTTTTTAACAATTCTCGTTCACTGAACATCCATCAATAATAAACAGTGTTACATTCCGCTCAAATAGGCTATATAATGTCTAACAGTCGCTTCACTTGTCGCAAGATCAACTAAAAATATAGTATCGCTTCCCAAATAACGTCCTTGCTTTGTAAGACTTGTTGTGCTAATGTTTTTGCAGATATAACAAGTGCTCGTAATAAAACCTATAAATTGTTTTTGTAACAAATCAATACAAGACAGTTTTCCCACACCCAGTAATTTCTGCAATAAGAAAACAGTGCGATCTTTTGCAAAACTCTCAAACTATCGCCATCTTTGGTTTTATAGTTATTTCTACAGTCTGCATTTTAATAAGCCACGCTTTACCTTTTTTTCTTTAATGTTTTAACTGAGCATCAAACCAAAAAACATGCTTTTGTATTGGGGCTTCCGTCGGCGTTCTTGTGAATAATTATTTTATACCATCATCCCTACCCTTTCTCCACTTCCAAACAATCCTGTGTCAAATGTAATATAAAATCCAACAATCCAACCACAACCCATATTTGGTTTAATAGTCTTCGAGTCTACACATAAAGGCGAAGTTTTATAGCATACACGATCAACTGCAGATTCTCTTTCTACCTCCCGCGAACCACTTTCTTATTTCATCAAATGTTGTGAGGTAAAAGTCCAACGACCCGAATACAACTGATCAACCTGCCTTTTATTGCGCAGTCAACCTTCTACAATTTTTGGATTATAAAACGCTTCTGATTCTCACTGAAAAGAGTTGTTTCTTCAGTAAACAAGAACAAAATTTCCCTTTTAAAGACTTAAAGACTGATTTAGATGTATTTCCAAAGAGGCGCAGGGTGCGTGTCTGTAGTGAGTGTATAACTCTTTCATAATAAAATAACAGTTTTATTTTTATATACCGGGTAAATTTTCTGGCCAGTTTCGGGTTAGTAACAACATGCACACTCAAGAGAATGTCACACTGTGTATTAGCTTCCAAGGTTCATACAGACAGAACACAGAATCGCCAGGATTCAAATGTCAGTTCATAAGTAAGTTTTTCTTTTAGTGCGCCTTGGTGATCTGGCAAATGCGTCTTTATCTTTCCAATTCTAGAGGGAAGGCAATATCGGTTGCCAAATCTTCTGCTACTGCCTCATCTTTAACATCATTCTTTGCATCTTCCGCTTTAAGCCTGTGCTTGAGACCGTTTCTTTGTATACCCTGATAAACTTTTCTCTTTTTCCTTTCTTTTTAGGCATCCATAGATCATAATAGAGCAAAAATGTCTCCTCGCTAGTAACAAAGACTCTCTTTTCCTCCAGTTTGATTCCATATGTTTAACGATGCCCTGCCCAAATACAACAACATAGCATTAGTATGGTCGATTTAATTCTATTTGAATATAGTTTAGCATGCTGCATTTATAACATCGTCAGCGCCAGATCCGAAACTGACTATTTAATCTGCCAGCTGAACTGTGATGGGGCATTTACACTAATTACAGTCTCCTTATACCGTTTACGCCATGTTCCTCTCTTTTCTTATGATCGAGGTCACAACCATATAGTTCATTTTTTTATAAAACAAAAAAGACTATAAATCAAAAATATGTCTAAAATTTTTGACGAACGATTGATCCTGTTTGATGAAGAAAAAAGAAATCTGCTAGCCCGCATTGAAGAAGATGAAACAGAATTAGCTCCTTCATTGCGCCGAAGAACTGAAAGAGCAGAGGCAGGTTCTTCAATCCCTTGCATTAGAAAAGCAGAAACATACCCCTTTCAGTTACGCATCCGTGCAGAACTATTAACAAATAGAATTAAACACTCATTCAATAATCTAGACAGAGCCGCCAGAAGGCCATAGTCCTTGATTTTTAAAGATAGATAAAAGCAAACCATATGTTATATAAAACTAGGTCGGAGATATTTTGTAAAGTTACTGAGTCATAAGCCAGACCCAACAAAGTTTTAAAAACTAAACACAATTAGACAGAGTTCCCTGTTGCCGACCAAAGGCGATTAAACCATTTAAATTTAAGGTCTGAGGCTGTTAGTCCCCTTTTACAGAACTTGGGCAAGAGATTCCAACACGATCTGAAATAGAAATGAACCCTATTCAAGAATAGGACGAAGAAATAAATGATGCAGCAACGAAATTGAGACAGTTTAATAAAACAGTCAAAAAACAGTTAGAACCAATTGACGATTCTTCATTGCCTATCGTGACCTCCTAGCTCTTAGTGAACGCCTAAAGGTCCATAAGCGGGGAACTAGAAACCAATTTACAAAACTTGGCGAGCTAGATAGAGAGATAGAAAAAAAATAAATAAGCTCTGATGCAGATGATTTTCAATTTAGGGCAAGAAAAAAGGCTAGAATACAGCAAGAAATACAGGATTTTAATGATAGAAAGGGCATCTAGGTTAGAAACGCTGTCACTAACTAACGCAGCTAGCATCATAACACAAACAAGGCAGAATAAGAGAAATATAAACAGAATACTTTTATAAAACACTACGCTAGCTGTAAGAATATGACACTGTTCAGAACTAGGGATTACAATAGTTATATATTAACCTGTTGGTTTGCTATCTCTACACTCGTGTTATCTTTAACAGGTTGCCCCAACAGGGATATTGATTTTCATTAGCGCCTCCGACACCCCACCTGGTATATATTGGATTAGAAAACAATTGGCATCATCTAGCAAACTTATTAAAGATGAAATTCAATAAAAACACAAAACACCGTCTTTTAAGCGCAACTTTTCGAGCCCACTGCTCGCTTCATGCCGCATGACATCAGTTCGCAAATAAAAAAATACGTCCATATGCATGTGACATCATCTCTCTCTCCTGTCTCTCTCTCTCTCTCTCTCTCTCGTCTCATCTCTCTCTCTCTCATCTCTCTCCTCCTCTTCTCTCCTCTCCTCTCATGCTCCTCCTCTCCTCTCTCTCTCTCACTCTCTCTCCGGGCACAAATCCATCATCCTCGGTTTCTCTGTCACTCAGACCCACACATGAGCCCTTGTTGGATAGTTTTCGTCTACTTTGTATCCTCCTATCCTCTCCCTCTCATCTTCCGTTTATTGATGACCAATTTTCAGTAATTCGATGACTGTGCAGAGCGGAGGCAGTCAACTGGTGACCCGGCAGATTGAATGTTTTGGCAACCAAAGTGTCCTTCTTGTTCTGATGTCATAACCTGTGGGCATAGAACGCTCCGCCAGTATTGCCGTCTCCCCAACATACTGCACATCATGACACGCTGCACAGTTCAATCAAGTACACCAGATTGTTGGAAGAAAACAGCAGACCAACATCTCTGATGTTAAAAGATTGACCCGTCTACAGCGGTGAAGTTTGGTGATTCCCTGCAATGTTCTTTGCAGATGATACACCGTCGTTTTATTAAAGAATTAGCATCCAAAGCGCTTGATGCTCTCCTGGCAAATTGGCAGTGTTTGTTAGTTGGGGTTTGTCTACTATAGTCAAAGTTGCTGTTATATGGCTGACCATCTATGACGTCTAGGAGTGCTAGCTGCTGGATTAATTTTTATGAAATAAATATGGCTAATCCAGTAAAGTTAAAAATACAACAAGGCTTCTTTCGCTAGTGTACTGTTCAGGGGAGGCAGATCAACAGTGGAGTGCTTCTGCTGTGGGGCGCTTATAACTGGATCGCTTTCTTCAGCTAGGTACTTTTTTTTAAATGGATGAGCAGGCCTTGTTTTAAACCTGATTGTGCCCTAAGTTATGGTCGTCTCCAGCTATGAGGATTCATTATTATAATTCTGTATCATACCAATCTGTAGTCTAAGTCAGAGGGTAAGCATGTATAATCCATGCCCTACAACAAAGTCACCTTTGACCTAGCAGGTGCAAGAACGTCCTTGATACATTGGTATGCTGGAAGCAAATCACACAAGTTTAATAGCTCTATCTAAATTGCTAGAAATTGTTTTCCGGGCATCAAAGCCTGAGAATTGATCACTATGCTAGACTTGGTCTGTGCTTGTGCTCCCCTAAAAACACCAACGTTATGTCCTTATGGGAGGCAATTGAGTCTTTCCACTCCTGGCATTGTTAGGCCTTACTTTCATCTTAATAAATGTTGCCCAAGCAATAGATTTTTGTTCAATTGATCCTAATTGAACTTGGCGGCGGGTGAAAATGTTGGCCACCATAGTCATAATTATATTCTCTTTTTGCACCCCACAAATACAATGTCCCCTAACCCATGATTGCGTCTAAATTTTGTCTAAAGTTAGTTGAGGGTTTAATGTTAAATTCGTCAGATTCTTTTCCATGCCATTATGTCCATTAGGTTTTTAAATGATTAAACGCGTAGGTCGTTAGAGGAGGGCACTTGTCGTTTCAGTTATATTCTCTGACTGTATAAAACAGGAAAATTATATACTGACCTTACAATAGATTGGGTGGTTTAAAATGGGTTTGCATATGAAACACCGCAGCCAGAAGGTGCTCATAAATGGCAAAATTTAAAAATGATTCTGGTATCACGTCTAGGGCATGACCATGCTGATGCACTACTATCACTCTTTATTGTGATTAAATATCATTTAGTGGTTACAAGCCTGACTGAAAGCCCATATGATTCGTCTACTGCAAACGTTAGTAAACTGAAGGTCCAAAGATTTGGGTTTAAAAAACGCTCCTCCATCGTAAAGTGACACTTTCGTTATATTTATAAGTGTCCATTTTTAAATAGTTTTTAAAATAGTTATAAAAAGATGTACATCTATATAACCCAACAAAACAAACGTGTGTTCTTAACGTACCCAATTGACAATAGGCGCGGCGATTATAAGGTTGCCCTTAAAGAAATTGGTTTTAAAGTAAAATGGATTAACATATTTGAAAGAGCTAAGAATACTGGGTGAATATTAAGGACGAACAAGGCAATCTATTAAAACATTTAAAAATACCGATGGCTACTAAGCTTTTGTTCTTTAAGAGAAGTATTTAGCAATTTTGGCATTAAGTTAAAAATTAATGAGGCAATCTTATAATTACTATGAATTTTCCAGAACTTGAAGAAAAAGGGAGTACGTTTTTCCCAGAAGCCTTGCTCGAATTTTAGGCTTTTATGATAGTGGTGAAACATATCATATTAAAACACATATGCACTTAAAAAGCGGTCTTTATGAGTATGTAGGCAGTAGACCAGCCGATTTTCTCATGTACCGATGTTGTATGTCTTTTTTAGAAGAGTTAAAAACAGACCGCAATTTATTTAATGGGCGGCCCTCTACAGTTCTACAGGCACTACCGTCAACTAAGGCAGGGTTTTGTGATTATCAGTTATACAGGTTTGACGGAAATAGTCAATTTAAAGAATTAGTTAACGTAGACATAATTCATTAAATATAAAGATAACTAGCCAAGATGGAAGACTAGTTGTTTGTTCTGATTTATTAATGGCGCTGGAAGTAGAAGAGCGTACTGTAAACCATTAGATTTTTATATTATGGGGAGAGAATGTAATATACGGGTTCACGATCACCCTATCTTATTTGCACGGAAACCCCCATTTTAAAGTACCGATTACGTCGATTTTTGGCGGTTTTGCGTGTTAATTTTGTTTAGAAAAACAGGTGTTAATTTGGGTAAAAAGTGACATGAGAAGGACGTGATTTGTATGTGAAAAGGGGGGTTTCGTGCAAAATAAGATGGGTGGTCTTGAACCCGTATATTTACCTTCTCTTCGCCATATGTGACCATAATAACATACCATAGGTTTCATCCTTCTCATCGCCCTATGTGACCATAACATACTATATGTTTCATCCTTCTCATCGCCCAATGTGACCATAACTACTATATGTTTCATCCTTCTCATCGCCCTATGTGACCATAACATACTATAGGTTTCATCCTTCTCATCGCCCCATGTGACCATAACATCTATAGGTTTCATCCTTCTCATCGCCCTATGTGACCATTACATACTATAGGTTTCATCCTTCTCATCGCCCTATGTGACCATAACATACTATAGGTTTCATCCTTCTCATCGCCCTATGTGACCATAACTATAGTTTCATCTTCTCATGCCCTATGTGACCTAACATTATAGGTTTCATCCTTCTCATCGCCCTATGTGACCATAACATACTATAGGTTTCATCCTTCTCATCGCCCTATGTGACCATAACATACTATATGTTTCATCCTTCTCATCGCCCTATGTGACCATAACATACTATAGGTTTCATCCTTCTCATCGCCCTATGTGACCATAACATACTATAGGTTTCATCCTTCTCATCGCCCTATGTGACCTTACATACTATAGGTTTCATCCTTCTCATCGCCCTATGTGACCATAACATACTATAGGTTTCATCCTTCTCATCGCCCTATGTGACCATAACATACTATAGGTTTCATCCTTCTCATTGCCCTATGTGACCATAACATACTATAGGTTTCATCCTTCTCATCGCCCTATGTGACCATAACATACTATAGGTTTCATCCTTCTCATCGCCCTATGTGACCATAACATACTATATGTTTCATCCTTCTCATCGCCCTATGTGACCATAACATACTATATGTTTCATCCTTCTCATCGCCCTATGTGACCATAACATACTATAGGTTTCATCCTTCTCTCATGGGAAAGGATCAAGTCATTTTGTTTTCTATCACAAGATTGTTTTTTTAACCATCCAAGGTTTGGATATCACGTGGAATTTTTTTTATGACATAATCTCTCGCCCATGATAAAAACCCAAATCACGTCAGATAAAAGCAAAATTCACTTCGGATAAAAACAAAAATCACGTCAGAAAAAAAATCACGTCAGATTAAAAACAAAACTCAATGTCCTCCACAATGAAGAGGTATCACTGCGGGATCTTTTTTTTTTCTAAACTCCCCAGTCGGGAGAGATCACGTCAAGTTTTATTGAATCTCCCCTGATGGAGAAAGATCACGTCAAGCTTTATCAATCTCTCCCTTATGAAGAAAGATCACGTCAACTTTTATCTCAATCTCCCCCTTATGGAGAAAGATTACGTCAACTTTTATTTCAATCTCCCCCTAATGGAGAAAAATCACGTCAACTTTTATTTCAATCTCCCCTTATGGAGAAAGATCATGTCAACTTTTATTTCAATCTCCCCCTTATGAAGAAAGATCACGTCAACTTTTATTTCAATCTCCTCCTTATGGAGAAAGATTACGTCAACTTTTATCTCAATCTCCCCCTTATTGAGAAAGATCACGTCAACTTTTATTTCAATCTCCCCTTATTGAGAAAGATTACATCAACTTTTATTTAACCTTCCCCTTATGGAGAAAGATTACGTCAACTTTTATTTCAATCTCCACCTAATGGAGAAAGATCACGTCAAGTTCTATTTCAATCCCCCCCCCCCCCCCCTTATGGAGAAAGATTACGTCAAGTTTTATTTCAATCTCCCCCTTATGGAGAAAGATCACGTCAACTTTTATTTCAATCTCCCCCTTATGGAGAAAGATTACGTCAACTTTTATTTCAACCTCCCCCTTATGGAGAAAGATTACGTCAACTTTTATCTCAATCTCCCCCTTATGGAGAAGATTACATCAACTTATTTCAATCTCCCCCTTATGGAGAAAGATTACGTCAACTTTATTTCAATTCCACCTTATGAAGAAAGATCACGTCAACTTTTATCTCAATCTCCCCCTTATGGAGAAAGATTACGTCAACTTTATTTCAATCTCCCCTAATGCAGAAAAATCACGTCAACTTTTATTTCAATCTCCCCCTTATGGAGAAAGATCATGTCAACTTTAATTTCAATCTCCCCTTATGAAGAAAGATCACGTCAACTTTTATTTCAATCTCCCCCTTATTGAGAAAGATCCCGTCAACTTTTATTTCAATCTCCACCTAATGGAGAAAGATCACGTCAAGTTCTATTTCAATCCCCCCCCCCCCCCCCCCCCACCTTATGGAGAAAGATTACGTCAAGTTTTATTCCAATCTCCCCCTTTATGGAGAAAGATCACGTCAAGTTTTATTTCAATCTCCCCCTTATGGAGAAATATCATGTCAACTTTTATTTAAATCTCCCCCTAATGGAGAAAGATCATGTCAACTTTTATTTAGATCTCCCCCTTATGAGAAAGATCACGTCAACTTTTATTTCAATCTCCCCTTATGGAGAAAGATCACGTCAACTTTTATTTCAATCTCCCCCTTATGGAGAAAGATCATGTCAATTTTTATTTCAATCTTTCCCTTATGAAGAAAGATCCCGTCAACTTTTATTTCAATCTCCCCCTTATGGAGAAAGATCCCGTCAACTTTTATTTCAATCTCCACCTAATGGACAAAGATCACGTCAAGTTCTATTTAATCTCCACCTAATGGAGAAAGATCACGTCAAGTTCTATTTCAATCTACCCCTTATGGAGAAAGATCACGTCAAGTTTTTATTTCAATCTCCCCCCGATGGAGAGCGATCACGTCAAGTTTTATTCTAATCTCCCGCTGATGGAGAAAGATCACGTCAAGTTTTCATTTTAATCTCCCCCTAACGGGGACAGATCACGTCTATTTTTATTTCAATCTCCTCCTGATGGAGAAAGATCACGTCAAGTTTTTATTTTAATCTCCCCCTGATGGAGAGAGATCACGTCAAGTTTTATTCTAATCTTGTCCTGATGGAGAGAGATCACGTCAAGTTTTATTCTAATCTCCCGCTGATGGAGAGAGATCACGTCAAGTTTTATCTAATCTTCCACTGATGGAGAGAGATCATGTCAAGTTTTATTCTAATCTTCCCCTGATGGAGAGAGATCACGTCAAGTTTTATTCTAATCTCCCGTTGATGGAGAGAGATCACGTCAAGTTTTATTCTAATCTTCCCTGATGGAGAGAGATCACGTCAAGTTTTATTCTAATCTTCCCCTGATGGAGAGAGATCACGTCAAGTTTTATTCTAATCTTCCCCTGATGGAGAGAGATCACGTCAAGTTTTATTCTAATCTCCCGCTGATGGACAGGTGTCTGTGCCTCTCCAACTCCAGTTGAAACTACTGCTCCACACTGTATGCCAGTTGGAATATTCTATCTTGTGTGAATCTGTCACTATGGTTATCTCAATGTTGTCATCCACCATCAGTTAACCTGTCTTGACACTTGAGCACACACCGTGCACCATGTTTTTCCCACACAGAGTAGAAACGATTTACACTTAAGATGTTAGATTTTTTTTGAAGACGAATCAGTTTTTCCGCATATATGACAACATCTTGTATATTTTATATTATAATCTATGGTATTGCATCTATATCCATTTTCATCATATTTCACACACACACACACACACACACACACACACACACACACACACACACACACACACACACACACACACACACACCACACACACACACACACACACACACACACACGCACGCACGCACGCACGCACGCACGCACGCACGCACGCACCACCACCACCACACACACACACACACATAGGCTGCTATCACTGAAACTGATTTAACAAAGATATACATTCTTTATCCTTACATGAGAGTTATAGTCTTTTAAAAGACACAGCCTGGAACTCTATTTTAAATAAGGAAAAGGCACCAAAAACAAAAAGGGGATATTATTTAACAAGATATCAGACAATAAAACAGGTATCAAGAATCTCTACAAAGAGAGCATTTTAAAAAGTTTGATTTTTTGATTGAGGCTTGATGCCTTTAAAACCAAATTCTGTATGCATGTGACTTGTATCTGTGGCCAGCAAATCACTCCGTTCCATCTACGTTTTTGTGCGATAGAATGAAACCCTTCTTACCTGCTTGGTTGTTGAACATGAACCGTCGATGTCAGTCTTTGAAGACGTCATCTCTAACGAATCAAACATTTTTGAAGTTGTTCAAGGACTGATTAAGAGCCCAATTGGACATTTACTTTAACGTCTATGTTCTTTTTCCCATCTTGGTGTTAGTTGCTTATTTAGTGTTTCTTTTATAGTTTTGGATTCAGTTGTGTGTGTGTGTGTGTGTGTGTGTGTGTGTGTGTGTGTGTGTGTGTGTGTGTGTGTGTGTGTGTGGTGTGTGTGTGTGTGTGTGTGTGTGTGTGTGTGTGTGTGTGTGTGTGTGTGTGTGTGTGTGTGTGTGGTTTTCTTTCTTTTTTTTTTTGTCTAGGCCTAATTGCATTATACATACCTACGTACGCCCAAAATCAACACCAACCGTTCGCATGCATACACCCAAAATACATCACATGCACACACACGTAACACTAACATACTGTCTAAGATCACTGTTAGGTGGATAGACGTTAAATTAAAGAACGAACGAACACACAGACACACAGACCACACACACACACACACACACGCCACACACACACACACACACACACACACACACACACACACACACACACACACACACACACACACACACACACACACCACACGCGCGCACGCACACACACACACACACACACACACACACACACACACACACACACACACACAACACACATTTAAAACACACACACACACACACACACACACACACACACACACACACACACACACACACACACACACCACACACACACACACACACACACATATGGACACAGGCACACATATGGACACCACACACACACACACACACACACATACACACACACACACACCACACACACACACACACACACACACACACACACGCACACACACACACACGCAAGCACGCACACACGCACGTACGCACGCACGCACGCACGCACGCACGCACTCACGCGTGCGCAGGCACACACCGCGCGGCACACACACACACACACACACACACACACACACACACACACACACACACAACACACACACACACACAACACACCACACACACACACACACACAAACACACACACACACACACACACCACACACACACACACACACACACCACACACACACACACACACACACACACACACACACACACACACACACGACATGAGTAATTACTGGACATTTGCCTGTACTCATGATGTTGATTCATTGGATTTACTCATTACTATTACCAAATCCATCATATTCCTTTAAATAAAGACTTGATCACCTTCTATTGCTGAAGACGCAATTTCTGAATCTCACATTCAGCGCCATACAAAAGAATGAGCTGCACGTGTAAGAAAAAAAGTTGGAATAACTTCAATGAATTATTATTTGACTTACAAATTTAACAGGAATTAATCTGTTTACTGGAATTATTAACTGATGTTCGCTTTTCTTTCCTTGCGAATAGTGGCACGTCTTGCTGTAATCGCATTTCGTGGACATTGACATATCTAAATATAATATGAATATACAATACTCATCATAATCATTTTTAAATATAATATGAATATACAATACTCGTCATAATCATATCTAAATATAATATGAATATACAATATTCATCATAATCATACTTATCAAAATACGCTGTCATAAAGACATTTTTCACTGCTAATTTGAAACCCACCTTAAAACAAAACAAAACAAAACAAAAACAAAACAAAAAACAAAAACAACTAGTTTTAAACCAACCTTTTCTTTTGAAAACAAATACTATTGGTCTTTTTCTTCTCCGTTCAATTTATGTTTACTTGAGTTTGCAAAACATCCATGTTTTTTGATAATAGAATACTGTCATCTGCGGACAATGAAATGAATAAACAAAATGAAGTTTTGAGTGTTCATAGAAGTGCCATGTCTGCCATTGTTCATAACTTGAGTGCAAGTTCTTTCATAAACAAGGAAAACAAGATGGGACAATAAACAGTAACATGGTGCACACCCTTCGTACAGTTCAAGTGTCCCAAAATTGTTTCCTTCATCGTATTCTATTTTTGACCATATCATGCAGACTTGTAATACTTTAATAGGTTGTATTCGTAACCCTATTCTTATACAGAACAGACTATAGCAGTTTTCTTTAAATTGTTTAAAAAAAGGCGTTTAAAAAAATGAGTGCAAAATATATGTTTGTATTAAAGGGAATGTGTCAAGTGTAAGTGCTTATGACATAAACATAAGAAAAATAGTTGAATGATTTGATTAAAGCCAGGTTGATATTCAAAGCTTAGATCATCTTGACCAGTCAATTCTTGCAATCTCCAAATCTTGAAGGGCCAATGCAAAGGAATACTGGTATCTGGTAAAGGAAAAATCTGAATCATTGCCGTTGATGGCTTTATACAATGGAATAAGAAACAGATTCCTTTCGTTTTCATGGGTATTGAACAATGTCAAAAATATATTAAAGTATCACGCACACCACACACACACACACACACACACACACACCACACACACACACACACACACACACACACACACACACACCACACACACACACACACACACACACACACACACACACTCTCTCTCTCTCTCTCTCTCTCTCTCTCTCCTCTCTCACACACACACACACACACACACACACAACCACACACACACACACACACACACACCAACACACACAAACAAAACACACAAACG
>CM031606.1:98639903-98662403 GCA_018398815.1 Conus ventricosus
AAGTCTATTAAGTACATTTTTTCCATAGTTTTGCAACATGAAAGTCAGAGCGACAGGTCGATAAACTGTCGATGTTTGTGACAGGCTTTCCTTGCTTTATAATTGGTATTACTATTGACTGTTTCCAAATAACGGCATAAGACCATCTATCCAAATCTTTGAAATATTTTTAATAAAAAGAGAAAAAAGTTTTCTGGCATGTGTTGTAACATTTGATTTGAAATACCGTCCAGCCCTACTGACGATGTTTTATTGCATTTAAAAGAGACGGCATCCTTTAATTCTTGTGTGGTTATGGGTGCATTTATGAAATGGTCATTGTTTGGAATTTGGTTCATCATAAAGTTCTGTTTTTTCTTGCTTTTCCCGATGTTGTCTGCATTCATGCTGAAGGCTTTCCAGGCGCATGGTCTTAGAAAATATATTAGCAAAAGCTTCGGCTTTTTCATATGGAGTCGGGGAATTTCTTAGTCCTCCAAATTAATAGGATATCTTGGAATATTTATCCCTTTTTTCATAACTTGAAACTTTTTCCATACCTTTTGAAGATCTTTATGCTGGGAAACTTCTCTTGCGCAAATGATAGACCAATAAAGCCGCTTTGCTTTTGCAATAACTCTGCTAGAGTGTCCTTTTGCTTTCTTCATTTCTTGATGATTTTCCTCACTTTTTTGTTTTAATATATTTCCTTGTATTTAAGCTTCTTTAAAGCTACAGCTTCTTCACAATCTTTTGTCCACCAGACATTCCCAGCATGACGTGTTTTTTGTATTTGATTAGATTTAGGTATGGAACCATCTGCAGCGAAAAGTATCAGTTTGTTGAAATTGAATACATATTATCCACAATCTCTTCTATTCCACAAACACTATCTTACATCTATGCTGGTAAGGAGAGTTTGATACTTGTCCCAGTCGGCAAATTATAATTGTATTTGGGAATTTTGTCCTCTGGATAATTCCTGAATATTAATACATTTCATTGACTGTTATTATGACGGCAAATGATCACTTCCGAGAGTGTCCTCGTAAGTTTGCCAAGTGCAATCAAAAGCGATAACTGGGGAGAAATCAAAGATAAGTCTAAAGCACTTGCTTATGTGTAGAAATATCTGGAATGTCTGGTTACACTTCCATTATTGAGCAAATACAAATCAGAATCGACAACATTTTCACAAAAACGGTTTTGCTGGTTACAGTAGAACAACCCTGTTCCCAAAAAGGAGAGTGTGCATTGAAATCACCGGCAATCAGCCATTTTTCATTAGTGTTTTGTATTGCATGTAGCCACTCAGTGTTTTGGTCAGTTGGCCCTTTCGGCAGATATACAGAGACAACATTGAGAACAATGCTGTTAAGTTTCACACTGGCCGCGCATGAATATAAGTGTGGTAGATCAGATGGTGCAGGTGATGGACAGTGAACATATTCTGTACCTTCTCTGATATAAATAGCCGTGTTGATTTTTCTTTTGAATCAGAAACTCTGTTATGTACTGGAGGGTAGTAAAAGTGAGGTACCTTCGGTAATTTGGATTTGCATACATTTAGAGATTGCAAAACACAATATATGATAGCTATGGTCTGCTAGATGTTGAATTAACCACGCTTCATTTGTCAGTACCGATCTGGCATTCCATTGTAAAATTCTCATTGATTTATCAGGCATGTCACTGATGAAATATCAACAATTCAACTTAGTATAAAGAATTAAGAAAGGAAGTAATGTTCCAAATTGAACACAAAGATGGGAAGGATGAAATGAATATGAATACGTTTGAATGTCTGTTGATTAAAGCAGGCCCCGAAGCCTTATAACATGAGAGAGAGAAAGAGAGAGACAGAGACAGAGACAAAGAGAGAGAGAGAGAGGAGAGAGAGAGAGAGAGAGAGAGAGAGAGAGAGTGAGAGAGAGAGAGAGAGAGATGGAGATAATCTTCAAGATAACGATGATTTCCAACAGTTCAAAATGAAATCAGTCAGACAAGATTGTGCCTGAGCTGAATTAGACCAAATCTACGTCCTTGTATAATGTTCTGCCCAGCCAGATCTTGACCTAGCGCCAGTTTCTAAGGGCATCGTAATAGTTCCACCACGCGCCTCTGTCGTGCGAAAAAGGTAGATCACTATGTCTTGGGTAGGAGAAAAAACCCGGGGTGGATGCAGCTGATGCGTCTTGCTGTCTTCCTCGGTGTCTTCCAGAGCAGCCGTCGGATGTGTCTTCCCAGGTTGCCGGCGAGCGTACTGGCTCCTCTTCGGGTCGGATGGATGTCGTCTCTCAGCGTCCTGGCGTTGGGATGGAGATTGCCATGGTTGATGAAAGACACTCTGGAAATACCGAAGAGTTCAGAGGTCGTCAGAGCGTTAAACAGATCTCGTTTCATTTCCAGCTCTGAATTCCTGACCGGGGCGATTTTGCTAATGATGATTTCCGCTTCTGGGTTTCGGTGGCAATACCTTTTACAGTTTTGGCAAAATCTGCACATGCAGACGGCTGGATCTTTATTTTTGATGTCATTAATTCCACAGTGAACAACAATGGCATCCACTGGTCTTTGCAGGGGGTTAGAGTTGCATTAATTGTCGGTTCCAGGTCTTTGACATTGTAAGTTTTCTTGGATATCGTTTCAAAACCATAAGACAAACCCAGTCTCTCTCCATCTATTCCTTTCAACACTGAGTCGTGCAGAAGCACGACCAGAGGAAACGTCCTGTGTTCCTTCCGCTTTCTTTTCTTTGTTTTGACGTTGTACTGCTTTGACGTCATTACTAGTTACGTTCTTAACAGGTGTTCTTTTATTTTCTTTTGTTTCGTTTGCTTCTTTTCTGCTGTGTTTAGGTTCCAACAGCCCCGAATCTTTTGTTGTTGGTGATTGTGGGACTGGGTGGTGGTGGAACTGACCTTGTTGCATCAGCGTAAGTAGGCCTACGATAGTTCGTGGAGCTGATGTTTTGTCCCCCGTTCAGGTCTGTAGGCCTACTTACTGGACTTTTTCCGAGATGAGCGATGACATGCTTTTGTTCATTTACAGTTTTTCCAGTGAAACAACTTTATCACATAAGTTCTGAATCATGTCTTTTAACAGTCTGATCTCACTTACTGTATCACAGGGTGGATCTCAGTTTGACTTTCTCCGTCGCTGACAGTCTGGGAGCCGTTAGTTTGTCGTGCAGCCCGCTTCAAACTTCTTTTCGCAGACATAGCTTTTCTTCATGGCTATTGTTGGTACTGGGTTCTACTTTGGGAGTCTGGTTGTTTTGGCGTCCTCCCAGACTTCTGGACCTAGTGGTTCTTGTCATGTTTCACGTAGATTAGTCTAATTTCAGCAGGACCTAAGTTTAGGCTTTGCCAGTGTCCGCCAATCTTGAATCGTTCTAGTGTGTGTGTGTGGTGTGGTGTGTGTGTGTGTGTGTGTGTGTGTGTGTGTGTGTGTTTCTGCAACGTGTGCCTCTGTTGTGATGTGTGTGTGTGTGTGTGTGTGTGTGTGTGTGTGTGTGTGTGGTGTGTGTGTGTGTGTGTGTGTATGTGTGTGTGTGTGTGTGTGTGTGTGTGTGTGTGTGTGTGTGTGTGTGTGTGTGTGTGTGTGTAGTTTATGCATGAAAGGTCTGATTCATGACGATGACATTGATCTACTGGAGAAAACAAAAGACGATTTATGACAGTGAAGCAAGTTATTGAGAGAGAGAGAGAGAGAGAGAGAGAGAGAGAGAGAGAGAAGAGAGAGAGGAGAGAGAGAGAGAGAGAGAGAGAGAGAGAGAGTTGAAATTTATATACAAACTTTCACTGTTATGAACTCTGTCTTTCTGTGACTATGTTTAGCATGACCGTTTAAAGACCATTCCTTGCAGCTATAGAGAATAATGCACTGTCAAGCATAGATGTGTAAATGTATGTAGACACAACAACAACAACAAAAACAACAACAGCAACAACTGAAACCTGTCACATACAATACGTCTAAAGAGTGGAGTGGTATGTTTGTTTCAGGGATTGACAATCATTGCAAGCTACAATGCTATGGCGATAGGTTTGGACTAGATATGTTTGGAGGCTTTGACAAATTGCCTGGCAATTTCTTGACAGTTGTCTAGAACTGTTGTGTGAACTAATCAGTCATGAATGCTATGAGATGTGATCGATAATCTCTACCAAGTACATGTTGCTGCATTCAGGTCAGTGTCAGAGCTTCCTCGTTATCAACAATGTCAAACACACCGATAGTGCTACGTGCTGTTAGGTGTCAAAGCTTCCTCATTATCGATAATCTGTAACCAACAGACATTGCTACATGCTATTTGGTGTCAAAGCTTCCTCATTATTGATAATCTGTAGCAAACAGATATTGCTACATGCTATTTGGTGTCAAAGCTTCCTCATTATTGATAATCTGTAACAAACAGACATTGCTACATGCTATTTGGTGTCAAAGCTTCCTCATTATCTATAATCTCTAACAAACAGACATTGCTACATGCTATTTGGTGTCAAAGCTTCCTAATTATTGATCATCTGTAAAAACCGATATTGCTACATGCTTTTTGGTGTCAAAGCTTCCTCGTCATATACAATTTCAGACAGATATTGCTACATGCTTTTAGGTATCAAAGTTTCCTCTTTATCAACAATCTCTAACGGACATTGCTACATGCTGTTGGATGTCAAAGTTTCCTCTTTATCAACAGTCTCTGACTAACATTGCTACATGCTGTTGGATGTCAAAGTTTCCTCTTTATCAACAGTCTCTGACTAACATTGCTACATGCTGTTGGATGTCAAAGTTTCCTCTTTATCAACAGTCTCTGACTAACATTGCTACATGCTGTTGGATGTCAAAGTTTCCTCTTTATCAACAGTCTCTGACTAACATTGCTACATGCTGTTGGATGTCAAAGTTTCCTCTTTATCAACAGTCTCTGACTAACATTGCTACATGCTGTTGGATGTCAAAGTTTCCTCTTTATCGACAGTCTCTGACTAACATTGCTACATGCTGTTGGATGTCAAAGTTTCCTCTTTATCGACAGTCTCTGACTAACATTGCTACAGGCCTGTTCGGTGTCAGAGCTGCCTCTGTATTTCAGAAATTCCCATCTGACAAAATCCACCGAGGTAGCACTGCGGAAAAAGGACACAGAAAGTATAGGAGATGCACGTTTGACTCGCTGGTCTATTTCATGTTTTGAACACAATGGGGTTATGATGATCTTCCCATCACATTCCATGTGACACAATTTGATCAATGTGACGCGATCAGGTCACGTGATCCAGAAGCACTCTGCGGAGTTCTGTGTTCCATGGTGACCACGTGAGATCAGGCTGAGTTCACTTCTGATGCGGCATCAAGGAGAGATCAGTCACTCAAACGCAGATCAGAAGACTTAAACGTTCTCATCCAGTTTGAGGTGACACAGCCTGGGTAATGTTATATGACAAAATCTGAATGGCAAACCAGAAAATGAAACGAAACGACCGATAACGAAATGAGAGTGGCATGGAAATGAATTATATCAGTAAACAGACGACAATATCTAACGTAAGAAATCACAGTTTTCTATGAATATTTGTGCACAGAAAGAGACGTTGATGAATGTGAAATCACTACTGTCATAAAACGAGTTTCTAAACAACCAGAAGAAGAGCAGCAGTTATTAGAAGGAAACATTACTTTAGAGGAAGCTGGTTTTGCTCTAAAGACATGGAAACAAAAATGGACAGAGTCCTAAAACAGGTGGATTTATTGAGAACTCTTCACATTCTTATGAAACAGGTAGGCCCTTTTGTGGCGAGATCTTTAAATGGGGCTATAGAGATGGTGACCCATCAACAACACAAAAGAGGGACTTATTATGTGCATTCCAAAAGGTGATGAATCAAAAGAGTGCTTTCAGGATTGGCGCCTTATATCTCTCTTAAATGTAGCTTATAAAACAGGATCATTATGCATTTCCGACAGACATAAGAAGTTCGACCAACGTTGATTAGTGAAGATCAAACTGGTTTCATGGTTAATAGATATATTGATGACAGTATCAGACTAATATATGACATGATCAACTACTTAAATGTGCACACATTTCCAAGTGCATTATTGAGCATTGACTTTGACAATCCTAGATTCTTTAAGCTGGAAGTTCATGTTTAAATTGTTGAGACTGTATGGTTTCTGGGAATGTTTCTCTAATTGGGTCGAAACATTGTATAAAGAGATGACATTTTCTGTTACTGTCAGTAGCAGTATTACTCAGTACTTTCCTAGAGAGAGAGAGGAGACCCAATTGTGTGTGTGTGTGTGTGTGTGTGTGTGTGTGTGTGTGTGTGTGTGTGTGTGTGTGTGTGTGTGTGTGTGTGTGTGTGTGTGTGTGTGTGTGTGTGTGTGTGTGTGTGTTGTGTGTCATCATCTTTGATTTAACGACTGTTCACCCAAAGGTGATATTAGACAAAATAAATAAATATCAAATAAAATAATAGTATAGTAAGTAAAAAAAAATTAAATGATAAAAAAATTTGATTAAAAAAAAATAATAATAGAAAAACTGGGGATAGAATAATAAAGAAATGGTGGTGTGTGGGGGGGGGGTTGGTTTGTCCTGAGGTTTGTATTTTTTGTGGTGATGGTTAGTGCCCTTTAGAAATATTAAATAATTGCCCCTCCCCTTTTTTTTCTGTCCTCAGTATTGTTTTTCTATTTACATTGAAGTTTTTCATTTAAAGTTTTTATAGATTTGGACTGAAAATCAATTAAGTTTCGGTCCACAGCCAGCCAATCTGAAACACCCCGGTTTGCCGTGAAAAAATTTCGCCCCGAAATCTGAGTTATGGTTAAAAAATTGACTTAAAACGCTAGAATATTCAGATTTTTTAAAATATCTTAATCTAAAAGTAAAAAATTTCCCCAATTTTCTATATCTTAACAATTAACAGATAAAATTTAAAAACGCAGGAAAGAACAACAAAAAAATTAAAAACAAAATCAAAAAAAAATCCAAAAAGTGGAATGCAAAATTTTGGGAAAAAGTTTTGAAGCTGAAGTCATTTACAATTTTTTTCTATGGAAAAATGGTTATAATTTGCAGCACGGCCTAAATTTTTTAGAAATTAGGCTTTAATTTCAGAACAGTGTGGGATAAATTTTTTAAATTAATTGGTTTAAAATATGCAATTTACTTTTTTAAAAAAATTTTTTTTAAAAAGCATTTAGAGAATTTTTAAACTCAAGTTAAAATATGTTCTGGATTTTGTTTTTTAAAGTATGTCAAGAGTAACTTTGAATCTGCGATAGGTTCTTTTTAATCCTTTTATAAATTTGTTTTGAATATTGCTTTTTTGAGTCTCAGAATATGATAAAATTTTCACTTTAGATTTTTTTTAATATTTTTGCATTCATGAAAATCAACTTTTATTAGCGTATGTTCCTTAAACTTTACGCGTTTTTTTAGTGCTGGGTCACACTTATTATAATATATCCATAAGGGAAAGGAACCCAAATAAAAATTGAAAATGAGTTTTAGTGATAATGTGTATTGCATGTTTTATTTTAGTATCATTTCGAAAGCTTTTTTTAATATTTTGAATTTGTAGCGGTAGTGAAATTTTTCAAATAAAAACCTAATAAAATTTTAGGGTTGGGCCAGTTTTTGGGAAATCTATGTATGCTGTACCCCCTTTAAATATTGTACCAATTCAGCAGTAAAAATGGAGTAATGTCCCCGTTGTATGTTTCCCTTTTTTAGTGAAAGGGAATTTAAAGCTGCCCCGTCTTTCCATTTTCGGGGAAGTCCCTTGTATTATTTTTAAAGACATTATAATGATTCCCTGGTAAATTATTCAAATTTTTTTTTTAATATATTCGGTGTTTTTTTGTTCAATCTGTTGGGCTATAAAAATTTGGTTTAATTGTTCCCATGGGAATTGGCAGAAAAAAGGCTTCATGGAAACCCCTTTTCTTTTTTAAAACTTAGAGTTAATATTCCGAGCATAGCTTTTTGGTTTTTAGAGAATGTATAATTTTGCTCCTTTTAAAAAAATCTGTTGCAGTCCCGATTTACTTTTTTTTTTAAAAGGGTTTATATGAATGATTTTTAAAACATATTTTGACGCACACCTTTTCTGGGTTTATCAAGTGGTAGAACACTGCTTCTTTTAAGTCCCCTAATTTGAAACAGAAGGTTTCCCCCGGGGTAAATTTTTAAGCTTAAATCTTATTTGTATTTTTTAACAAAAGCTTTGGGGCACAAAAAAAAAATTTTGAGCTTGTTAACCGTGAATGCACAAGAGAATTTGCAAGGGATCAAAGGGAATTTTCGGCCCCCTGTTGTTTATTTATAATTTTGAAAAATTTTTAAAATTTTTTCCTTTGGCCTTGTTTGTATTAATTTTGAGTCCAGAGAGTTTTTTACGAAGTAAACTCCCAAAATTTTACATTTGTTATAATTAAGACATTTTCCCTTGATTGTGAAAAAAGGGGGGTTTTCGTGTTGCACCCCGAAATTTAAAAAGATTATTTTTTTTCCAATGTAGATTCAAGCCATTCTCTGTCAAAAACATTGATTTTATCTAGTTCACGTTGATATCTTTTTTTTATGTTTAATACCTAGCTGGGTTTGCGTTTTTTTGTTACCTTAAACCCATACGATGCGTCTGCATACTGGCCAAAAAATGGTCTTTGATAATATTTGGGAAATCTGCTATTTAATATATTAAAAAAAATAGGTAAAAAAAAGAGCCTTGAGGAAGCCCTGGAAGTTTTTGGGTTTTGAAAAGTGTTTCCAAAACTTAGTGTATGAAAACTTCTGTAAAAAAAAATTTGCTATGTTTGTACAGTTACCAAAAATATTCCTTTTTTAATTTTTTTAAATTTTTTTTGCCAACTTGGTCAAAGCTTTTTTAACACAAAAAAAGGTTTGCAAGAATATTTTTTGCGGCAAACGTTTTCTTTAATTGTGTCTTAGTAAAAACAAAAGTGCAGACAAAAAACCAGAAGAAACCAAATTTTCAATTCCCTGTAGATCTAGTTGTTTTGGGGTTGGGGAATATTTCACTATAGACAACAAAATATCAAGGGGGCCTTCACCTGCGAGCGGAAACCACCCGCACGGAGGGGCGGCTGCTGGCAGGGAACGTTGGGGGGGCCCCCGTCAGGGGCCCGCTTGGGGGACCCCCAAAAACAGCGCGACCCCCCCCGTCCCCCGGTACCAAGGGCTTCCCTGCCCACCACACTACGTGGGTTCAATTTTTTTACGCTTGGGATGGGCTCCCCACTGACTTTGGGAAAAACTCCACATGTGTTGAATGTACATTACGCAACACTGCTGTGTTACCCTGAACATTTTGTTTGATTTGGATTATATGAACAAAAATTAAAAAAGCACCCTTTTTATTTTCCCATTTCCCATTTGGAAAAAAATGTGTTTTTGGGTTTGGTATGTTAACACAATTTTTAAGGGACACAGATTCACACTGCCTCGGTTTCTCCGCGCTTGCCAACGTTCGTGTGACGCCCACGTGCAACTCGCCCAAAACACTTTTTTTGCCACTGGGGCCGAGACTGAACGTAGCTCATCTGTTTCTTTGTCTCAAATGGTGAGTTTGAAGTCATGCCGACTGGAAAACGGTATCAGTTGTCATTCGACCAGGCGAAGTGGTCCGAAAACAATGCCGCGACTGTCTATGCAAGAACGCGAGCGAGCCATTGGAATGTTGATGGTCGGCATGTCATCGAGAGAGACAGCCAGACAACTGAACTGCAGTCACTCTACAATTGTAAGGCTATCACAACGTTTGGCAGCAACTGGTTCCACCGCTGATCGGCGCCGAACGGGCCAACCTCGTGTTACCACACCAGCGCAGGATCGGTACATTCGACAGCTTCATCTTCGTAATCGATTCCTTACAGCAGCAGAAACATGTCGCCAGGTGGTTGGTCGACGGGGTCCAGTGTCTGGACAAACCGTTCGACGTCGATAGCAAGAATCAGGGCTCAATGCAAGACGCCCTCATGTTGGCCCAGTCCTCACCCATAGACACCGTCAGCAACGCCTGCAGTGGGCCAACCAGCATCTGCCATGGACACGACGTCAGTGGAGAGCTGTGCTGTTCTCTGACGAAAATCGCTTCGCGTTATCTCATGCTGACGGGAGAATGAGAGTCTGGAGGCGTGTCGGGGAACGCTACGCCAACTGCTGCGTGTTTGAAGCCGATAGATGGGGAGGGGGCAGTCTGATGGTTTGGGGGCATTCAGTCATGACTACCGGACACCTCTGTACTTTTTTGACAACCATGTGAATGCCAACACGTACCAGCAGGTGCTGCAGAACCACGTCGTCCCACTGTTTGGCCAGCACCCGGAGCTGCAGTTCTTCCAGCATGATAATGCACGACCCCACACCGCAAGAGCCACCGCTGCGTTTCTCCAGGCGAACAACATTGCCGTGTTGCCCTGGCCATCTCTGTCCCCTGACATGGCTCCCATTGAACACGTCTGGGATGAGCTGGGGCGTCTGGTGGCCCGTGGAAGACGTCCACAGACTCTCGATCATTTGAGGCGCGCACTGACCGAGGAGTGGGATGGACTGCCACAGGCGTTCTTGCACAACCTTGTCTACTCCATGAGGAGGCGCTGCCAAGCGTGCATCGGGGCAAATGGCGGACACACTCGGTATTAGAGCTCGCGGACGGACATGCTCGTCGTGGTGTACTTTTTGACAGGGACCCTAGTGAAGTCAACAGCTAATTTCAGATGAATTCGGCCATTCTTGTCAAGAACAGACATTTTGTTTAATTGAAAAATGGATGCGTAATCAAATATGCTTACTTTCATTAAATAATTCTGTACTACCAACGTTGTCTGGGTCTTTTGGCAAGCGGTGCGTTTTTAATGTTGTTCAGTATACTTTCATTAGTGTCTTATTGGATTCTCTTCTTTTGTTCCTTGGTTATAGATAGTTTGATTTCCTTTTCTTTAGAAAAATACGGAATTATCTAATCGTTATATTTGTTACTCATTAATTGTATTCATCACCTTTTCACCTAGTCTATGGCAACAAAACATAATTTCAATGTTTTTCAATGGAACTGTCGTTCCATAGTAGTTAATCTTGATCATCTAGTTCAACATCTTGCCTGTCATCAATATGATATCTTAAGTCTGCAATCTCTGAATGTTAAGAAGGAAAAATTGCCTAGGTTAGATAACTACTATTACCCTCCTATTTATCAAAAGGAAGATACCAACGGGAAAACTAGTACGGCAATTTATATTTATGAAGGGTGAATTACACTCTATGTTCCAGCCCCGTTCCACCAGATATATCCAATATACAATCTTGCGCTGTAACAGTTCAATTTGATAACACCTTGTTAACTGTCATATCTGTGTATTTACCAAAAGGCCCAGACAATGAAAACACAGAATGGATTCGTACACTTCAACCAGATAAAGGTACAAAAATTCTTGTAACGGGAGATTTCAATGCACATGCCCCATTTGGGAGAGGAATTGTCAAAATATCACAAGCAACCGTTTTATTGATAATATTGTTGATGCAAGCTTATATCTCCTGAATGACGGTCGAGTAACACGCATTCCCGATAATCCTTATCATAGAGCATCTGCTGTTGATTTAACTCTTGTTTCTCCAGATCTAGCACCAATTTGTGAGTGGAGTACACTAAATGATAACCTACATAGTGATCATATCCCTATTATTACCAGTTTTGAGATAACAAATATAAGATCCACCGATCCAACTGAGGATAAAATACCAAAATGCAAATACAAACTTGCTAACTGTGAAAATTTTCATATTTATTGTCAACATTTTATGTTGAAAACATAAATGATAAGACGTTAATTATTTGTATTCATTATTTACAAATGCAGTTCTGAACGCAGCAAATGAGTCTATCCCTAAATGTAAATAAAAAAAGTCTCATAAACATTCTGGTAATATCTGGTGGAACGAGGACTGTGAAAAGGCTAGAGCTGAAAAATGGATGAAATTTAATATTTACTTAAAGGACAAATCTCCCCCAAATCATTTAGAGTCTAAACAGGCAAAAAATAAAGCAAACAGAATAAATGCACAAGCGAAAAAACAATACTGGTCATCTTTCTGTGCTAACGAAGTTTACAGTCATAAAGATATGCAAAAAGTATGGGAAAAAATGAAAACTATGAAAAATGGAATATATTTACCACAATGTCCAATAAAACTGGAAAATTCAGATCTACCCTGTAACGGGTAAAAAGCAGAAGCATTTGCTGATATGTTTGCAAACCATAGTAGAATTACAGGTTTATCAGCTGAAGGTAGACAATATAGAGAAAATCAAGAGAAAAACAAATCCACAACAAATGATGACAGCAGTATGCCTACAAGAAACAGTTATGTAAATGCCGATATTACACTGGATGAAGTTAAAGAAAACATTTTCAAGCTTAGCAAAAAGAAAACATCTGTAGGACTAGACGGGATATCGAATGAAATGCTAAGGCATTTACCAAACAATGTCATCAATTTTTTTATATGTACTTATACAAAAATGTTGGTCGACTGGTGAAATTCCTCGAATCTGGAACATTCAGTTGTTATTCCTATACATAAACAAGGAAAACTTAGAACAGATAAAGTAGCTATCGCCCTATTGCGTTAACATCTCATGCATGTAAATTCATGGAAAAGATCGTTTTAAATAGATTAGTTCATTTCTGTGAAAAACAAGGCATTATACCTATAAATCAAGCAGGCTTTCGAAAAGGTCGATCTACCATTGATCATCTGGTGTGGGTGTTGTGTGTGTGGTGTGTGTGTGTGTGGTGTGTGTGTGTGTGTGTGTGTGTGTGTGTGTGTGTGTGTGTGTGTGTGTGTGTGTGTTGTGTGTGTGTGTGGTGTGTGTGGTGTGGTGTGTGTGTGTGTGTGTGTGGGTGTGTGTGTGACCGACCCTGCATTGGCTAGTCTTGCTGCTTATGTGTAGGCCTACTTCATTCCAATCTTTTGTACGTGTGTGCATGTTTGTAGCTCCGACAATGGCGGTAGGCGTTCGCACACAACTTCAATGAACAGAAAAGACGTGTAGATTTGTTGTACCGTGTGTGCAGCGATCGTGTGCTCAGAAAGCTAAAAGATAAGGCTTAAACGCTAAGCTCTGTCTTAATTTCTTCAATGAGTTTTTGCAGTATTTCAGTCTAGATATTTCTGGAGATGAAAAAGGCAAACAATCTAAGTGTATCTGCATAACATGGTACCATAAACTGGAAAAAAACGAGACAGGGAGAGTTAGGGATATTGAGGTGGCAAATAGAGACACACCACAGTCAATAACACCGTGGTGTTCTCAAAAGTCACCCTACGTGTTTACTGTTTGTTGTTTACTGTTCCCTGCCTCATTTCATTTTCAATTTCGTTTCGATTAAATTGAGGTTATTTGTATTTGTTTCTGTCCGTCTTTGTCTTTTGTTCTCCCTTGCATCCTTGGGTGGATCCTCAAGCGTAGGCTCAAAGATTGTCCCCTACATTTTTACTGTTTGCATAATGCCTTTAGTTTTTCAGCAACTTTTTCCTCCCCACACTTTCGTTTGGTTTCATTTTTTTACCCTTCGCTGGCTGCTTTGGGGGTGCTATTGGGTTCTTTTTTGCACCCTTGGTGGTGAGAACACCACGGTATTACGGACTGTGGTGTGTCTCTATTTGACGCCAGGAGCGCAGACGCAACCAGCCGTGTCTCCCTGATGAGTTCCGATCCATCGGACGAAAGGCCTCGGAGCAGGCAATACAAATAGATCTGCCTTCAAAAGGGATTACGATGGTTCCCTTATGCAGCTAGTGAAGAGTTTTCATAACTATAATATATTTTCTTAATTTCATGATCACAGTTTTTCCTCTTCAACCCCCACTCCCACCCTCCTTAAGTCAAAATCTTTGCCAAGTCATTGCTATGAAGACAGTTGAGTTGTTGGCCTGCGCTTGTTTTTCCCCACTATAGATTGTTCGTCTTTGTATTTGTCAGACTTTATTCAAGTTTAAAAGGGTGTGCCAGTCTTGAATAAAAGTTACTCTGTGTTAGGTTTTCTTATGGGAGCAAAAGTTACCCTACTTGTTTACTGTTTAAAATACATGTGGTTAGAAGACCTGGGTTGAAAACGAAGGGGTATGAGAAGAAACCCTTCTCCACTGAGGCCTGGTTGAAGTTTGTTGTTGCTGTCAACACAAGGCATCAGGACCAGACAGCCACAGCTGTTTGTTGTTGCTGTCAACAGAATCAGGACCAGACAGCCATCAGGACCAGACAGCCACAGCTGTTTGTTGTTGCTGTCAACAGAAGGCATCAGGACCAGACAGCCATCAGGACCAGACAGCCACAGCTGTTTGTTGTTGCTGTCACAGAAGCATCAGGACAGACAGCCATCAGGACCAGACAGCCAGCTTTTGTGCTACAGAAGATCGGACCAGACAGCCATCGGACCAGACAGCCACAGCTGTTTGTTGTTGCTGTCAACAGAAGGCATCAGGACCAGACAGCCATCAGGACCAGACAGCCACAGCTGTTTGTTGTTGCTGTAGCTAACAGAGCATCAGGACAGACAGACACTTTTTGCGCAACAATCAGGACCAGAACAGCCAAATCAGGACCAGACAGCCACAGCTGTGTGTTGTTGCTGTCAACACAAGGCATCAGGACCAGACAGCCACAGCTGTTTGTTGTTGCTGTCACAGAAGGCATCAGGACCAGACAGCCACAGCTGTTTGTTGTTGCTGTCAACAGAATCAGGACCAGACAGCAATCAGGACCAGACAGCCACAGCTGTTTGTTGTTGCTGTCAACAGAAGGCATCAGGACCAGACAGCCACAGCTGTTTGTTGTTGCTGTCAACAGAATCAGGACCAGACAGCCACAGCTGTTTGTTGTTGCTGTCAACAGAAGGCATCAGGACCAGACAGCCACAGCTGTTTGTTGTTGCTGTCAACAGAATCAGGACCAGACAGCCACAGCTGTTTGTTGTTGCTGTCAAAGAAGGCATCAGAACCAGACAGCCACAGCTGTTTGCTGTTGCTGTCAACAGAAGGCATCAGGACCAGACAGCCACAGCTGTTTGCTGTTGCTGTCAACAGAAGGCAGCAGGACCAGACAGCCACAGCTGTTTGCTGTTGCTGTCAACAGAAGGCAGCAGGACCAGACAGCCACAGCTGTTTGCTGTTGCTGTCAACAGAAGGCATCAGGACCAGACAGCCACAGCTGTTTCACTCTGTCAAGACCTCACCAGGCCTGCTGCTGGGTCCTGTCGTTTCCTGTTGGACCACAGAGCCACTTACATATACACTTATGTCTGTCTGTCCGTCTGTCTGTTTGTCTGTCTGTCTATCTGTCCGTCCGTCTATCTATCTACTGTTTGTTTGCCTTACAGAAAGACATGTAGGATCATGCTCTATCTATCTATCTATCTATCTATCTACTATCGATCTATCGATCGATCTAGCTACTGTTTGTTTGCCCTTATAGAAAGGATACATAAGATTATCTGGTTTCTCCCTTTCCCCATATACAAATTCGAGAGAACGATGTTGTGTACAGATCTGATTTTTTTTCAATGGAGAGAGAGAGAGAGAGAGAGAGAGAGAGAGGAGAGAGAGAGAGAGAGAAGGAGAGGGGAGCGAGAGAGAGAGAGTAGAAGGAGTCTTTAAAATCAGAAGTGAAACATTAGAGTCTTCAGAACTTCAGCCTCAGGTGTTTGGAGCCAACAAAAGTCATAAAAGCTGTTTTAGTAAAGGGAGGAAGAAACCAAACCCCCCTTTGCGAGATGCTTAAAGAAGCAAGAAGACACCACTGTTGTGGCTGTCACAGAAGGGGGAAATGACAGGAACTGTTGGGGTTGTCAACAAAGAGAACAGAAAAGGCACGGACCACCAGTTGATGTGCGTCTTTGTCGTTCTGACCACAGCCAGAAAATATATGTAGGGCAGGTCAGATGCTTCGGCAGCAATAACGGCGGCTTAGAAGGACGAGACAAATCCAACAAGACATCTAAAACTAGATGCTTTTTTTCACTGCAACAGATCAGCATAGACGTCTATAGATGCATGTATAGAGGAACAGAGCCAGAATGCAGTTTCGTGTTGCGCCAAATGACAATCGAGAGAACCAGAAATGTACAGACTAGATTGTGTGTTGGACAGAGTCAGAAGAGACATGTTTAGGAGTAGGAGAAGGACAGAGCCAAGATGTGAATGTATAGGAGGGAGACAGAGCCAGAAGAGACAGTATCTAGATGTGTAGGGACAGAGCAGAAGTGTGATAGTACTAGAGGGAGGACCAGAGCCAGAAGTGTGTCCCAGAAGGAGGGATCAGAAAGCCGACTAAGAATGGTCGAGAAAAATGGCTCAGATTTAAATAAAGTGGTTTCTGCTTAAGAAATCAACGCCCGTTTTTTACGTGAGAAAGTTGACTCAGAGTACATACTGGGCTTTCTGCTGATTGAAACTGCGCAATCGAAGAACTCTGATCTCATGAGACTTGCTATACAGAAGAATGGATCTCAAGAATCGATCTCTGAACTAGCTTTGGTATATGCATCAAAAACTTGCGCATTCGGGGAATACTGTTATGTTGAATCTTAGAACACAACATATATAGATTTCCCTCTACTCGAGAGAAATGTTGTGTAGTGATATTTTAAGAAGGGAATAATGTGAGAGGAATGGATAGAAAAGACCAGAAAAGAAAGTTGAGACTAGAAGAGAGAGAACAACACACTTTGAATTGCTTGCCGTCTTGAATTGTATCATCTCAGCGAGTCGTTTCAGATGAAAATAGAATGTCATAAAAGTGGCATTTAGTAACAGGGATAAAAAACCCTTAAGAATGGAATGTTTACGGCAACTGCTTAGAAAGAACAATAGAAATTACGCATTTACACTATGCCGAGAAGTGGGATCGTCTCTGTGAACTAGGCTGAATTGATGTGAATTATCCTGTATTTTGGAACAGCTCAGGAGAATGGACTATTGATCAAATAGTTTGGGGTGGGACCAGCACCAATGAGTGACATGATACAACGGTTGGAGTGACAGAGCACACACAACTGACAAACACAAGCACCAGAACCAACACACACAGTACCACTCACATTGGTGCGGACACACCAGACCAGACAGAACACTAATTAAGGTGACCAGACAACAGGAAAGACTACCATCAATTCAGATGTAGTCAGGTTCTACAGAACTCCCAGCATAAAATGGGTGCCCATAAAGGTATCCTAGGAAGTGGGTAGGACAGAGCCAGAAGATGTGACATGTATCCTAGGAGTGGTGGACAGAGCCGAAGATTGAACATGAATCCTAGATGTGGGTGGGACAGAGCAAAGATGTGCATGTATCCTAGAATGTGATGTGGACAGACCAGAAGATGTGACATGTATTCTAGATGTTGGTGGACAGAGCCATGATGTTCAACTGTATCCAGGAGTGGTGAAAGCAGACACAGAAGTTGTGTGGTATAATGTTTCAATGCATTTAAGCATAGATCAGTTCAGAATGTGGTGGGACAACCAGAAGTGTTGATATTGGTTGGAACCTTGAGAATGTGGATGACAGAGCCTTAAATCTGATTGCTGTTTAGTCTTCAGCATAACGAATCAGATCAATGTCTGCGTATGTTACTATCAAATATGGATGTTCTGGACTGTATGGGACAACCAAGGTGTTCAATTGTCTCATTTTGGAGGACATGTCCAGAAAGTGCTATCATGTTAATTCAGGGATGAAGGAGGCTAGGTGAGAAAAAGTCGACATGTTTATAGTCAAACATTTCCTTTGTACATCTCAATACTTATATGACCTTAAACAGTGTGTATTGAAAAAGACCTTAATCAGATTTAGATTAGGTGTTTCAGCATTACGAACGTATCGGCATGTTACTCTAAAATGTCTCCCTCACTGCCCATTTTGTGAGACTTCCAGAAAGTGAACTTCATTTCTCATATGCATCTGTCCCAAATACTCAAATGTTAGAGAAAAATACATTCCCTGTAAGTATTACAATCACCCTTCTTCTTTCAAGTTATCGTTACTGATGTGTGCACTAAATGTATGTGCAGACTGGCAGCATATCCAACTGATGCATTTAAAATCCGTAATCTTGCTATTCGTCTACAGGTTAGTATTGATGTTAATCATTTCTCAATTTATCCTACATGATTCGTATCCCTGAATGCGATCTTCTCGTCTTCTCTCTCTCCTTCCCTCTGATTCGTCTCTCATTCTTTTTCTATTCTCTCCCTCTCCTCTCTCTCTCTCTCTCTCTCTCTCTCTCTCTCTTCTCTCTCTCTCTTCTCTCTCTCATCTCCTCTCTCTCTCTCTCTCTCTGTGCGTGCGTGCATGCTTGTACTGCCAGCGAATGTCCATGCTTGCGTGCGTGTGTGTGTGTGTGTGTGTGTGTGTGTGTGGTGTGTGGTGTGTGTTGTGTGTGTGTGGTGTGTGTGTGTGTGTGTGTGTGTGTGTGTGTGTGTGTGTGTGGTGTGTGCAATAAATCAAGAAAACAGTAGAAGTGATGACAGAGGTGACAACACTGAAGTCCATTTGGCGTGAACACAACCACTCTGCCATGACAACCCAACTCATGCATTCCTTGGTCAGAGGATTGTTTGTGCACACATGTGAACCCTTCGTAGGCACACACTGCCGATCTCTGAAGCCAGTGCAAACCCTGGGGATGACATGTCACCACGAGGTCTGGAACATGTCGGAGAGGGAGGAACCAGCGAACCACACGATGCCCTGGGCACTATGGTATGGACAATGACATTCTGCTGGCCGTGTCAAGGTCAGCCAGACTGACCACAGCCAACCCACAGGGCACAGTGGCCGGGAGGAGGAGAAGAGGCAGACAGAGGGAGAGATGGGCCGTCAGTATCTGGGAGCACACAGACCTGTCCTGGGCTAGCTCTTAGTGGGCCGTAGATAATGGCACCAGATGGAAGGTTGTCGGTGAGTCCTTGCTGTGTCTGAACAACACCTACTTGAGGTTAGGATGTGAGTGAAGCAAGACAAATTTAATACGGAAGAGAACAAGATGAGTTCATATATACCACTTTCTGTTTGGGTGCCTGGTCCACGCCCAGTTCTGCCTTCTTATCAATTTTATATTTATTTACAATTTACTTTCTTTCATTTTATGTATTACCTTTGACCTTTTTATTCTTATGTTCCAAGACGTGTACTCCTGACCCAACTCGTCGTGCTTTCAAAGTTTTTATCACTTTCTCTTCTAGCGCCTTCTGTCGTCCCTGCATGACCACAGTCCACAAGTAGAGAAATGGGCTGAGAGTAGAGCTGAGTGGTAACCCAAATACAACCAAGGCGTCATGAGCGTTGTTTAATGTGGATGTACCACTTGTTGCCATGACCGTGACAAAGCCCAGAATAAGCCAGCTTGCACTGTTCGCGGTCGCCAGTTTTTGCATCAGATGCACAGCAGAATACACAGACCTAGATGAGGTATCAAGCATAGTTCTGAATTTAGGTGTTTGTCTGTAGATCACAAACTGGCCAACCATTATTGTAAAGCAGATCACAAAATTAACAGTCACAATAACGTTTGACCATCGGAATTCTTGATTACATCTGTGGTGATTAAGTAATGGCATGCGGCACAGACCTGACTGACCTTGAACTCCCCACTGTGACGACCCAGGAAGGATGGTATCAAGGACATCAGGGTTCCAGCACACCATGGCACTATGACAGCTGCTGTCAGTGAAACTCTCGTCAGCGTGCATGAGCGCTTACGAAAGCCAATGACAGTGAGGTGATCCACGGTGATGAAGCCAATGATGAGAAGTGACGCCTCACTGGACAGATAGAACAGAAACTCGGCCACCTTACAAGGCAGGCTGTTGATCCATATCTTTTCACAGTGGATGTAACGATCTTTGAATATCTCATTAGCTCCTACGATAATACTGGTATGATAGCCTGTACAAGTTTGAGCAAACAGCAAATCAGCAATCATCAACATATTGCTTTCAAAGTGTCCTTTCACTGTGAATAAACTGATGAAACTAATCAGGTTTCCTAACGTGGCGCACACACAGACCACCCAGAAGAACATTCTGTACAGTTCAGTTGGCATCAGTGTTGACATGAACGAAGCATAGTTTGAGGTGCAGAGCACT
Source organism: Conus ventricosus (assembly GCA_018398815.1). NCBI lineage: Eukaryota > Metazoa > Mollusca > Gastropoda > Neogastropoda > Conidae > Conus > Conus ventricosus. The sequence goes on from CM031606.1 coordinate 98,660,070, forward strand.
TTATTTCATCTATGTTCTTGGGAAGTAAATTCTCACAGCAGAACCTGTAATCTGAAGCAAAGATATTTTCTATACGATCAGACTTTGATAACAAATATAAGGAAAATTCCTCAAGTGGGTTAAATCTAATGTCTATTTCACGAAGATGTGGTGTATTTTTAAAACCCATAGATCCAATCCTTTTAATAGCAGAAGAGGAGAGATTTAAATGAATTGCACGTGGAAAGTAGATGGACAATTCACAATTGAGTGCAGAAAGATTTGTTTCTGAATATCAATATGCATTAGTGAGTAATGAATGCGTTTTGTCAATGTGTTCATTGTCTTTGACCTTATGGGATTTTTTCCTAACAAGAGCGTTTTCAAATTTTGCAGTTTAAGAAAATTAGATATATCAAGATATTTTGGACAGTTGTTTGTGAGGCTCATGTGTTGTAAGTTGAGAAGCTTTATGCTTGATGTGTTAGAAATATGGCAATGAGACAAAGTGAGATGAATGAGATAGACATTTGTATTAAAATCATCCGGTGACATCCCTGATCCTGTGGCGTCCACATATCGGAGCTGTGAAAAGAGATCAACAGGAAACGTGTTTCTGCAAATGAAAAGGTGACCTTGACATAGACAACCTTCAGGACAAGATGTATCACACATCAGTTCATCATCTGGTTGTGGACACTGGCCCCAGCCATCACACAGGTGAACTCTGTGGAGACAGGTTGTAGATGCTCGACACTTGAACAATCCAGTACATTGAACTTTGTCACAGTCCTGTTCGTCCTCTCCATGAACACAGTCAGAGAATCCATTACTCGAGTGTAGACAGGAAGACAGTACAGCCACTCCGATGTACAGCGATAATGAGTGTCAGGACAAGGTTCTTCAGTGTCCATCACCTGTTGTGTAAAGTAACCCGTTCCATCCAAGTCAATGTGAAATCGCTGCTTCATCTTCACATCTCTGAACTGAATGCAGTATGTACACGGAGTCCTAACTTGTTGCTGGCAACCGATCTCATCAGAATCATCCGCACAATCAGAGTGCTCATTACAACGCTGAGTTTGTAACACACACTGACCATTAGAACACACAAAGCCCTGACAAGAAGGGAGATGACAAAATGACTCATCACTATTGTCTGGACAGTCCTGTCTGACGTCACACACTAAAGTGTAATGCAGTAACGTGACGTCATCATTACAAGTGAACATGACATGTGCACATTTCACATCTCTCTCAGCAGGTGACAACATCTCGTCCTGCTCAGCACTGGCATTCAGAACTGCCAGACTTTGAGGGTGATAGGAGTTCCCACAATGACTGCCAGGGTCACAGTACATGAAAGTATGGATGATAGCACTGGCTGGACAAAGCAACACACTCTGCCTAGTGTGTGTGAAAAAGGACGGGGTGGACTGTGACTGGGTCCGTACAGCTTGGGGAGGAACCACACTAGGGGCTTGTAGTTTAGTCTCACATAGCACTCCACTAAATGTCCTGTCTTTCCTTGATCTCAAACCGAAGCCACTCGATGACCAAAGCCCTTTCATTTTTGTCCTTGAAACGACAATTGTTGTATGTTCTCTAAATCTGAAATGATCCATATTGTAGATCATAGTATGATCAGACCATTTACGCAACTGGCTATACATGAAAGGTACCGTGGACCAACCTGAAATGTAATCCAAAGTTACTTTAAAAGAAAAATAATTTCTGAAAATTCTTAGGGAGTCTTCAAATTCATTTCTCGTTGTTACAGACGCAATGTGCTGACCAGCTTTTCTGCATTCATAGGTTAGATATTCAAAATTTATAACTTTGTCTAGCAAGACAAGTTTGAAACATTTGTTTGTTGAAGCCACCATCCCCTGACAGCCAGGACTGCTGAAGGGACAGTGTTCTGTTTCATCCCGTCCATCTTCACACTCTGTCTTCAGATTGCACTGCAGGAAGGGATGAAATGTGGAGTAATTAGTCACAGAGCAGTTGAACAACCCACTGGGCAGAGTATAAGGATGGCCAGAGACACAGAAAACAGAGAAGACCATTTTGAGACACACTGGCATTCTTGGGGAGTGCATCCTGAAATAGGAAGCACGAAACAAGGATGCTGGTGTGGAACGGTCAAGACACACAGCAGTAGTGTGTTCTTGGGATGTGTTGTGTTTCCTGTATGTCACTCGCAACTTACCACTAAATAAACATAAGCTAACTGCATAGGATTGCTGCACACTAACCATGATGACACACTGAGAATGTAGTATCAGTTCTATGCTGAAGGAAACTCTTATTCTCATTATGGTACAACTACATATCCGGAGTATTCATTGATAC
>CM031606.1:98669903-98677403 GCA_018398815.1 Conus ventricosus
TGAGTAGACTGAACGAGTTTTCTTTTCCTTCAAAATCTTGCTTCGTGACTGGTAGTGGAATACAGATGCCTGTTTGACTGTAAAACTCCCAGTGTGACAGCATGGGGAGTGAAGGCAGCAAGGCCAGAATCCAACCAACAGACCAAGTCAACACACAGGCCACGGCTGCTGACATTCTCCCGAATCGCAAGGTGCTGAATGGAAAATGAAGGACCAGCAAACGATCCAATGTAATCAGACAGATGATCAGAGCTGACACTTCACTGGACAACAGACACAGAGAACCGGCCACTTTGCAGGCCATACTGTCTTTCCATGTATCATCAACATGGAGATATCGGCCACGGAACTGTTCATCAGCTACTCCGATGACTGCAATGTAGACACCCATAAGAAAGTCAGCCAGCGTAAGGTTGAGGACAAACACACTGTATCCAGTCGACAAAGTCATGCTTCTCGACATTGATCGTGTAGAGAAACAAAAGACATTGCCGCTGATCGACAGACATGCAGTCAGCCAAAGAATACTCCGATAGACCCATGATTGTAGTAAGTCTTCACATGAAGAAATCTCGTCTTTGGGGCACTACAAGAGACGTCTCCAAAATTAGCTGGGAGAATTTTAGGACAACATATTTTGTAGTTGTCTGTGGAAACAACACGCAGATGGTGCAGATCTGTGAACATGTTCAATGGGAAAACGACCACTGGACTGCCATCCATCAACAGTTCCTTTAGATGGGGTGTAAACCGAAATCCACTGGAACTGACGGTATGAAGAGTGGTAAACGTCATGTTGAGCTTCCGCGTGTGAACGAATGCCGAAAAACTCGGGAATCAAACACTGTCAGTGCAGTGAATGACAGATCTACTGACAGCAGGTTACTGTGCTGAACAAGAAACGATGAATCAGTGTACAGGGATGTGATGGGATTATGGGAAAGTGACAATGTTCGTAAATTGTACAACACAAGAGCAGCAGTCATATTCACGTGGTTCAACTCGTTCTCACTCAGATCTAGATACATGAGATTTGATAATTTTATGGAAGGGAAGACAGTCAAGGAACACTGAGCAAGAACAAGATGAACAAGATAGCAAAGCTGGCTGACATCAGACAGTGGTATTCCAGAACTGGTGCCATCCAAATAGCGGATATATGGGAACTGTATCATAGAGAATGGCTGGTGGCAAAGTAACGTGTGGCCTTGACACAGACAACCCACAGGACAACTTGTGTCACACACTATTTCATCATCATGCATTGGACAGTGAGGCCAGCCATCACACAGGTGGTCAGTGTGTAGACAGGTTGTGGATGCTCTACACCTGAAGAATCCTGAACACATCATGTCCTCACAGCCATCTTCGTCCGTACGGTCTATACAGTCGTACATTCCATTGCATCGTGTGTAGACAGGCAGGCGTCATTGAAGTCACCAGGACAACGGTAATGGTGATCAGGACAGGACTCGTTGGAATACATTTGGGCTGAGTCAAACTTCCCTATGCCATCAAAATTGATCAGAGCAGGGGAGGAAAAAAATTGAATCATTTTCAAAATAGTCCTGTATAAAGTACAACTCTGTTCTTCCGAGTGATCCTGGCAATGGGGAGTTTGATCACACACCTTACTGTAAGGAATACACTGACCATTAGTGCATGAGAACGTGTTGATACAAGCAGGATGTTTACAAAATGATTCATCACTGTTGTCTTGACAATCGTCTATGAAATTGCACGCCAGGGAGTATGAAAGTGTGGTGATGTCACTACTGCAGATAAAGGTAGGTATCAACGTGGTGTGATTATCGGGTGAGTTTAACTGATCGTTGTAGGATGTGAGACGATGAAAATGACAGGAGGTATGTTCCTGACCACACACTTTGAACTGATCAAACCACACAGCAGAAATGTGTAGGTCATGTGACCATCATGGCACAAAGCCATATGTTCCTTTTGCCATGGCAACACAGACTGAGCGTTGTTAAGTGAAACTGGTTTCATATGAAGTGATTGTGCACGAGTCTTATTTATCTGGAATGCACAAACTGTACGAGAGGAAGCTTTTGACATGTAGGTACCGTACATACAAGGGGGCTCTATCATGTGTTATTAACGAAGAAGAGAAGTAGGTTCGAAAGCAAATTTTACGCCCATCTTGTCCTAATGAAGAGACAGTGCGAAATGTATGATGATGCACTATTCTCCCCTGAAGAGTTTCCTGCCTGTACATAGGAGGCATTGACAGATCATTAAAAGTGACATCAACCCCCAAAAAAGCCAGCTTGATCCCCGCAATCCCCGCTGTGTTTAAAACAATGTTCAACCAATCCAGCACACACACAGGCGTTCTTGCAGACCCTTCCAAAGAACGACAGTGCTCATCAATTGTATTGTCAACGTTTCCTCCACCTCTATGGAATCCAGACACATTGCGCTCCAGCAAATAGCACTGTCCACACATGGCTATCATGCCCTGACAGTCAGCACTGATGCAGGGACAGTGTCCTGCTTCATCCCGTCCATCCTCACACTCCGTTTCCAAGTTGCATTCCACGTGGTGACGGAAACTGGAATAACTATCCACGGAACAGTTCCAGAAACCGCTGGGCAATATTTGAGGGGCTGTACTTTCTGGAGGAAAGGTAAAGAAAAGTCGAAAGCATTGTGTCATGATACAGCAGCTTCTCCTGACTCTAAGACTCAGTTTGGTTGCGTTGTGTGCGCATGGGCAATTAAGTCTAGCGGAATATCTATCCCATATCTCAGTTTGCATTTCTCTTGAAATGTTCATTGCCTGATCAAACTGTTGGAAATGACGATAAAGGGAAACCTCAATCCAACCTAACTTGGATTTGAAACTAAGAATGACTGTATGTCTGTGTGGAACAGTTACATTTCCCCACATGAAGTCAGGGCCGTCACCACTCACATTTCCTCTCACTGTCATGTAGCCAGACGACGACGATGTCATTGCAACAAGCACGGGTCCGGATTCGTTTTGGATGTTGTCTTCTGCTGCCAGTCACAGAGGATTGACCAGGAGTTATGAACTGACATCCACATCACACATGGGAAACCAAAAGGGTGCTGGGGAAATGTTATAAAGAGACAACAACATCACACATGGGAAACCGAAAGGGCTCTGGCCAAGTGTAATTTACTGACAACATCATACACGGGAAACCGAAAGGGTACTGTTCAAGTGTTATCAACTGACAACAACATAAAAAACATGAAACAATTGGGGAAAAATTTAAGGTAACTACGTAACAATCAAATGTAGGAAACTAGAAGAGCACAAGGGAAGCTCTATGGCTTCACTGACAACACCATCAAACACAAGAAAGTAGAAGGACACTAGGTAAGAGGAATGAAGAAACTCCAACATGAAACCAGAGAAACCAGAACAATATTTGGTATTGTAATGAACTCACAAAGACATTGAGCACTTTTTTCTAAACATGGGATGTAAACAACAGTGAACAAACTGACACGATTCCTCACAAAGCGACAATTTGTGTTCGTAACAGTTAAATCTGCCCCCCTACAGTGGAAAAAAAGGTCAATGTGTTTTTGTTTTATGCACTGCGAAAATTTGGAATAGAGAGCAGAAATCATTTTATAGATCAGAAGAGAATGACCACGCCTTTTTATCAGTGACAGACGCTGTGTTCAGAGCCTGGAAGAGGACGGGGCACAAAGGAAGGGATGTGTGAGTGGACTGATGAGAGGAAGGGGCATATGAGGGAGAAGAAGGAGACTGAGGATGAGAGAGAGGAGCGGCAGTGTCACGTGCCAAGTGAGGAACGAACGAACGAACGAACGAACGAACGAACGAAATTTTATTTCACCAGGGTAATGAGATAAGCAAATTACATATGCTTTTTTCCACCCAGCCCTGGGAAAAAAAAGAACCCACATGGACAACACACAAGTCAATATGGCAACAAAGAGGAAAAAGTAAATACACCAGTCAACTTGCAAACTGTATGAAGTAACAGACTAATACTACAAAAGCAAACGACAAGATCGTGCAAGCATCCATATGCGAGAGAAAGAAAGAAAGAAGAGAGAGAGAAAGAGAGAGAGAGAGAGAAAGAGAGCGAAAGCGGGGATATGGGGTGTGGGCGGGATAGGGGAGGGGTGGGGGTGGGTGGGGGGAAGAATATACATGTAAAGTACAAATACAAACGGGGAAACAAGAGTCAAATAGACTTGGATACACTCTATACATCAAATCACAAATGCAATTGAGCGATATCATCAATGTAAAACATGTCAATTAGCTTAACCCATTATTGCTGTGGTTCAAATGACACGTGCAAGATTTCCGTCTAACACAGGCTTGTAATCGTACAGGGAGGAGAAACAGGGAGGAAGAAAACCCACCCGCCTGGGCAGAGGATGCAGCATACAGCAGACCACACTGGGCTCCTCCCTGGAACTGCCAGCGTTCAGATAGCCGTCAACGGTGCCTGTCTTGGTAAGCTGCCAGTCCTGACAACAGAGTCCACCTGCCTGCATTCAGAAATCCGCCAACGGTGCCTGTCTTGGTAAGCTGCCAGTCCTGACAACAAAGTCCACCTGCCTGCATTCCAGAAATCCGCCAACGGCGCCTGTCATAGTAAGCTGCCAGTGTTGACAACAAGAGTCAAAGTATAAACAAGCAAAAAGAAAACGCGTTCCTGCCGCCATAAACGTTACATGATGAACGCTCCGATGTGGAACTGCACCATTTTCACTTGGACTGTCCTGTCAATGACGATCTGGTCTTTAATATTGGACTGTGAGTTTAACAACTTTTCTTTGATGGAGATATGTATCCTTCCGCCATGAAATCAGATCAAATAGACAGGTAAATGAAGAACAGATACAATAGAGAAAAGAAACGTCTTTAACTTTCATTTTTAAAAAAAGTGAAGAATTGAAGATGATTATAAAAATACATTTGAAGAAAGATGATTTTTTTCATTACACCCAGTCCAACCCCCCAAACACACACACACACACACACACACACCCACACACACACCACACACACACACACACACACACACACACACACACACACACACACACACACACACACACACACACACCACGTGCGCGCGCACGCGCACACGCACACACGCAAAACACGCATGCACGCACGCACACACGTGCACACACACACACACACACACACACACACACACACACACACACACCACACACACACACACACACCACACACACACAAGGAAAAGGAGAGAAAAAATATAAAACCGAAATGTTGTCTTAATCTGTTTACAAGAAGCTCACATGTCGTGTAGTGATTTCTCTATGTGAGAAAAACAATGGGGAGGAAAGCATTTCTATAAAAGAGTTACTGAAGAGGAGCAGGGAAGAAGTGATTTTAGTTGATGCATACTTCCTGGAAAAGTAATTTTAGAAATGGTACAAAAGAGAAACTGAATAGTCTGAGTCACATGTTGTAAATATGACGTCTACTCCCAAACCTTCAACGCCGAAAAGATAGAGGTGAAAAGCTGCTTATTCAAAGTACTTCAAACTATGTGAAAATCATAGTGACAAGAACCTTACTTTGTTTGGAGACACGTTGGGACCGCTGTTGATACAGTATCAGACATGCGTCAGCATGAAAAGGAAATACGCATAAACATAAAGTAGAATTACACCCACCGTAAAACGTAAGTGGGGGAGGGGGGTGGGGGGCGGAGTAGATAAAGTTTGAGAGTAAAGAGCTGGAGGAGGACGTCGAAGTATTAGACATTTTCGCAGTGAACAACAAAAAGAAAATGTCATGAGGTTGCGTAGAGAAACAGGCGAAGAATTGATTGGACAGAGTCGTCGTTTTCATGAGCAGTTCTGATGTTACTAAAATCTGTATGGCCAAACACCACTAAGAGAAACTGTTATAGAGGACACCAATCAATTTGTAGATCAGAAGCTTTTTAACATTTAAAAGAGAATGAAGCTGCCTTATATAAAGGACTGTCAGCAGAGAGGAAACAATGCTTTTTTGAAACTTTACTGGCTCTCGCCCACACAACAGCCTAAAACTCAACAAGCCATGACACTGCCTAAATCCATGAACTACTCAAAATTGTGTAAAGTGGAATGTGAAGCCCAGCTTAGCATACAGCAGTGTGCAGCCTTCCATTCGAGAGGCTCATATGGATGTACTGCCCTGGACATGTAGATATCAAAGAAAATGAGAAAGCACACACTCTGCAGGCATGGCAACAAGAAGAACTGGATTACAGTTGACCTCTCTGATGCGATAAGAAGTATACTGACTTCCATAAAAAACGCGAAAACAAAACAAGCTGAAGGTTGGGGGTGAATCTTATTGGTCACAATTGTACAGAGTGGAAGCGAGAATTCAACATGATTTGATTCATTACACCGGTAATGTGTGAAAATGTCATCAGCAATATGTCTTTGTGTGGAAAATCCAAGGTCACGTGACAAACCAGCTTGAAGTCCTAATACCGTGTGTGGCCACCATTTGCATGGACAACTGCTTGACACCTGTGGCTCATTGAGTGGACCAGGTGGTTGATGCGTCCCCTTGGCACACCAGCCCACACATGGACGATGGCCTGGTGAAGTTGAGCCGCTGTTGCTGGTCGTGGACGCAGGAGTTCCAACCGTCTGCCAAGTTCATCCCAAAAATGTTCTATTGGGTTTAAATCGGGACTGAGGACTGGCCAGGGCAGCACATTGACGTTGTTATGCTGAAGAAATTGCTGGGTGGCCCTGGCGGTGTGTGGTCTTGCATTGCCCTGTTGGAATGTCCAGTTTGTGTGTTGCGCAAAAAAAGGATCGACATGGGGTCTGAGCACCTGGTTGATGTGGCGCTGTGCATTGACACCCTGTCTGCGACCAGGACCAATGTTCTGAAAGATGACTGGTCCTATGGCGTGGTTAATGCCAATTGCACCCCATATCATAACGTTCGGGCCTCCCCAGGGGTTCCGCTCTACCACACAGGAGTAAGCATAGCATTCACCAGGTCGACGCCACATTCTGACACGACCGTCTGCCATGTCAATACAAAAACGGCTCTCATCTGAGAACAGTATGCGTCCCCACTGCTGCCTGCGCCAGTTGATTCGGGCTTGTGCCCGCTGCAGCCTGTCCTGCCGGTTCTTGGTGTCAGTACCGGACCTCTGTGAGGACGCCTCCATGCCAGCCCATTCTCCTGAAGATGCTGCCGCATAGTGTTGAGGCTGATTCGTTGCTGGAGATTCCCAGGCACCTGTCGAGCAGTGTTAGGGCTGTTTGCCGCCTGTCCCGCAGATGGGTTCGAACAAGATGGCGATCCTCTCTTTGTGTGGTGACCCAAGGACGGCCTGGCCGGGGACGATCATCAGTGGTACCAGTGACTCGCATGCGGTTCTGCAGACGATAGATGGTTTAGATGTGGACGTTAAAGATGTTGGCGACCTGCCTGGCATCCACACCAGCCTCCAGATGGTCTAGGGCACG
>CM031606.1:98682403-98704903 GCA_018398815.1 Conus ventricosus
CTGTTGTCATTGGGGCACCCTGATGATCTGGCCACCACTCTCCTCCATCTGTCCCTGTCTTCCACCACTCACTGAGATTCTGTCAGGCTCATTCCTGTCCACTCTCGGATAGTGTCTTCCCACCTCTATTGCGGCTTCCTCTGACTTTCTTGCAGGATTGTCTTGCAAAGCCTGCTGAACAGGACACGTGTCCATTCCACTTCATTTTCCACATTTTGATGACTTGTGAGTAGGTCTTCATGGGGTCCAATTGCCTGTTGAATTTTTCTTTGGACTTCTCCATTTGTCACGTGGACTGTGTAATGGATGCCCAACATATTTCCTTACTCCCCACATCCACTATATTGTCTGTGGCTCTATCCCGACCTAGTCTAACTTGCGATACTTTGGACAAGAGCATTTCCACCCAAGAGTCAGGAAATCTGTAACGGAAAATTGGGCTGAGAGAAACACCCTGATTTCAAGCCAGAGGAGAGAGGTTGAAGGTCCTATTTCCTGGAACCACGGATATGAGCCTGAGACGCCCTAACGGCGAACTTACATGATGGGTGTGAGGCGACCTTACTCTTACAAGGAGTTGCTGGAAGGCCGGTACTGTGGATGCTAGGGGGGTGGCCGGGTATCCGGATTTCAACGTGGTTCCCCAGTCCAGGTGAATCCAGATCATCAGCAGAGAGAGGTGTGGGGAGCCGGAGGTATGACGGGGACAACATGGGCTTGTTGGGTTACTCACAGGGCAGTGAAGGGCATGGACAACGTCGACGGCGGATGACTTATGTAAAATCTACCTCCCCTCTAAGACGAACCCATAGGCATGTCCAGGCAGGAAAAAGAAGTGAGCACTATCATCCCCACTGCTGAAATTAAGCTTACACTGAGACATACACGTCTCTCCCTCTCTGACGGCAGTGGAGAACAGCTCCCTGCAGTAGTCCCTCTTTTGGAGCCAAGGGGAGACCTTAGAAGCTGCTAGAAAATCTGCATTTTGATTGGAAGACTAATTGGCTGTCTTTCCTGCAGAAATTTGATAGCTACCAGGCAGTCCTACACTGGTCAGAAACAGAAAGCAGGGACTACTTGGATTGGAGCCTGGAAGGGAAGGCCCAAGGCTTCCTCATCACTATTACCCAGTTGGGCAGTGAGTATACGTACCGTCACTTGATGGGGAAGCTCGCAGCTCGATTTGGGGCAAGGGAACATGTGGGGATGGCCAGGATGCGATTTCAGCAGCTCACCAGGATGCAGGGGAATCTTGTGATGATTGGGCTGATCGGGTGCTCACGCTAGCGAGGTCGGCATACCGTGACCTGCCTGAAAAACATACCCGTGAAGAATCAATCAACAATTCTGCCAGTGGAGTTTAGATACAGAGGCAGGAAAGCATGTTTGTCTGGAGGGACCCAGATCCATTGAGGAGGCTGTGAACAAGGTCAAGCAGTTCCACCATATCTCCCGAGCAATGGGTGACAGGAAGCACAAACACCTGGAAGATCATTGGGTAGGATGGGTAGGGGCAAGTCAACCTGTCACCACGGAAGAATTCGAGAGTCTGCAGGACATAGAGCAGCTTACTCTGCAGCTCTCAAAAACTGAAACTAAGGACAAGACTTCCAGAAGCCAACAGCTACTGCCAACCAGGACTCCCGGATGAAGTTTTATTTTTGTCAACAGAAGGGCCACTAGAAAAAAAGACTGCCAGTACTATAAGAAATGGCTGCAAAAGAAGTCGAAAGACGGCGATCAAGACACAAAAGGGTCTTTAAAAGCCTAAGGTTTGGGTGATGGCCAATCCTCTGAGCCGGGAAAGTGAAAGGGCCAAAAGTTTTCGAAGTTGGGGTACCCAGAAAGCGATGGGCAGGGCGCCACCACTCCAAAGGCGCACCGATCCTTATCTGGCCCAGGGTCAACCTTTTCGAAGGACGTCCAAGATGCAGCTACCCAGAAGCCTGAGCAGACCAAAATAGCAGAGCTAGGCAATTCTGGTGGTTTACAGGATTCCCAGACAGGTAGCACTGCGACCGATCTAAACATTCCCAGTTGGCAAACCAGAGAGACAGAGTTCACTGGAAGCAATCAGCCTGCAGCCTGATGCCATTCCAATCAATCGAGTTTGTCCAGGCAATTCTGGGGTGCACATTATGGTGGGTGACGTTCCAGTTAAAGCAAAGATAGACTCTGGAGCGGAAAGAACCATTGTCGCCACTTCAGTGTGTATAACAAGCTTTCAGAAAACAAAAAGCTAAAGGAAGTGGTGATGCAAATGACTGACAAGGGTTCTACTCTGAAGGGTTTCGCCACCACACCTGTACCACTAACGATAGGCCAGACAAATTTCAAAAAAAGGCTGTATGTGGCTTCGATTGTGGACGAGATGTTGTTAGGGCATGATCTCCTACACCATTTAGGGGCGATCATGAGGGCCGAAACTGTTGATCGGAGAGGAAAACATCCCCTAGACATGAGTTTTGGTCAGGGACCACCAACCATAGCCAGGGTTACAGCTACCCATAACGTTGTGGTACCACGAAATTTTGTCATGAGGATAACCGGCAGATTGGACACAGTCCTTCAGGACGACTATACTGAGTCTTTGGTGGACTCTGAGCTCTTGATCCTGAGGACAGTGCAGAAATCCGGGGACAATCCAATCCTCTGCCTCATAAACCCCAATGACAGGTACCACACTATGAGGAACGGGTAGCTGATAACCAATGCATACGAAATGCAGGAGATACTAGACCTGGTACAGTGGGACTCTTCCCTGAAAGTAGATGCCATGACCAGGTGGTGAAAGGGGAAAACAGGCTGCAGAAGAGTACGTATGGGGGTAAAGAAACCCCAAAGGAACCAAGTACCAGAGCATCTGCACAAGCTGGCTAGTGGCTCGAGCACACACCTGACAGAAAATCAGAAGGTAGAGTTAATCAAAATTTTGATGTGATTATCAGGATGTGTTTGCTGCGGATGAGTTCAATTTCGGGAACTTCACTCGAGGAGTCACAGAAGGAGTACCATGGGGATTTCCAGATATCATGACCATGTACTTCCTTCTGAAGGATGGATGCGCATGACAGTTGCCCAATCCAGGCTTGCCACTCAAGCTAGAAAATGTACTTTGAGTGGTTCAAGCACTCGTGTGGTCCCCAAAAGGGGAACACATGCCAGTTCACAGGTGCAAGCGGGGATTGCACCTGAAGGGCATTCAGGATGCGTGTCTGACAGTTCTCTAGAATGTCTGAATATTCCTGCCAGTTTCCTCAGCAGACAGGGAGTGTGCCTGCACGTTTTCTGGTCCACCCTCAGGGTGGACCTGACAGTTTCTCTGGCACACTCAAAGGATGCACTTGCCAGTTTCCTGACACACACTGGGCGCAAAGGAACATCGTCTGGTCAGCCAATCATTGGCAAATCATTCACCATGGGTGGAAGAGTCCAGGTGAATCAAGGATCAGGTCGACCTGCATGAGTCTGGAAACCAACTGTCCTCAGGATAGCCAGATCACATCCACTGCCAGAAAGGGCAGTGACGGAAAGCCTAGCTGGTCTGAAAGACTTTGAGACTGGCAGCACTGATGGCGTAAGCGTGGAGATAGAGATTCTGGTTAGACAGGTGCAGCTGAGGACCTGCAATGTGAGACTTGCACAAGGAGCTACCTCAGAGATCCCTTCATGCTGGGGGTTAAGATTCAGGAACTCCGAGCACCACAGGCAAAGGACAGGAATTTGCACCTGGTTCTCCAGTACCTTCAAGAAGAGACTGAACCCAACAAAGGGGAACTCTTCTCAACTTCGCCCAGTACAAAATACTATTGGCTTAGCAGAGGTATGTTCCTGCTTAAGGAAGGCTTGCTTTCCAAGCACAAGCCGGAGTCCAAGGACTTGGAACTGGTGGTTCCTGCTGCTCTCCAGGAACAAGCCATACGGTGGCTCCATGACCTTCCATCAGCAGCACACCAAGGAGTGGCCAGAACCGAAACCAAACGAAAGGAGAAGTTCTCCTGGTTCACTCTGTCTCGAGATGTTGAGGCCTATGTGCTGTTTTGTGACGTTTGTATCAGAAACAAAACAAAAACGTTTTGGAAGAGTCCCATTAACGGAGTATCAGGCGGGACACCGATGGAACGGGTTCATATTGATTTCATTGGCCCCCTGCCCAGGACAGCACATGGAGATGAGCACTGCCTCATGATGGTGGATCAGTTCACCAAATGGGTGGAGTGCATGCTGCTTCCATCTCAGAAGGCCGAGATGACAGCCAAAACTACGGTGGATGAGTTTTTCTCGCGTTTCGGTTGCCTGCTCCAGCTTTTCTCAGATCAGGGACGTAATTTTGAAAGTTAGTTGTTCGAGTCTTTTTGCCAAGCGTTTCAAATCCACAAGGCCCAAACAGCACCGTATTGCCTGGTCGAAGTCAGTACAAGTGGGATGAACACGTACAGCAGATCGTTAGCTGGAGCTATACGGTCTCGGGTAAACCGAACCATGGCTTTACTCCTAACATGTTGATGTTGGGGGGAGGTGACATACCAGCACAGCTGATGTCCTGTTCCAGCCAGAAGTTCGAGTGTGGAGGACGGAATACGCATCCACTTGTACCGGAGGATGAGGATCAGGGAGTGGACTGATCTGCAAGAGCAGGGGGTGGGCGTTTCATGATCTAGTGTGACTACTGCCGGAGTGATACCATGGGTCATGTGTTAACGTCACCGCCACTGATGCACTTGACATCGACAAATACAAGTGCAAGGCTTGCAGGCAGTGACTTACTAGACAGAAGTTCTATTTCAGGATCGTGGTCACCAGAAAACCTAGTGCCTAGAGCTGGCTGAGAAGTTTTCAGCGATAGGTCAGTTATACTCGCAGGTAGATAAGTCGGTGCGGGATATCTGGCTTATAAAGGAGGCGTCTGAGAGCGAGCGGGAAAAGGGCTTGCTCGGATAGTTGCTGTCGCCAAGCAGAGTGGAGATCCTTTCTCCAAACGGTGGCTGAAGAGGGGAGTGATCAGTGGATCACAGAAAATGTGACCCTTGTCACTTCGCATTCAGGCCACTTGGACAAGACCAGGTCAGCCACTGAACACTTTACATGGGGCCATCTTGACATATGCTTGCTGATAAATCCCCATTTCGAACGCTGCATCAAGCGAGTCTCCACAGAGGGGAGCGGGGGGGGGGGGGGGGGCGTCCCAGGATGGGGAAAACAAGCACTTGGATACTCTAAGTGTAATGGATACTGGGGACGGTATTCCTGAGTAACTCTCACCAAGGGAGTGCCCATGGAGACCGTTCCCCAGGAAACACCAGGAGCTGCAACCCAGCGCTCTTCCTCATTCTCTGGGCGACTGCCCCAAGTGTCGAGGACCATAAACGGGAGTTGAGAGCAAAAGTACGGTATCCTCCAGGAGTTCGTGCTCCAGAAAGTGAAACTCCAGAAGTCCAGAGCTCCTCACAAGCGGGCAGCGTCAGCACATCAGGAACCCCCTTTGAAGGTATCAAAGGCTAGCACAGTAGCCGCGAGGCTCCATTCTTCTCCCGAACTTTCTGGGGGAAAATGTACGGAGGGGGCCAGAGAACGTGACCCGGGGTTCACCAGGAGGGGAGGAGGGGGAAAAAAGGCAATGCCAAGTTCACCTTCACCCCCTCCTGGATGGAACCAAAGGACGACTTCACCCCATCATCTCGACCAATCGACCCCCAGGAGGGAATGGAATGTATGGTCCCTGGTGGCAAGGAGCCTGTAAGGAACCTCAATGTGCTGCTTTTACGCATCACCTGCAAGGTGTTTTGTTGAGAGGGCTGTGCCCAACTTCTGAAAAACGTGCTGAAGTGGTGTAGGAAAGCGTAGTGGCAGGCCATGGACTGGTTAATCATGTTTGGGTACTGGGAGGACTTGGTCCAGTTCCTCAAGATGCAGCGTCTCTTGGCCACCTGAAAGATGCACACATCTTATTTGACAAAGATGATCAATGATTCTCTATTTTTCCGGTATTTCCCTGATGTTCACAGAAGCGATTGTAACCCCTCCATTGAAGAACCCAACACTGGACTCTAACGATCTGAAAAGTTTCCGTCCAGTTTCCAATCTGTGTTTTTGTCAAAGATTATTGAGAAAATTGTGTTGTCTCAGCTTTCCACTCATTTATCATCCAACCAACTATTCCGTATCCATCAGTCGGCCTATGACCCGGTCATAGAACGGAAACTCCCCTGATGAAAGTTGTAAATGATCTCTGCTTCTCTTGATGAAGGAAAACTCTGTTTTGACATTGTTAGATCCTCGGCCGCATTCGACACCATTGATTCTTCTCTCTCGTTTGGGAACATGTGTTTGTTGTTTCTGGCACAGCCTTCACTGGTTTGAATCATCCCTGTCCAAAACCCCCACTCAAACTGTATCTTTTCAAAACTGCAAATCTAACCCAGCGTAATCGCCTATGGAGTGCCACAGGGTTCTGTCCTTGGCCCAGTTTTGGTTTGTTTTGTATACAACACCCTTGTCTGATATCATCTCATCTCACTCGTTCTGTCTCACTCTTTGCAGATGATACTCAGTTACAAAAGTCTGCAGAACCCAGCCATGTCAACGAGTTGGTTCAGTCAATGCAAGCATGTATTCAGGATGTTAAACATGGATGACATTTAACAAACTAAAGTTAAACGATGAGAAAACTGAAGCTTTAGTCTTTTCTTCGCCAAAGAACGCACAGTCTGCTCCATTACCGGACTCGCTTGTTGTCGGTGATGCCACTGTTCCTTTTTCAAAATCAGCAAAAAATCTTGGCATTGTTTTTGACTTCATCTGACAATGAATGCTCAGGTCATGAACGTAATTCATACAGTTAACTTTGAGCTCCATCGTATCAGCTCAATTCGCCATTTCCTCTAAAACTGAGGCAACAAAATCTCTCGTTTCAGCATTTGTGATCTCCCGTCTGGATTTTTGCAAGGGTTTCTCCTTGTAAATTGTCCACAAGATCTTATACAACGATTCAGAGATTACAAAATGCTGCAGCACGCCGGGTCTTGAGGGTTCCCCCATAGAGACCACATCACCCCACATCTCCACACTTGCACTGGCTCCCATAGCAGCACGCATTAGATACAAAATTGCATGAAATGTTTTTTCCGGGGCCGTCAATGGATCTGGCCCGTCTATCTTTCTCACTTGGTTACCCTATACACACCGGCAAGAACACTCCACTCATCATCCGACACTCTCCCCAGTCTGCAAGCCACGCGTTTCAACAAAACCTATGGTGAACGTTCCTTCTTTTTTGCAGCCCCTTCCGTTTGGAAAACTCTTCCCACTTTCGATCCGCTCTGCCAAAACTGACACTGCTTTCGCTCTGCACTCAAAACCATCTGTTCAAGAACTTGTTTTTATAGAAAACATTTTTGTCCTGTTATTCGGTGTGTCATGGCGTTACGTGTTGAAGTGTTACACTTGAAAACTGACAGTTTTGCGCGCGCGTGCGCGCGCGTGTGTGTGTGTGTGTGTGTGTGTTGTTGGTGTGTGTGTGTGTGTGTGTGTGTGTGTGGGGTGTGTGTGTGGGTGTCAATTTTGGGTTTGGGCCCAGCCCCTCTACTTGCTATGTTTCATTGTCATAATTTGATGAGGTGACTGGGTTTATGGTTTTGTATAGTGTTTTTTGTTTTTGACATGTTTAAAATTTAAACATTGTAAAGCGCTGTGAGCTCTAGTGAGAAAGGGCGCTCTATAAATGTACGTTATTATTATTATTATTACATCTTGGGACAGGAAAGAGGGAAGCTTTTGCCAACTATTTGGTAGCCAGTTCCGACTACCTTCCAGTTGTCCCGGCAGAATCACTGGCCATTCTGGTTCAAGGAAGGGGGGTACTGCTTTTGGGTGGTGCGGATGGACCTGTATGAAAGCCAATCAGCGGGAACACTATCCAGGGGCCGAGGCCTTGGAGCCCATAAAGGCAGAGCCACACAATGAATCACATTTTCCCTCGGGCCCTTCAACGCACACCACCACTTTGACAGGACAATCCGGGTAATACAGCTGCCACCGTACTCCACACTACAAGCTGTGCTGGATGGGACCCTCGTGGAGATGGAGAAACGGGTCCAATTGGTAGGTACTTGTGCCTCCTTTTGTGACCCCACACACGACCCCTCTACTGAGGCTCTCAGCCAGTACCCCTGGGATATGGTGGGAGCAGTTGGATTGCATCCGTAGCATTTTGCAGAGCTGTCGAACAGGGATTGGAAAAGGTCCCCCTTAGGCTGCAGGAACTTGTCTCATTGCCAAGGATGCCGCTGTGGGAGAAATAGGAATCGACCACAGCGTGTTGATTGAGGATGGTCCAGCAAGCTGTGAATCTCCAGACGATACTCCCCTTGGTCAATCCCGCCATGTTCTGGTGCTGCACTGCCTTGGGATGCCTGAAGATGATGGGGCGGGAGGCATATCTCCAGAAGCTGTGCCTGGTCCAGATGGGGGTACCCTAGGAGTCGCACATTAATTGGAAACTGCTTCACAAGTGATGAGTATGTCCGTGACCAGTGGCTGGAGGTTTTTCACAGTGTGCACGTTGGCGTCCCCCATCTGGTTAACTCCTTCAACCAGTGGAAAATGGCAGAACTGTGTGGGATGCCCAGGACCGAATCCTCCTGGAGATGGATGCTCCATACTTCCTACCCAAAAATGAAAGGTGGTCGGCACCCAACCAATTGTACCAGGTGGCCGGGTGCGTGGCATCTCTGCTGTCGATGCCGGCAAGGGAGCTGTTGAATCTGTCTGCTGACAATGCCATCCACCTCTTTAGCTGTTAGGGCAAAATGGGTATTAACCGACCTCCACTCTAACGAGGGTCCTACACTCAGCATGAAACCTTTCATTATAAATCACTCGGTTTCACAGCCAGAACCGAAAGGCGCCTCGCTTGAAGCTACTCACTCACCAGCAAACGACAGGGCAGGACCAGAAGAAACCTCCGACCTCCGAGGATCGACACCTCAACTCTAGCTCCCAGTACGAACGACAGTGGGACCCAACCGAGCCCTCCGGCCTTACTCCACCCCACTGCATACGCCCGGCCTTACACACCAGTTCCAGCACCAAAGTCGAGAGTCCTCCAGCTACCACAACTGCCCAGAGCGTGGCTGCAGCCAGTTCCAACCCGGGGGTAGCTTCACCATCCACTGACCAACCACACATGGCCACAACCACTGTGCCTTCCCTGGTCTTCCGACCTGCTGACCCTCTGAAGTGGCTGAAAGCTTTGAGCCTTCCTGGACGAGGTCACAGACTGACAACCCCCACTCGCCTTTCCATTCCTGCAGGATGAATCGCACTGAGCGCGCGCGCACGGCGCGCGCGCGCGGCGCGGCGGTGTGTGTGGTGTGTGGTTTTGTGTGTGTGTGTGTGTGGTGTGTGTGTGTGGTGTGTGTGTTTGGTGTGTGTTGTTAAAAGTACTAGGAAAAGTCTTAGCACTGAGTAAAGCTACATAAATTTCAATGGGCATCCTTTGAAAGTGTAGGGTAAACACTGTATTCTTTTCAACAGCCAGTAGTCTTGTTACCTTCAGAGCAGCCATTGTTTTCCCCGGGAAATCTTCCTCTGATACTTCAATGTTTAAAAGTTTAAAATTCCGAAAGGCGCCTGGACCAGACAATATTAGTAGTGTGTTACTAAAGAACTGTGGATCTCAACTCTGTCATGTCTTCACTAGACTGTTCAATTGGTCTTTTAAAATTTTCAACTGTCCCTCTCTCTGGAAAGCCTCAGTGTTTCTGTCCTATACCAAAAAAGTCTAAACCATCTTCCCTCAATGAATCCCGCCCAGTCACTCTAACATCCATTGTGAGGGAGTGTTTCGAAAGAGCAATACTCAGTCACCTCCTCACTGATACAGTCAGTCATCAAGATCCTTATCAGTTTGCTTTACAAACGCAACCGATGCACAACGATGCCACTCTCACACTTTTACACAACGCTGACACTCACCTGGAAAAAAACAGATCCGTTTGTGCGTTTTTTTTTTTTTAATTGATTTTTCATCAGTTTTTAAACACCATTGTCACGGACGTAAATACTTTTGGTTTGGAAGATAATTCAATTTTTTCCCAAACCTGATATAAAGTGGAGTGTTCCCAGTGACATCTTCACTACATTGGCCGGGAGTTGACCCGGGTGTTATTTGTGTCATCCCGGGTGCGCTACGCCCGTGCATTTTGCTCCCATCCTCCAATATTTTCTCTTCATTAAATTTTTCTTTAAAGCCTTCTTTTTCGGGTTCTTTTATCGTTTTTCACGTGGTTCTCAGCTGTGTCAGTGACACAGGTGAGCTGTTTTGTTACTGGTTGCCATTTTGGTTGGGGCGAGTGGTGTGGCACTCGCTTACGAACCTTGGGGGTCGGAGAGATCTCTATCTTGCCAGCTGGAGCCTTCCTGCTTCAATCCACTTCGCGTGGGTTGCGTGGAACTGTCTTTCACCCTTGGGGGGAAGGAAAGAATTCCACTTGCCACCTCTGGGATCCCTTCCGGCCAGCTGGAGGAAGCAACCTTTGGTCACCCCTGACCTGGAGTCCACTTCATTGGGGACCGTCACGGTTTTCGGCTGCCATCCTTCATTGGGACTGGGGAGCGGACCGTTTTCTACCTCGCCCACCCGCCTTTTTGGTAACTATATGGTCTGTCTTGGACAGTGTCTTGTTTATTTGGGGTTTTCTAACCTCTCAGTGATTGCGTTTTTCTTCTCCCCTTAATAAATTATGCTGTTGGCTGGACACACCTTTTTTGTGTGTAACTGCTCCAAAGAGGGCGTGCCTGTTTGGAAGTGGTATCGAGTTTATGTATTTGTGGGGGAAATTTGTAGGAACGCATTATCTTTAATTGCGTTTCGGTCCTTAGCGGCTAGGTATTCGGTTACTTTGGGCCCTAAGTTGAAAGTCTCTAACTACCATTCAGTCAATAGAAGCTGTATTTGTTGTTTTCTGAGTATACAGGTCGAGTCAATGCTTGTATTGCTTAATATGTGATGTGGGCCGGAAGGATATCGTAAGTAGTTTCATTTTCCTTGTTGTTTCGTAGATACGAGAACGGATCGTGAATGCATGAGCGGTTCGAACGGCTTGACACTTAGACCACGGAGTGTGGAATTCGGCCGTGTCGCCCCGCGTGGGGTTTCCCGTTCTCGTTGTGTCCTTGTCCTATATGTTTTGTGTGACAGACGTATGGATGGATTTAATTTTGGTTTATTTATTGAGATTTTGACTAAGGAAGTTATCCTTAGTAAGGCATGTCATGGATACAGGATGCAAGGAATGCCATGATACAGGTTAAAAGCAAAGGAAAAAGTGAAAAGTTATTATAGTTTATTTACCCTTTTAAAGTGACAAAGACATTGTTGCCCTTTTTTTAACGGCACTGTGACCCTTCACACTGACGCACTGCCGAAAACCCCCTAAGTTGCCACACACTGACAAGGACGATAGATAAATGACTTCTCATCTGGAGACTGATCTCCGCCGTAGGGCGGGAAAAATTTCGCCATTTGTTTCCGGCAGCTCCGGTCTTTGGGCTGGCTGAAGGACCAGCATCCCGGGACCTGGCAGACACCATCCGGTATTCAGGTACCAGTCGCTGCGCTGAGGACTGTTGAAGGCGTGCCTCACCCTTCACTGGGACACCTTCGCCTCGGGGGTTGGAAACTAAGCCCCCTGCGGGCTTCGCCCTTCTCAGGATCCCTCCCGGTGAACCTCCTCGGGGGACGGGATAAGATGAGTCTTCAGTCGTGTGTGGTGTGGGTGGGTTTGGCGTGCGTGTGTGTGGGCCGAAGCCGGTCACTGATCGTTTTTTTTTATTGTTTTGTTTAAACCCTGACTAGGTCCGTTTGATGTATTATTGTTCTAGTACTGTCTTTCTCTGTTATTATGTTGCCTTTGTAGGGTTTAGCGGGTTAGGTTGGATAGTAGCGGGATCCCAGGATATTGGGGTTTTTGGGTTTATTCAATTTACTTTGTCCCCAAGTCGTTTGTTCTGAAAAGTGCTTTCTCTTTCTATGCCCTTGTTTTTTTCTTTCTTCTTTTCCTCCCGGCTGGTTGTTTTTTTTCTTCTTGTATGACCATACCCCATTGGAGTGCTAGTGTGATGGAATGATTTTAACGTGAAGTAAAAAGTATTTTTGAAACCTTTCTCTTGTGGTCTGGGTTGGGGTGAGGGAATTGAGTGATCGGCTCCATTTCTTGCCACTGCACATTCCTGTTTAAGAAACCCCCCTGTCAGGTGCACCGCTGACAATATGGGGAGATGCGGGAAGCAGGAATGTGTATGTGGTAGTGTAAAGCGGGCACTCTGAACTCACTATCACCCGACCTTGAGGATCTGGTCGGGTCTCTTTATGTGTAATTTGACGGGTGGTTGGTTGGGTGGGTCTGAGTTAGTAGGACCCATTGGAGCGGACCGGTTTTGGGGGTGCGTCGGCAGTTTGAGTTCTGTGCCCGTGGTCGGAACCTTCGGCGCTTCCGTTCCGCGTTCGTCTCCGTGTTTGTTTTAATTTTGTGTAGTACCGCCGGCTATTGGTTCTGGAGTTCCGTTCTCCCTTTTCTCATTACCTTAGAACAGGTAATTGGGTGGAGAAAGAGGGGGGGTTTGAACTCTAGATTAATAGGTCTTGCTTGTGAGAGTCGTCGATATCAGGGGCTTGTACTGATTTAGGATTTTGGTCTGCATTTGCCTGTACCCAAGAACGCCGACTGTGTTAGCAAAAGGGAAGTGTAGGAGGTTTTGCCAAGCTTTGGTGCTTTGTTTACAAGGCAAACTTTGACACTTATTTTCCCATACCCTGTTTGCGCGCAACTCGGTCTTTACGTAAGTCTTACTTCAGTTCCCCAAAACAAGGGAAAAATTATTCTTGGTGGGTGTGTTATTTTGTTATTACACACTAGGTTGTAGGATCTGTGTTGTTTAGTCTAGGGGATTAGCCCTAAGTTGATAGGCTTTTCCTCTTTTGTCTAGCGCACAACAAGCAGTTTATTTGCTTTTCTATCTAGCTGCTGATGTTAGGGCTTTCTTAATTGTTCAACACTAATTTTGGTGACTGTGTTGATTTGGGAAAAATAAATTTGTCAGTCGTGTGTTGAGAATGGGGGTGTAGCGTCTGTGGATACACATAGTGTCTTTCCAAAGAGCCACTTGTTCCTTTTCTGTCGCCCCCCCCCCCTCTCATCCGTTTCCACTCAGTTACAGAGCAGTGATTTTTGCACGTGGTTCCCCTCTGTGGACTAGATCGGTTGCACTGGAATTTCGGCGCGCTCATTGGGCCACTGTTTTGATCGAGTCGGTTCTGTCCTGGTGCCCCAGTGACCGTGTTGGTGCAGTGACTTCCGTGTTACGTTAGTCGCCGGTTTGAGTTTAGGTTAGTGTTTGGCCTTGCGGTATGGGTCGTTTAAGTTCTATTGTCCGTCCTTGCCTTAGCGTGTTTGTTTTGTGCTCTTCTCTTTGGACAAGTTGGTTGCTGGTTGAAGTAACGCGTTGAGTTATAAATTCCGGTTTTTATAGGTTTTGATTTCTTTGGCCTTTTTGCTGGGTAAACGTCTTTGAAGTTTATTTGAAAATCAACATTTGATCCGGATATTGGTTTGTTACCCAGGTGTGGTAACTTTTGGGTTTTTGGCACGCTGGTGCACAAGGGCGTCGTTGTTATACATTGATGAGTATGGGGCTTTGTCGATTTATTGATTAATTCCACATAGGGTTGGAATTGATTTATGTTTGGATATTGTTTTCCATACAAAGGGAAAAATGTTGGTTGGACCACGTTTTTTTTTTTTTTTGTTGTCAGCGGTTTTCTTTTGAAGATTTTTGTTCTCAACGCTTTGAAGTGTTAAAAACATAACTGGGTATCTCCTCGTTGGAAATTCAGGGAAATAAAATCCAGCTCTTGGCTAGTTATTGAATTGGATACTCGGTTTTCATTTGGTGAGAAGAGGTTAGTTGCTTTACTTATTGAGCTTAGCCAGGGTTAATCGATTCAGTTCGTTTGGGCTAGCTTTGTGTGGCAGTACTCTTACTGTAATTGTATCGTTAGAAGCATTCTTTCTCTTTGAGTTTGAACGGTTTTGTGGATTGACTACACTTAGTCATAAAGTTTATACATTGTTGACTTTGTTGTTCAAACTTTCTCTGTCTTGTGAGACATACCTTAGACGTAGACTGTAACTACGGTGGAGATTGTTGGTGTTGACTACACTTAGTCAAAAAGTCGTTACGTAGGACTTTGGGCATTTCTCCTTCCCAGTTTTGGGGAGTATTGGTACAGTTATTGATACCCTTAGTCCTAAAAGTTACATTTGTGGAACGTTACTACTTCGTATTTCCTTCTCGTGGGAATACAGCTGCAACTTAGCGGATTGGAGTGCTGATACGTTGGAGCTTAACAGTTTCGGTTCCCATTCTTGGACTTTTTTTAAATTTTGTGGTTCTATCTTGTAGGAAACTTGGACTTTGGAGGGGATATTGTTGGTGGACCACTCTTGGTTTGTTGGATAGAAATACTTCCTCGTGGTGGTTTGTTAGGGGTTGGTCCATGCGTGTTTGACTGACATCAAACCCTTACGTAATTTCTCAAATTTAGTGTCTTTCGGGGTGTTGTCATTCTCGGTGAGGGTGGGTTAACCATCGTGCTGGTGTCACCCTATATGACCATGATTTAAGATAGTGTATTTCTTCCTTTGGAAATTGGGGATAGTTCTCTTCAAACCTAGTGACTATTTACAGAATCTTGGATTTATATCCATTTAGTATCGTCCTGTACTTTTGGCTTGTGGTGGGTTCAAATACTTTGACCTTCGAGGTAGTCGAAACCCTTTGGGACTAAGTGCGAAGTGGGCACGCACGTCGGAACCTACGTGGGATTTTTGTTTGTAGATTTTTGCGTGGCTGTGCAATCCTGTGTTTTCACTTAGTGATTCGGTGACTTCGTGTCTAGTGAGTTATACTGTCAGTATATGGAACACGGGGACGACGGGCGCCGGATCACCGCTCTCAGACTCGCGGTGCAGGAATTCTGCCAGGGATGGGAGCCCCATGACTCAGGCGATGACGGGCCCTACTACCCAGGGCCCTGTTTTTCGTCTGGTGGGATTCGTCCCCCAGTCACCGTGATGTCTACAATACAGGAGATGACCCCTCCTGGATCCCTCTCTCCGAGACGACCTCTGCCCACACCGTTCGGGAAATTCCGCCCTCTGCCGTATCTTCGAGATGACTTCCCCTTCGGCCTTCGCCTAGCCTCATCCTCCTGGACCAGCGCACAGGATCCTCTTATGTTTATGAGGATTGAGAGGGAAGAAAGAGAGGCAAGAGAGAGAAGAGAGCGGGAGGAGAGGAGACTGGAAAAGGAGAGAGAAGCCAAAGAAGAGAGACGGGGAAAATGGCAATGGAGGAAAAGAGCGGAGAAGCAAGAGAGAGAGGCGAAAGAGAAGAAGGAAAAGGAAGAGAGAGAGGCGAAGGAGAAAAGGGAGATGGAGGAGAGGAGGTTGGAGAGAGAGGAAAAGAGGGTTTGGGAGAGAGGGAAAGGAAAGGCGATGGAGAGAGGAGATGGAGGAAAAGGGGGACGGAGCGAGAGTCGAAAGAAAAGCGAGAACAGTTAGAAGGGAGGCCCAGAAACAGAAAGTGTTGGACTTTGAGGCTCGTTTGGAGGAGGAAAGAGAAAGACTCCGGGCTGAAGTAGTTCAACAGTTAGATGCACCTGAAACACCCGTCCCGTGGTTGCTTCCGGCATGGAAACGATCATCGAGAAATAGCGGATTTTCATCAGGGCGTGGTTATTCCGGTGGTTCCACCCAAGCTACATAGCCAGTGTAACAGTGCTAGCGATAACATAGAACCTACATCGAGCACTTTGAGGCGGTTGCCGCGCGTACCAGCCCAAACGACCGAAGAAAGCCCGTTACCTCATCAGTAGGGCCCGACGGGGGAAAGGGTAGGAGGCGTTTGTGGACATTCCCCCCCGGAGCTTCCTACACCGAGTTAAAAGCGGCTCTTTGCCGGAGACTGCACATGACTTCCGAGTCATATAGAAAGCAGTTTCGCTCCATGAGGAAACCTTCAGAGGAGACTTTTCACCAGTTCGGGGAACGCCTCCGGCACTATGGAAATTGGAATTTAAGCCTCAGAGATGGAATTGAAGGATTGTTTCCTCTTGGAGCAACTCATGAATTCGGTAAACTCTGGAACTGCAGTTCAAGTTGGGTGAGGAGAAACCAAAGACATTCGCCAGGGCAATTGAGGTTGCTGAAAACCTTCGCAGATGCGCGTCGTCACTACCGTATGCCTGCGCCAGGGACAAAATGGAAACCCGGGCCCATCGGGAGTCACATGACTTCAAGCCGTCGTCACCCTCCAAAAGCGATGTCCCAGCAATTCCAGGAACGTCGGAACCAAACTCAAGCTTTGCTTCCTCTGTGGGGAAAAGGGACATTTCGTTCGGGGTTGTCCTAAGGGAAAAGGACAAGGCAAAGTCCGATGTCTCGCACTTTGGGTGGCATTTGGAGAGAGCGAGGTCACGACCCCATCATATCCAACCTTCCGTCGGTGGTGTGTGGCAAGAAAATGAAAGCTATTAGGGACACAGGAGCTACAGCGGTCTTCATTGACGACAGTTAGTCCCTTTTGAGGCACCTCGAGGGGAAGAGTGCCAAGTGTCGGGAATCGAGTCATCTTTCAGGGCACAACGATCACAGTAAATTGGTAGATGTTTTACGCCATATTTTAAAGGAAGGTGTGGGCAGTAGCCCTTCCCGCGACCTGCGTACTCCCTACTGATGGCAATTCAGTGTGCTTTGGTGATGGTCAAAGTCGGGAGATTTCATCAGAGTTGCCAGCGAAAGTATTTGTAGCTGCCACCACGCTTTCCCAAGCACAGAGAGAGAAAGAGGCCCTGACCCTCTGAAGCCCCTGATTGAGCATGGCACTTTGACCAAAGGGTCCCTCAACTGTGCGCAGTGTGCGAGCAAAGAATCCATCCCTCAACAACGTCCGGAGTTTGGTTGGGGAGCCAGCAAGGACGTCCCGCAGCGCGCGTAGAGTTCGTGAGACGCAAGGGGACGTTATACGTCACCTACTTTCGTCCGCCACTCAACTTGTTGTAAACCCCAGGCTCTCCGCAGCACTGTCATGCGCCTAGGTCACGATACCCCTATGGCAGGACATTTGGGGACGCGTCGGACCCTGGAGAGAATCCAGCATGACTTTCATTGGCCAGGAGTGGCAAAGAGCATCCCAAAGTCACGGTCGCAGCTACAATGTTTGCCACCGAACAACTCCGAAGAGCCGGAACACCAGGATTGCCTGTGGCGTTGTTGACATCAACAGGTTCTGCATCCGTGAGTAGAAAGCCACTGTTAAGGAAGCTGGAACAGATCAAGCTGAAGACGCCTCAGAACCGACAGCAAATTGGGGCAGGTTGACTCGACTTACAGAGAGCCAGTGTGGAAGCTTCTCACAGTCAGCACACACTTGGAGCAACAGGTTAACAGCTTTCAGCCGAGATCCCGACGTGAAAGTGCTGACAGAGTTCGTCAACACTGAGCTGGTCTGCCCATGCCAAGGCCCTGGATCCCACCACTGTGTTTCCAGACCCTGACGTCACGACCCAGGCGGTGGCCTGGAGGAATTAAGATGCAGATAAAGCCACTATGCAGTGGCGTCAGACACCCATCTCCAGTGCCCCGGTTAGCAATGGTGTGCCCTGGGGAGGCACTGGGTTGATGACACTGACTGTGAAGATGATGATGAAGGCTGATACCTCAGCCGGATGGGGTGCTGAGTCAAGGGTTTAGGAATGAAGGTCTACATTGTATGAGTGTAAGGTGTAGAGAACATATTGGAGGCTGTGATAGGCTGTGCCTCAGTGGCCAAACCTCTTTGGTTGGGGGGTATTGTCACGGACGTAAATACTTTTGGTTTTGGGAAAATAATTCATTTCTTCCCAAACCTGATATAAAGTGGAGTGTTGCCAGTGACATCTTCACTAAAATTGGCCGGTGTTGACCCATGTGTTATTTTTGTCATCCCGGGGCGCTAAAGTCCGTTGCATTTTGCTCCCTCCCCAATTTTTTCTCTTCATTATTTTTTATATGTCCAGCCAAAAATATTAAAAAAATTTTACAGGAGTTTTTATTGAGTCTGTCTTCACTTTTTTCAACAAACTGCTGATATGGAAATCTTAGTCTGAAAAACAGCAAAACTCTTGGATAGCGTTGTGAACATCTGTGGTGAGAGACAGGAGAGTATGAGTGAGTTGTATGAAAGGCGTGCGGTGACCAAGGCTCGTGCGATTGTTGGTGACAGTGGGCACACGCTTGCGCGACAGTATGAGCTCCTTCCATCAGGCAGACGATTTCGTGTCCCCAGAGCTAAGCTGATGCGCACAAAAAAAAAGCTTTGTGTTCAAATCCATTGCGTTTAAAAACAAACACAGCATGTAAGAAGAAGAGATGGTGGATCACCTGTGATATTGTATGACAGACGAGTGGAGAGGAAAGCAGAAAGATTGCCAGTGATGATAGCCATGTTTTAGCAAAATATTACGAAATTTTACCATCTGGACGTCGTTTTAGGACCCTTAGAGTCAAATCTAGGGCTCAAAAATCTTTTATACCCAGGTCGATCCATCTTCTAAATTCATGATGTCTTTTGTACCATTTTTCATGCTTAGTGATGTGAAGGAATGCGAGAGAGAGGGATAGAGAGAGAGAGAGGGAGAGAGAGAGAGGGTGGAGGGGGGAGGTGCGAGAGAGTGAGAGCTTGTGGGGTGGTTGAAGATGTGTGTGCTTGTGTGAAGATATGTGTATTTGCATATAATATGTGCTTGTGTGTGTGTGTATATATATATATAACACTGACTTCCATAAAAAACGCGAAAACAAAACAAGCTGAAGGTTGGGGCCGAATTTTATTGGTCACAATTGTACAGAGTGGAAGCGAGAATTCAACGTGATTTGATTCATTACACCGGTAATGTGTGAAAATGTCATCAGCAATATGTCTTTTGTGTGGACAATCCAAGGTCACGTGACAAACCAGCTTGAAGTCCTAATACCGTGTGTGGCCACCATTTGCGTTGACAACTGCTCGACACCTGCGGCTCATTGAGTGGACCAGGTGGTTGATGCGTCCCCTTGGCACACCAGCCCACACATGGACGATGGCCTGGTGAAGTTGAGCCGCTGTTGCTGGTCGTGGACGCAGGAGGTCCAACCGTCTGCCAAGTTCATCCCAAAAATGTTCTATTGGGTTTAAATTGGGACTGAGGGCTGGCCAGGGCAGCACATTGACGTTGTTGTGCTGAAGAAATTGCTGGGTGTCCCTGGCGGTGTGTGGTCTTGCATTGTCCTGTTGAAATGTCCAGTTTGGGTGTTGCGCAAAAAAAGGATCGACATGGGGTCTGAGCACCTGGTTGATGTAGCGCTGTGCATTGACACCCTGTCCGCAACCAGGACCAATGTTCTGAAAGATGACTGGTCCTATGGCGTGGTTAATGCCAATTGCACCCCATATCATAACGTTCGGGCCTCCCAAGGGGTTCCGCTTTACCACACAGGAGTCAGCATAGTGTTCACCAGGTCGACGCCATATTCTGACACGACCGTCAGCCATGTCAATACAAAAGCGGCTCTCATCTGAGAACAGTATGCATCCCCACTGCTGCCTGCGCCAGTTGATTCGGGCTTGTGCCCACTGCAGCCTGTCCTGCCGGTGTCTTGGTGTCAGTACCGGACCTCTGTGAGGATGCCTACATGCCAGCCCGTTCTCCTGAAGATGCCGCCACATAGTGTTGAGGCTGATTCGTTGCTGGAGATTCCCAGGCACCTGTCGAGCAGTGTTAGCGGCTGTTTGCCGCCTGTCCCGCAGATGGGTTCGAACAAGATGGCGATCCTCTCTTTGTGTGGTGACCCAACGATGGCCTGGCCGGGGACGATCATCAGTGGTACCAGTGACTCGCATGCGGTGCTGCAGACGATAGATGGTTGAGATGTGGACGTTAAAGATGTTGGCGACCTGCCTGGCATCCACACCAGCCTCAAGATGGCATAGGGCACGATTGCGTTCCTCTGCTCGTAGTCTTGGCATCTCTGTAGCGCTCAGACGGCAAGTCGTTACCTGAACCTTGTAGCGCGGCTTTATAAAGGCTGCATGCGTGCATACTTGTCGCTGGTTAACTTTGCTCTGCATGGTGTGCACGTGCCTCACATGCAGCAACCAGTTTGCCATTTTTGTTGACCCTCCAATGCCGGGAATGATGTGTTGCTCACACAATGTTTTCACTGCACGTGAGTCTTGGACCCAAACAACTTGCTGCAATGGTTCAATATTGTATATTCACCGCTTTTCACCCGAAAAATAGCTTTCAAATTTTCGCGTTTTTTATGGAAGTCAGTATATATCTGCTTGTGAGTGCAAGCCTATGAGTGTGCTTGTGTACGTGCATGTGCATGAGGTTTTTCAAATGATTATAGTGTGTGTGTGTGTGTGTGTGTGTGTGTGTGTGTGTGTGTGTGTGTGTGTGTGTGTGTGTGTGTGTAAATTCTATAAGTGGCCACTTGATTGTGATGATTCTTGTTTTATGCATGTTGTCTTGTTATACTGTTTATTATGCACCTATCTTAATTTCTCATCCTTTGAGATAATAAAGTGTTCATATCATATCATATCATATCATATCATATAATAAGCGTGTGTGTATATCTGTGCCGTGAGCAAGCGGGAAAGTATACATGCTGGAGTGTGTGTGTGTGTTGTGTGTGTGTGTGTGTGTGTGTGTGTGTGTGTGTGTGTGTGTGTGTGTGTGTGTGTGTGTGTGTGTGTGTGTGTGTGTTTATGTGTGCATGTCCTGGAGCAGTGAGGAATAGAAATGTCTGGAATATGTCTTATCTTAATGATTTTTAATGATAAATCACCTCTCTCTCTCTCTCTCTCTATCTCTCACTCTCTCACTCTCTCTCTCTCTCTCTCTCCTCTCCTCTCCTCTCTCTCTCTCTCTCTCTCTCTCTCTCAGCCCTGATGTGGCCCTTTGCGGTCGCTGGGCTATAAGCAACATTATCTTATCTTATCTCTCTCTCTCTCTCTCTCTCTCTCTCTCTCTCCTCTCTCTCTCTCTCTCCTCTATTTTCCATGCATGAGGGGACCCATGTATGTATATATAATTATGTGTGGCTGAGTGCATGTTTTATTTGCACTACCAAAAAGGAGAGAGAATGAAATTCCCATTTTTGTCATATACGCATGCTTTATTGTTTGAAAGTAATTTTAATTTTAGTGTCATGTTTGTAACTATTAATATGTATGTTTTAACTTTTAGGGCAGCGTCACGAATGTAATTTCTCTTTTAACAAGAAATAATAAAGTTTTCTGAAGTCTGAAGTCTGAAGATGGCTGACCAGTGCTCTTCGTTATGGACCTTACTCCCCTGTGCCCAGTCGCAGCAGTGGAACCAGTTGTTTCGGATCGTGCTCTTCAGCTCCCAGTCTCCGAAGTGTTTTTGTGTGGACTGCCATCAATGCATCTGCAATTGAGGTCAGTTTACCTTCAATGCGATTGATTATCATCACCACAAGGAGTGTTTTGTGTGTGTGTGTGTGGTGTGTGTGTGTGTGTGTGTGTGTGTGTTGTGGTGTGTATGTGAGTCTACTCCAGTTTGGATGTTAGAAATTTTTATTTTTGTGATTGCTTTTGTCATGAAGAGTATAATGAATTTTTTTTCAGCGCAACATGAATCGTGAGTGTGAACATTTGTGGACAGAAACAAATTAGTTTGTATATTGATGTTGTTCATGTGCTAAAGTATTATCTCCATCTTTTCATTGTTCATGAAATGTACACTCCTGGCTACTTCTTGTTTGTGCTGTTATGTCGTGGGGTGTTGTGAGTGAGTGATTGGGAGAATTGATA
This sequence comes from Conus ventricosus, assembly GCA_018398815.1. Classification (NCBI taxonomy): domain Eukaryota; kingdom Metazoa; phylum Mollusca; class Gastropoda; order Neogastropoda; family Conidae; genus Conus; species Conus ventricosus. The sequence continues at coordinate 98,704,328 of CM031606.1, forward strand.
GAACACACAAACAAACTTCACGCCTTCATACATCCATGAGAGATTTAATACATCCATATACAAACACCCCTCATTTCAGTCCGTGACATCAATTTTTTTCTGAAAGCTCTTCTTCCCTCATCAAACGGAGAATAAATGCTGATCATCACGTTATTTTGTTTTCGAATAATTCCACGCTCCCCAATCTGAGAGGACTATTATTTCACTTTTTATCTTAACAACCCCTCCTGAGTAAGAAAGCAATAAGGCTGCATAATTGTCGCCCTTAGTGACCTTACCATACTGTATATTTTTCATGTTGCATCCTTTTCTCATGAGAAGGATCAAGTCTTTTTTTTCACGTCGGAATTTTATTTTTCTAATCTCCCCTGATGGGGAGAGATCACATCAAGTTTTATTTTAACTCCCCCTTGTGAAGAGAGACTCCGTCAGGTTTTATTTTAACCCCCTTGTGAAGAAGATTGCGATAAGTTTTATTTTAATCTCCCCCTTGCGAAGAGAGATCACGTCAAGTTTTATTTTAATCTCCCCCTCAGTGCCGAGGAGAGATCAGGTCAGGGTCGACAGAAGCAAGGT
>CM031606.1:98709903-98722403 GCA_018398815.1 Conus ventricosus
CATGCTGTACGGTGTCACAGCTTCCTCTTTATCAACAATCTGTGACAGATATCGCTACATGCTGTTCGGTGTTACAGCTTCCTCTTTATCAACAATCTGTGACAGATATCGCTACATGCTGTACGGTGTTACAGCTTCATTTTTATCAACAACCTGTGACAAATATCGCTACATGCTGTACGGTGTTACAGCTTCCTCTTTATCAACAATCTGTGACAGATATCGCTACATGCTGTTGGGTGTTACAGCTTCCTCTTTATCAACAATCTGTGACAGATAGTGCTACATGCTGTACGGTGTCACAGCTTCCTCTTTATCAACAATCTGTGACAGATATCGCTACATGCTGTACGGTGGTACAGCTTCCTCTTTATCAACAATCTGTGACAGATATCGCTACATGCTGTTCGGTGTTACAGCTTCCTCTTTATCAACAATCTGTGACAGATATCGCTACATGCTGTTCGGTGTTACAGCTTCCTCTTTATCAACAATCAGTGACAGATACCGCTACAAGCTGTTCGGTGTTGCAGCTTCCTCTTCATCAACAATCTGTGACAGATAGTGCTACATGCTGTACGGTGTTACAGCTTCCTCTTTATCAACAATCTGTGACAGATATCGCTACATGCTGTACGGTGTTACAGCTTCCTCTTTATCAACAATCTGTGACAGATATCGCTACATGCTGTACGGTGTTACAGCTTCCTCTTTATCAACAATCTGTGACAGATAGTGCTACATGCTGTTCGACGTAACAGCTTCCTCTTTATCAACAAACTGTGACAGATGTTGCTACATGCTGTACGGTGTTACAGCTTCCTCTTTATCAACAATCTGTGACAGATAACGCTACATGCTGTACGGTGTCACAGCTTCCTCTTTATCAACAATCTGTGACATATAGTGCTACATGCTGTACGGTGTTACAGCTTCCTCTTTATCAACAATCTGTGACAGATATCGCTACATGCTGTACGGAGTCACAGCTTCCTCTTTATCAACAATCTGTGACAGATAGTGCTACATGCTGTACGGTGTTACAGCTTCCTCTTTATCAACAATCTGTGACAGATATCGCTACATGCTGTTCAGTGTTACAGCTTCCTCTTTATCAACAATCTGTGACAGATAGTGCTACATGCTGTACGGTGTTACAGCTTCCTCTTTATCAACAATCTGTGACAGATATCGCTACATGCTGTTGGGTGTTACAGCTTCCTCTTTATCAACAATCTGTGACAGATATCGCTACATGCTGTACGGTGTTACAGCTTCCTCTTTATCAACAATCTGTGACAGATATCGCTACATGCTGTTCGGTGTGACAGCTTCCTCTTTATCAACAATCTGTGACAGATATCGCTACATGCTGTACGGTGTTACAGCTTCCTCTTTATCAACAATCTGTGACAGATATCGCTACATGCTGTACGGTGTTACAGCTTCCTCTTTATCAACAATCTCGAACAAACCGATATTGGTGAGCACGTCAGATCAGGCTGAGTTCACTTCTGATGCGGCATCAAGGAGAGATCAGTCACTCAAACGCAGATCAGAAGACTTAAACGTTTTCCTCCAGTTTGAGGTGATACAGCCTGGGTAATGTCATATGACAAAACCTTAATGTCAAACCAGAAAAAGAAACAAAATGAATGATAAAGAAATAGAAGTGGCATGGAAATGAATTATACCAGTACACAGGCGACAATATATAATGCAAGAAATCACAGTTTTCTATGGATATTTGTGCAAAGAAAGAGACGTTGATGAATGTGAAATCACTACTGTCATAAAACAAGTTTCTAAACAACCAGAAGAAGAGCAGCAGTTATTAGAAGGAAACATTACTTTAGAGGAAGCTGGTTCTGCTCTTAAAACATGGAAATAAAAATGGACAAAGTCCTAAAACAGGTGGATTTATTGAGAATCTTTACATTCTTATGGAAACAGGTAGGACCTTTTGTGGTTAGATCTTCAAATGAGGCTATAGAGATGGTGACAATTGTGACCCATCAACAACATAAAGAGAGGGGCTTATTACTGGTATTCCGAAAGGTGATGAATCAAGAGTGCATTCACAATTGGCGCCTTATATCTCTCCTAAATGCACCTTATGAAACAGGATCATCATGCATTTTCAACAGACATGAGCAAGTTCTACCAACGCTGATTAGTGAAGATCAAAACTGGTTTCATGGTTAATATATATACTGGTGGCAGTATCAGACTAGTATATGACATGATCAACTACTTAAATGTGCACACATTTCCAAGTGCATTATTGAGCATAAAGTTAATGAACAAGTCCTAGATTCTTTAAGCTGGAAGTTTACGTTTAAAGTGTTGAGAACGTATGGTTTCAGAGAGAGATTCTCTAATTGGGTTGAAACATTTTATAAAGACATTAAAGTAACTGTTACTGTCAGTAGCAGTATTACTCAATACTTTCCTAGAGAGAAAGGAGACCCAATTTGTGTGTGTGTGTGTGTGCGTGCGTGCGTGCGTGCGTGCGTGCGTGCGTGCGTGCGTTCGTGCGTGCGTGCGTGCGTGCGTGCGTGCGTGCGTGCGTGCGTGCGTGTGTGTGTGTGTGTGTGTGTGACCGACCCTGCATTGGCTAGTCTTGCATGCTGCTTATGTGTATGCCTACTTCATTCCAATCTTTTGTACGTGCATGTTTGTAGCGCCAGCAATGGCGGAGGCGTTTGCACACAACTTCAGTGAGCACAAAAGACGTGTAGATTTGTTGTACTGTGTGTGTGGCGATCGTGTGCTCAGAAAGCTAAAAGATAAAGGAGTAAACGCTAAACTTTGTATTATTTCTCCAATGATTTTTGTCTGTGCAGTATTTCAGTCTAGATATTTCCGGAGATGAAAAAGGCAAACAGTCTGAGTGTATCTGCATAAAATGCTACCATAAACTGGAAAAAACGAGACAGGGAGAGGTAGGGATATTGAGGTGGCCTTTGTAAACGATCCACATGCACGAGCGTTTATATCTGTGTGTGTGTGTGTGTGTGTGTGTGTGTGTGTGTGTGTGTGTGTTGTGTGTGTGTGTGTTGTGAGAGAGAGAGAGAGAGAGAGAGAGAGAGAGAGAGAGAGAGAGAGCTCTGTCTGTCTGTTTCTCTCTCTCTCTCTCTCTTTCTCTGTCTGTCTGTCTGTCTGTCTGTCTGTCTGTCTGTCTGTCTGTCTCTCTGTCTCTCTGTTCTCTCTCTCTCTCTCTCTCTCTCTCATCTCTCTCTCTCTCTCTCTCTGCTCTCTCTCTCCCAAGTTCAAACCGATGTTACTATATTGTGTGACCCAGTAGTGAGTAGGCTCACCATGAAGATGAATATGCGACAAAATTTTGCATTGGTGTGTGTGTGTGTGTGTGTGTGTGTGTGTGTGTGTGTGTGTGTGTGGTGTGTGTGTGGTGTGTGTGTGTGTGTTGTGACATCAGTTTCAAATGATTTGAACTGGGGAAAGTACAATGTCACGTAGGAAGCATGTCATTGTTTATAACTGACATCTGCATGTGTAGCATGCTAAAATCTTGTTTTACTAAAACCATGATGTGGCTGTGATAGAATCAGCATCGACATGCTTCACAAGCACGTAGAGCAACAGATAAACAAGCAAAACATGCCTAGGCCATGGTAGGGAAACCGCCGCCATGTTCCCAGTGAAGCTGACCCGTGCCAACAGTGACTGTTGTTGAGGCCCTCTACCAGCTGTCAGGTAGGAGTACTGCGAATAATTTTCTGTCGATTGTAAAGGGAAGATACGCATGTCCAGTATGTCTGAGTGTGAGCGTGATTGAAAGGGGAACGCATGCTCTCCACTGAGTTGAACTTTCATTTCACTTTGTGTGCGTTCGTTAGTCTGGTACAATCGTTGTTTTTTTTGGTTTGTTTTTGGGGGTTTTTTTGTCGGCAAATCTTTGTGCTGCTTGCAATGCACATGAAAGAAGACCCATTCATGTTTGGTATCGTTCTGTCAGTCAAAGTCCCCACAATCCAGTGACATCAATCGATCACAGTTCGCTGTATTCTGGCACAAAGTGTAAATGAAGAAACACCACACCCTGTTTCCAACACGCTATCAGCCAGACAGCTAGTATCACATTACGCGCAGGGCGGAAAGCTTGTGGGAGGTTAGCGCGAGGAAGCTGGCGGCTGTAGGCTGCAGTGTGCTGTTTAATCAAACTGCGGCTGTCTCCATTTCCTCTCACCTTTCCTCTGCAACTGGTAGGTGGTCAGAGGTTATTGCCCTTCTCTTCTACTAAATATTCCTCTGCGGACAAGTGTGTGTTGTCTGCCTCACCGCCGTTAAGTATTCAAACATATTGATATGAGGGTGGATGGGTGGAGGGTAAGGGGGGTGTGATGGGGTGGGGGGGTTTAAAGGGGGGTGTGATGGGTGGAGGGGTAAGGGGGTGTGATGGGGTTTGGGGGGAAAGGGGGTGGGGGTTGGGAGGGGTGGGGTAAGGGGGGTTGATGGGGTGGGGGTAGGGGGGTTGAGGGTGGGGGGTGGGGGGTGTGATGGGGGGGGAAGGGGGGTGTGTGGGTGGAGGGGTAAGGGGGGTGATGGGGTGGGGGTAAGGGGGTGTGATGGGGTGGGGGTAAGGGGTGTGAGGGGGGGGGGGGGGGGGGGGGGGGGGGTATGGGGGATGGGGTAAGGGGGGTGTGAGGGGGGGTGGAGGGGTAAGGGGGTGTGATGGGGTGGGGGGGTTAAGGGGGGTGTGATGGGGTGGAGGGGAAAGGGGGGTGTGATGGGGTGGAGGGGTTAGGGGGGTGTGATGGGGTGGAGGGGTAAGGGGGGTGTGATGGGGTGGAGGGGTAAGGGGTTTTGGGGGTGGAGGGGTAAGGGGGTGTGATGGGGTGGGGGGTAAGGGGGGTGTGATGGGGTGGAGGGGTAAGGGGGGTGTGAGGGGTGGAGGGTAAGGGGGGGTGTGATGGGGTGGAGGGTAAGGGGGGTTGTGATGGGGTGGGGGGGTAAGGGGGGGTGGGGATGGGGGTTGGGGGGGGTAGGGGTGTGATGGGGTGGAGGGTGGGGGGGTGTGATGGGGTGGGGGGTAAGGGGGGGTGTGATGGGGTGGAGGGGTTTAAGGGGGGTGTGATGGGTTTGGAGGTAAGGGGGTGGTCTTCTGTGGAAGGGTGTGTGGTTGGAGGGAAGGGGGTGTTTGGGGAGGGATAGGGGTCAGGTATGGGTGGATGGGTGTGATGTGTGTGAGGGTAGGGTGGTGTGTGGGGTGTGGTGGGGTGTTGGGTGGGTGTGACATTTCAAATGGTTGGAAGGGGAAGGTGTGTGAGGTAGGAGAGTGTGGGTGTGATGACTGAGAGTGGGGGTGTGATGAAATTGGGTTTAAAAGCGGTGATGGGTGGAGGGGAATCAGGGGATTGGTTCGAGAGTAGGGAGTAAGGAGACAGCCTAAGGGCAGGGTGGAGGGCGCCAGGGCAGGGTGAGCTGGTGCAGGTGAGGTTGTTGAAGGGTTCAGTGCGGTAGGAGCTGCGAAATTGTGCTGTGGGTTGGAAGGGGATACGCATGCAGTAGCAGGACGTGTTGAAAGGGGGAAGGGATGCATCACCACTGAGAAGGGATGAAGCATTGGTTTCGTCTCCTTCTATTGTTTTTGTATGCCGTCACCCGGGACATGATCCTTCAGACAGCCTCTAAATAATCCCGGAAAACCCTGGCCGAAAATGCACAACAAGACCATCATATCTGGTATCTGTCGCCTTCAGTGTCCACAATCCGTCCACATTGTCCACATGTTGAGTTTGAGCGTGAATTGTAAAGGGGAACACCTCTCCACTAGTTTCAATTTTCATTCACTTGTGTAGTATCAGTTAGTCAGGTCGAATTTTTTGGTCGGAAAGCTTGCGCTGTGCTGCAGTATGTAAAACCATTCTGCGGTGTCCGTTCTGCACTCATCACCCCTCTGCACTGAATCGACCAAGTTCGCCTTCTCTTCTACAAAGTGTTCTCGAAGAATCTGACTTTTTCCAACACCTGCCAGAAGTATATCAACATACGTTGAGGAGAAAGCCTTGTGGAGGCTTACATGAGGAAATGCGTAAGCTCATTTACAACTTGGGTTGTCTTCTCACTTTCCTCTGCAACTGTTAGGTGTCAAACGGTTATGTTCCCTTTTCTCAAATATTCCCTCTGACAAAGTGTATGTCTGCCTAACTCGGGCAACGTATTCAAACCTATGGATTACTGCTTACCTACAGAAAAATTGAAATCCAAGAGTGTACGATACATATTGTTTTGTTGTTAAATCACAATGATTACCTGGCCAGACCACTTTATGTTTTTGATACATTATCCATTCTCTAGCTCGACCTCATACAGCACGAGGAAACAATTCGACGCATTAATCTAACAGCTGAATCTCCCAATCGTATATACTTTCATGTCACGAGCACGTTCTTTTCGCTACTTGTTTTGGCAAATTGATAGTCAAACAACGTTCCTGGCACATGGCCATCGGACATGTTTGATACGAATCCAATAAAATTGAAAGGGGCTCGAAGGTTTAGCGCGGTGGACGCAGAAACTGCGACGGATCCTGCTGTGATCCAGCAGTGCGACGGGCTTAAAGCTGCCGACAACTGCCGTTAGCCATCTACTTTCGTGCCAGTTTGCCACGACATCTGGGGTTGCACGGTGGACTTCAGGAAACTTATGACAGATGTCCTCAAGTAAAGAAACTGTGCAAATGGGCGGTGTAAGATGAGCTCTGCTGAAGGGCTCGAGGCCGTGGTGTCCACAAGGACAGGTTTCTCGAGGTCCACGTATAGAGCTTCGGATGAGTAATCTAGAAGTGGCAAAGATGCAGATAGGTTGCTACGAGACCCCTGAGCACTTCTCAAACGCCAGTGGCTATCGAACAGATCCAGGAAGACACAACGAGGTGCTAAGTGTAAACAGAACAGAAGATCCTCCAAGACTGCCACGGAACTGCTCTAAGCCCACGAAACACGGAGTGGGCAAATGAGTTTGTGCCGAAGGGGCAGGCTGAGAGGGAATACGAGGCGGAAACACAGGGTCGGGCAGTGTCAGTTGGGCAGGAGCAGAATTGGGGCAAAGAGATTCTCACCAAGAGCGAAGCAGCAGCTGGTGAGGGTGGCAGTAGGAGGCAAGAGATTCTGTCCGCACCCACGTGCATCAGCAAAGACCTATGATGGGGCCGAGGGAAAGAGAAGATCCTGTGGAACTTGTTGAAGATGCACGGATGAGAACCAACCGTAAGCAAGTTGGCTGAGATTCAGGAGCGATGGAAGAAATGATCGAATGAGTGGACTGTCGAAGAGTAGCCGTACAAAAGCGAAGGAGATGTTGGAATGGCAAGCATGGAATGCTGAGGAAGAAGACACAGGCTGTGGAGAGTCTGAGGTTGACGAAGGCAGAGTAACTCAAGAGGCTCATCCTGCGTTAGGGGGGCGAGTCATTAACTTGCAGGAGACCAAGATCCGGAAGGCGCCGTCTCTCGATGTCCCACAAAGAGTCCGACGACGAGCTTTTGACTTCCGCAAGGTAGCTCACGTCCATCTTACTCGTAACTAGCTGATCGTTGATGTTTTTAACAGTTGTTTCTCGTCCTATTTAATCATTAAATAGTCTATCAGGAATGTCCATTTTCTAAAACATTTTTAGTCACTAAATCATAACAAACTTCGAAAGTCCAATGTCAATAACTTGCTCAGATGAAGCCACTTGACAAGAAGGACATTTGAAGGCACTTGTCGGAAAGATCCTAGGAAATGCGTTGAAAAGATGCAGGACTTTATACCAATGTGGATTTCGGGTTCCACGTTTTCCATTTTTGTTGAAATCAAGATTATGCAAGTTTGTTTGCATGAAATTAAATGCCCAAAATCATTTGTGCGAAAATGGGTTAGAGAATTATGGCTTCAGGCCCATTGGGTTACTAAGAACATTAACTTTGTGACTACAGATATAACATTGGACTCAGGTTATAGACTATTTTTGAGGTTCAAAAGATGAGTTTTGATCAATGGGAGGTAAGAGGAAGGAATCATAACAAAGATTAAGTGCAAGGAACGGTAACAAAAATTATCTAGACCGGTAATCCATTTAAAATGAGCTTAGTTCAGCACATCAATTTAAAAAGCTTATTAGAAGTGCAAAGATCACACAACTGCTTAATAGAAGTGACACATGGAATCACTTTTTGTTTAACAGTGCGTACACAATGTATAAATCATTTTTTTTTAGTAAGCTAAAGTTAAAGTATTAAATATCAGTTTTTTGTAAGAAACATTCAAATGCATCAACCTGTATTTTAAAAGCAAACTTAAAGTAAACCCTTGAAATGCAATCTAGAAACAATCGTGACGTAAAAACATCCTGGAGAAACATGAATTTGAATTTGCGTATCATGAATGAAAACAGTTGAATTTCTGGTTGACTTGTAAGATTTTATGGCCAATGTTCCAATTATGGAGTCTGTTAAAAAAACTGGATAAAAACCAAATATGAATAATTCCAGTGAGCTGGACATTGCCCAGAGCATCAAGACTAATTTAGAGAGTACATCAAGGATCAACTCTGTTCTATATATTTTTCTACAGAAAGGAATCATAACCCTGATTGTGGTAAAAAAGGTCACAAAATCTGAACGTTCATATTCCACGGAAAGTAGTCTTTAGAAAAAAAGTTTTCAAACACTGATGGTAGTATAAAACGGGTTCAGGTTTGGGTAGTTCATAGAAATATCACAAAACATGTTCTTTTCAATGCGATGGTTGTTTGTCAAACACCTATAATTCTATGAACTAAATCTAATGCTGTTCTATGAACTGCTCCAAACTGATGCCATTTTACTCCTAAAAAATGCGTCTGTGTAGTTCCGATAAACATTCTATCAAATATTCGTGTTGGGGTTGTTTACATATCAGGTTTCTGCTAGCTGCTTGAAACAATTATTCAATGAAAAATGTGGAAATATACATAACAGTAAGATGTCACGTGTTTTGCTTCGTTTTGTGAATGTGAATAACCATCCTGTCGCTGATACAACTTTGACTTCATCAGGATGTTTGCCAAACTGTATTTATGTAAGTGTAAAACTGGACATTTTTCTAGCACATATATTGGCATTCAGAAACAGCTGAATGCAGAGGTGGAATTGGGGAATACAATGCAAATATGACAATAGTCTGCCCAAGTCTGCTACAGATTGCAGGTATTGCAAAGCGATCTTTTACAATGCTCTGTAGATGATAGAAATCGTCTTTTGTCTCTCAAGGCGTGGTGGATGTGAATGCTGCAGTACCACATTTCAGTTATCATGTATGCTTTTTAAAAAAATCTGTTCTGTTATTCCATTTTACGTCAACTGTTTTATCCTTTTCGGAATTATGTATACGTCATCTTTTTGTTTCATTGATGTACTGGACACCGGGTTCGGTGTGATTTAAAAACCCCTTGTGTATGATTTTTAAAAACTATCATAAAAACTAAGTGCTTATCTGAACACATATCAATCAGACAATTTTATAGTTCAAATAACTAAAGATGAATAATCCGAGGCGTTAAAGAATGCACGAAATTGAATAAGCCAAGGCATGCAAGGAATGACCATTATCACAACCACCATTACCCTCCCCCGGTTTTTGCTTGTCTGCCAGACTCTCTGTCTGTCTGTTGTATGTCTGTCTAGTCTTTCCCATCCTGTCTGTCTGTCTGTCTATCTTTTTTCCATCTTTCTGTCTTGCTGCCTTTCTTTCTTTCTTTCTTTCTTTCTTTCTTTCTTTCTTTCTTTCTTTTTCTTTCTTTCCTTCCTTATTTTGTTTTATTTTCGACAGTCCGTGTATTGTGTGAGCCATTTCAATGATGAAGGTTAGCATGTCACAGAAAGGTGCCTTCAGCAAAGGCATAATGATGATAACATGTTTACCTAAGGGAAATACACATAGATACAAAACAACAACAACAACAACAACAACAACAACAACACAAGGAGGGAAGGCCTATTTCATTGTCAGCTATGGTCCGTACAGCTTAAACTAAGTTGATACATATGTATATCAAACATTCATAGCAAAGGTACATGCCGCAGTAAATCTGACATTCTTGGTACGTTATGCACTTGACGATACAATTTAAAACTTTGCCTGTATTATCAATCTCTCTATACTTTAAAATTATGTTACATAAAGCCTCAGTCTTTTAATGCATAGAAAAGAGACAACATCTGATATGTATGGGTACTGGTGATAATGTATGCAAATAGGCTCGTTCATTTTACAATGATATTACGTCACACACAATCAATGATATGTAAATATCATTGAATGGTCCATAAACAGATGGTGCTGTCAATGTGACCCAGTGTCTTCTTAATTATCTGTACTTGCATGGAGGTTCCAGCATATAATGTAAGAGAAGATGGAGAGACAGAGGGCCTGGGGGTATCAGGTACGGAACTTAAGAAACGCCAGTTGCTAACAAGTCATCTTTTAGATAGGGAATGTGACAGAATGCCTTTATTAAAATAACGTTTGTGTTACACATTAAACAATGCAAAAACGAACAAGGCCTAAATGCAAATAAAAGACAAACAAACAGATAACACAAAATAGAAGATAAACAAACCAGCAAACAATTCTATTGGACAAAAAGGGGTAAAACCTGCGTGGGTTGCATATAAACAAGGACAAGAACAACAAACAGCAACAACGACGACGACAACAACAACAATGACAACGACACTGACGATTACAACCGATTGACATGGAACGCTGGAAAACTAAAGTACCGGGACCCTGATTTACAAATGGCATATCCAATACAACAGAAACACATGCAGCAGGTACGTGTGTGTAGGTGTGGACCGTGTTCACAGTAATGACATATCCAATACAACAGAAACACATGCGCAGGTACGTGTGTGTAGGTGTGGACCTTGTTCACAGTCTGGTCAAAATCGGCTCACTCCTCGGAAGAAAGTTGGGTATTAACAGTTCTTGTATTGACAAATCGTGTGTACTTTTGTTATTGCTTGTAAACCTGCCTGGCAAAAAAAGAATCAACTCTAACACGTACCTCATAAACTTACTAGAAAAGAAAAGGTTGAGTGGAAATATTGGAGTTTAGTTGACAAATTTTATTTTCTATCTCTCTCTCATCTCTCTTCTCTCTCTCTACTCGCTCTATCTCTCTATCTCTCTCTCTCTCTCTTCTCTCTATCTATCTATCTATCTATCTATCTACCTATCTATCTGTACGTATGTATTATATATATTAATATATATATATAATATATATATATTTTATATAATATATAATATATTAAAAGAAAGAGAAAGAGAGAGAGATACAGTAAGAGGAAACATCTGGAGTAATGCCATTTATATGCAGAAAGGAAGCTGAACAAACATAAAATCCATTCTAGGGGAACTACATGTGTTTAGAAGACTTGGGTTGAAAACGAAGGGGTATGAGAAGAAACCCTTCTCCACTGAGGCCTGGTTCAAGTTTGTTGTTGCTGTCAACACAAGGCATCAGGACCAGACAGCCACAGCTGTTTGTTGTTGCTGTCAACACAAGACACTCAGGACCAGACAAGTCACAGCTGTTTGTTGTTGCTGTCAACAGAAGGCATCAGGACCAGACAACCACAGCTGTTTGTTGTTGCTGTCAACAGAAGACAGCAGGACCAGACAGCCACAGCTGTTTGTGCTGTCAAAGAGGCACCAGACAGACAGCATCAGGACCAGACAGCCAGACCAGCCAGCTGTTTGTTGTTGCTGTCACAACAGCAAGACACCAGGACCAGACAGCCACAGCTGTTTGTTGTTGCTGTCAACAGAAGGCAGCAGGACCAGACAGCCACAGCTGTTTCACTCTGTCAAGACCTCACCAGGCCTGCTGCTGGGTCCTGTCGTTACCTGCTGGACCACAGAGCCACTTACATATTCACTTATGTCTGTCTGTCCGTCTGTCTGTTTGTCTGTCTGTCCATCTGTCCATCTGTCCATCTGTCTGTTTGTCTGTCTGTCTATCTGTCCGTCCGTCGTCGATCTACTGTTTGTTTGCCCTTATAGAAAGGATGCATAATATTTTCTGGTTTCTCCCTTTCCCCATATACAAATTCGAGTGAATGATGTTGTGTACAGATCTGATTTTTTTTCAGTGGAGAGAGAGAGAGAGAGAGAGAGAGAGAGAGAGAGAAAGAGAGAGAGAGAGAGAGAGAGAGAGAGGAGAGAGAGAGAGAGAGAGAGAGAGAGAGAGAAAAACGAACGAACGAACGAACGAACGAACTAAATGTTGTTTAATGAGGCAAAAGAATAAGCACCAGTAAGTGGCTTTTTTTTCCCATCCAGCCCTGAAACAATAAATATATGGAAGAAATCATTGCATCGAACTGCATATAAACTCATAAACAACAATGAATACATAGGAATTTAGAATAAGAGAATGCACAATATAACTAGAGGAAGAGAGTATGGGAGAGAGGGAGGGATGGAGATTGACACAAAGAGAGAGAG
>CM031606.1:98727403-98734903 GCA_018398815.1 Conus ventricosus
GGACAACCAGGCCACGTCCATTCAGGCAGAGACTGGACAGCCAGGCCACGTCCATTCAGGCAGAGACTGGACAGTTGCCAGGCCACGTCCATTCAGGCAGAGACTGGACAGCTGAATGTGGCCGAGGAAACATCTTTGGTGGATGAGGCGCACCCAGACCTAACTGCTGGCATTACATTTGACTCTCACGACCACAACGGACCCAAGACACGACGTAAGTCACGCCAAACCACAACGGACCCAAGACACGAAGTAAGGCACGCCAAACCAGCCTGCTGGATCAGTTTCAGCATGTGCCCCGTGCGTGTCAACGAAAAAGAGAAAGAATAGGACACTGGCCGACGCCCATACACACATTTAGATAGTTCTGAATTTAGCATAACTTTCGCCTCACTCAATGTTGACAATTTAGCAGCTAAATTGGGCGAATCAGATTTTGTAAGTGTTGTGAAGTCTTTCGATGTATTTTGCGCTGTGGAGACATTTGCAACGTTTCCTTTTGATAGCATTGGAGAACTATTGTTGTTCCTTGTGATAGCAGTATTCATTGTGAGAACTATTGTTGTTCCTCATGATAGCAGTATTCATTGTGAGAACTATTGTTGTTCCTTGTGATAGCAGTATTCATTGTGAGAACTATTGTTGTTCCTTTTGATAGCAGTATTCATTGTGAGAACTATTGTTGTTCCTTTTGATAGCAGTATTCATTGTGAGAACTATTGTTGTTCCTTTTGAAAGCAGTATTCATTTGGAGAACTATTGTTGTTCCTTTTGATAGCAGTATTCATTGTGAGAACTATTGTTGTTCCTTTTGATAGCAGTATTCATTTGGAGAACTATTGTTGTTCCTTTTGATAGCAGTATTCATTGTGAGAACTATTGTTGTTCCTTTTGATAGCAGTATTCATTGTGAGAACTATTGTTGCTCCTTTTGATAGCAGTATTCATTTGGAGAACTATTGTTGTTCGTTTTGATAGCAGTATTCATTGTGAGAACTATTGTTGTTCCTTTTGATAGCAGTATTCATTTGGAGAACTATTGTTGTTCCTTTTGATAGCAGTATTCATTGTGAGAACTATTGTTGTTCCTTTTGATAGCAGTATTCATTGTGAGAACTATTGTTGTTCCTTTTGATAGCAGTATTTATTGTGAGAACTATTGTTGCTTTTGATAGCAGTATTCATTGTGAGAACTATTGTTGTTTCTTTTGATAGCAGTATTCATTGTGAGAACTATTGTTGTTCCTTTTGATAGCAGTATTCATTGTGAGAACTATTGTTTTTCCTTTTGATAGCAGTATTCATTGTGAGAACTATTGTTGTTCCTTTTGATAGCAGTATTCATTGTGAGAGCTATTGTTGTTCCTTTTGATAGCAGTATTCATTGTGAGAACTATTGTTGTTCCTTTTGATAGCAGTATTCAGTTGGATAACTATTGTTGTTACTTTTGATAGCAGTATTCATTGTGAGAACTATTGTTGTTCCTTTTGATAGCAGTATTCATTGTGAGAACTATTGTTGTTCCTTTTGATAGCAGCATTCATTGTGAGAACTATTGTTGTTCCTTTTGATAGCAGTATTCATTGTGAGAACTATTGTTGTTCCTTGTGATAGCAGTATTCATTGTGAGAACTATTGTTGTTCCTTTTGATAGCAGTATTCATTGTGAGAACTATTGTTGTTGCCTTTGATAGCCGTATTCATTGTGAGAACTATTGTTGTTCCTTTTGATAGCAGTATTCATTGTGAGAACTATTGTTGTTCCTAGTGATAGCAGTATTCATTGTGAGAACTATTGTTGTTCCTTTTGATAGCAGTATTCATTCTGAGAACTATTGTTGTTCCTTTTGATAGCAGTATTCATTGTGAGAACTATTGTTGTTCCTTTTGATAGCAGTATTCATTGTGAGAACTATTGTTGTTCCTTTTGATAGCAGTATTCATTGTGAGAACTATTGTTGTTTTCAAACTCCTGCTGTTAAAGTGTCCAGGCGAGGCCGACCATCAGGAGGGGTGGTAGTGCTGGTCAAAAAATCATGTATGTCTTTTGTATCGCAAATAGCCTGTAAACATGATAATGTGATCTGCTTGAAATTTTCAAAATCGTTATTTGGATGTGATAAAGATATTCTATGTATTTTCGTATATGTACCTCCATACAAAAACCCGTATTATGAAATGAAAACTGATGTGAACTGCTCGATATATTTGCTTGAGGAATTCCTTGTTAGTGTTCTACAGAATGGGGTTGACATGCATCTCATGATTATGGGAGATTTAAATGCCCGCATTGGGCAGTGGTGTTCTACAGAATGGGGTTGACATTCACCTCATGATTATGGGAGATTTAAATGCCCGCATTGGGCAGTGTTTTCCAAGAAGAGATTGAACAGTACGGGAGATAGCAGGCAGCCTTGACGGACTCCAGCTGTGGTCTTGAAGTAGTCCCCTATCTGGTTGTTGAGGAGGACTGCGCTGCTGGCGGTGTTATACAGCACCTGGATGGTTTGGACGAGACCCTCCTCTATGCCAAACTTTCTGAGCACCTGCCACAGACCCTTGTGCCACACCCTGTCAAACGCTTTCCTAAAGTCAATGAAGTTGTGGAACAGGTCTCTCTGATGTTGCAGATGTTTCTCCATCAGTGTCCGGCAGGTGAAGATCTGTTCTACTGTGCTTCTGCCTGCCCTACATTCTACAGAATGGGGTTGACATGCACCTCATGATTATGGGAGATTTAAATGCCCGCATTGGGCAGTGGACTCTGAAGTGTGATACTGACAAAAGCGCTAACACCCAAACCTACAGGCAGTCTGAAGACAAGATAATAAATCAGTTTGGAAAGGTTCTGATTGATTTCTGCACGACTTTCCGGTGCTTACCATTCAATGGGAATGCCGCTGGTGACACGAATGGCAAATTTACTTTTGTAGCAGATCAAGGTAATAGCAGATCAAGGTAATAGCAGATCAAGGTAATAGCAGATCAAGGTAATAGCAGATCAAGGTAATAGCAGATCAAGGTAATAGCAGATCAAGGTAATAGCGTCATTGATTATTGTGTAGCAGATCAAGGTAATAGCGTCATTGATTATTGTGTAGCAGATCAAGGTAATAGCGTCATTGATTATGTTATTATGTCAGCTGACCTTTTCTTTTCATCTCATCCCTTAAAGTCAACAGCCGGGTTGAATTCAATCACCTTCCTGTTCATCTTGTGTGACCTTGCAGATCTATAGTGCCACATAATCAGACAAAGAAAGGAATGAAAGATAAAGAAAAAGTGAACAAAATGAAATGGAACAATGAGAAGAAAGGAGATTACTTAGAAAACATAAACAGCAATCGTTCTCAAAGTATGTTCCAACTAGCTCTCAGCCAGATAGAAATAAGCGTTGAATCAGCCCTTGAAATATTCATCCAGAATATTCTTCGTGCAGGGGAATGCATGAGACAAAGGATTAAATCGGGTCCACCAACTCCCACAAATAAATGATATGACAAAGAATGTTTACAAAGGAAGAGAAAGGCACGTAAAGCTCTGGATATACACCGAAATTCTGGAATTGACCCACACAAACACAATTACAGAAAACTAAGATCATACTATAAAACCCTGACTAGAGAAAAGAAAAAAAATTGCACAAAAAGTCAGTTCAAGGAAGTCTTCTGAATAACAGGAAAAACAGCAGTAAATTTTGGGACACCATTCGAAAAGCTCGTTATACCAAAAAGACCCCACCAAACATAGAACTTGACACATGGAAAACACATTTCGAAACCGTTTTCGGTGAAAATGCAGTGGATGTTCAGCCACGGGGGACACAATACACCATCAAAGAGAAGAAACGATTGTCCCATAGCTTGACAACCCTCTCACCGAAAAAGAAGTTCGAGATGCAATAAGAAATATAAAGCTAGGTAAAGCAACCGGGCTAAATGATATATGTGGAGAATTTCTCACAATGAGCTGAAGATCACGTTACACCCTTCCTAACAAAACTGTTCAACAGGCTATACGATGCAAGCTACTTCCCTGTGAGCTGGTGTCAATCAGTTATTGTTCCAATCTTTAAAAAGGGTGACGAAACAAATCCTTAGAACAATAGAGGTATAGCACTACTTAGTGTTGCAGGAAAGACCGTTACAGCCATTTTGAGTAAAAGATTATATAACTGGGCAGAAAAAGGAAACAAAATCAGCATGGGACAAGCAGGTTTTAGAAGAAACTATTCAACCATTGATCATATTTTTACCTTGACAACAATAGTGAGAAATAAACTGTACGGTAAAACAAGAGGTAAAATATATGCTGCGTTTGTAGACTACCGCAAGGCTTTCGACACGATAGACAGAAACAAACTTTGGAAGACACTCGAAAAGGCAAAATCTTCTACCAAATTAATCAATATTCTTAAGGCTATGTATAGCTCTGTTAAAGCATGAGTGAGATGGGACGGATGTTTAACTGAATTTTTTAGTTGCCCCCTAGGGGTTAGGCAGGGCTGTCTTCTAAGTCTGGTAATCTTTTCTCTGTTGATCTCAGAAGTTGCAGATTTTGTGAGACAATATGGAAAACATGGGATACAGTTACTACCTGGCTCTAGCGAAATTTACTCTCCACTGTTTGCTGATGATATCGTTCTACTTTCATCCACTCCAGGTGGTTTACAAAACCAACTTAATAATCTAGAAAAGGCGTCGAAGGCTTTGGATCTTACCGTAAACCTGGACAAAACTAAAATAATGATTTTTAGAAAAGGAGGATTTGTTTCTGCCAGAGAAAAATGGACCTATGATGGGGATGTTGTTGAAGTGGTGAATAAGTACAAATACTTGGGATTCACCCTTACCACAAAATTGTCAGTCTTGTGCCTGTGAAGAATTCGCTAGCAAAGCGAAAGGTAAAGTGGGCACTTGGCAATCTAAACACAAAAGTATTTTTTCAACTCTTTAATGCACAAGTGAAACCGATACTCCTCTATGCAGCAGAGATTTGGGGTATGAACAAATTAGATATTATCGAATCAGCTCATTTATTTGCGTGTAAAAGACTGCTTAATGTGTCAAGCAAAACACCAAATCGCATGATTTATGGAGAAACTGACAGGTACCCTCTGTATATAGAATCCACCATTTCAAGTATCCGCTATTGGCTAAAAATAACTAAGATGGAGTCAACACGCTTCCCAAAGCAAGCCGAGTTATTGCTGAAAAAGGCTTTGGATAGGAATGACATCACATCAGATAACTGGCTCTGTAAAATTAAAGCATGTTTGGAACCGTATGCCTTCCATGATGTTTGGGCAAATCAGGGCACTACAAATGAAATATCTTTCCTAAAGCCTCTTAAACAGAAAATGATAGACACGTTTAAAACAGATTGGTTCGCAAAACATTACAGCAGTGATAGGTATTCTGCCTACCGATCTTTCAAAACAGTTTTTGTCTCAGAACTTTACCTTGATAACATTACAATTAAACGCTTTAGAGATACTTTGATAAGACTACGACTTGGGTTAAACGAGCTTGGCATAAATAAAAGATTTCAAAGTGCTGATATAAATCGATTCTGTCCATTTTTTCCCGGCATGTTGGAAGATAAACTTCACTTCATCTTTATATGCTCCAAATACGTAAACATTCGTCTTAGGTATGTCCCAGAGTTGACACATTTGAACGATAATCACTTTGACCCATGTTCTCCAAGGGTAGGGTTCACTAGTCCGAGGGTTCACTAGTCCAAGGGTTCACTAGTCCGAGGGTTCACTAGTCCGAGGGTTCACTAGTCCGAGGTTTACTAGTCCGAGGGTTCACTAGTCCGAGGGTTCACTAGTCCGAGGGTTCACTAGTCCGAGGGTTCACTAGTCCGAGGGTTTACTAGTCCGAGGGTTTACTAGTCCGAAGGTAGGTTCTAACCCTAACCCTAACCCTTAGGGTAGGGTTCTAACCCTAACCCTTACCCTAACCCTAACCCTCGGACTAGTGAACCCTCGGACTACCCTAACCCTAACCCTCGGACTAGTGAACCCTCGGACTACCCTAACCCTAACCCTCGGACTAGTGAACCCTCGGACTAGTGAACCCTCGGACTAGTGAACCCTCGGACTAGTGGGACGTTCCCGTTCTTCCAATACCCATGCTGTAGCTTCCAGAGGAGGCTGGCAATGTATACATATTACAGTTTAAAACTTCGAGAGGACGCATTGCAGTGAGGCCATTATTGCAGGTACATGTTGTATGACACGTAATGATCGGATCTTGTGTTTGATATGAGGTTTCTTGTTTCCTTTTGCTTTTTCCTTTGTGTGTGTGTGTGTGTGTGTGTGTGTGTGTGTGTGTGTGTGTGTGTGTGTGTGTGTGTGTGTGTGTATGTATGTGTGTATCTTCTTCAGTTTAACGTCCTTCCACTAAAAGTGATTCAAATGTGTGTATGTATGTATGTAAGTGATTCGTATGTGTGTATGTATATATGTATGTGTGTATGTGTTTGTATGTGTGTATGTGTGTATGTATGTATGTATGTATGTATGCATGTATGTATGTATGTATGTATGTATGCATGCATGCATGCATGCATGCATGCATGCATGCGTGTATGTATGTATGTATGTATGTATGTATGTATGTATGTATGTATGTATGTATGTATGTTGTATGTATGTATGTATGTATGTATGTATGTATGTATGTATGTATGCGTGAATTAATTGTTGACTCTTTATTTTTTATTTGATTACCCCCACTACATTTGAAAAACAACTGACAGGTTAGTTTTGGTGTCTGTCAGAAATGGGATACTTATAAAGGTATTTTCCCTGATACTCAGACATCCTCTCCTTCATTCGAACGCATGTTTGTGAGTTTGCTTCTCGCCAGTCCACAATGAACAATTCACTCCATGCTGTAGATGCTCGGTTATTTGTACTTTGGTTCATTTATGCCATGCATTGTGATGCTGTTGTATGTGAGAGTTTTTGACCCTGCACTTATCTTTGCTTATGTTACTTATTACCCTCTCCCCGTCTCCATGGCTTTCCCCCCTTCTCCATAATCCATTTTGTGTATGGGCCGTGTAAAGAAAGCCCCAGATAGACAGAATAAAGATTATGTATTCATGCTTGAAGGTGTGCCTGCTATCTGTACTCTCTGTCACTCCAAATCAGACAAACGCGTTCTCCCACTGGAAAGGAAACTAAAGTTGAAAACTGGTTAAGCCACACCCTTTTATTAGTAAAAGGAGTAAGTTTTTTTTTTTTTTGCGGTTATGGCCCCGGTATGGACAGAGAAGAGGAAAAGAGGTTAAATTCACCACCCTGGCGAAGACACCGTTTTTTTTGTTGTTCCTCCCGCCCCTCACTCCGGGCAGCTCTGGAGGTAGCTCTCGGGCGTCTTTGACTGTCTGACATTCTCCCAGTTCCGGGAAGAAGTCACGCCTGTAACCTGTCAAAGACCTGACAGTTTGTCTGTGCCCATCTCCTGGCACCAAGACCCCGTGCT
>CM031606.1:98742403-98779903 GCA_018398815.1 Conus ventricosus
GTGTGTGTGTGTGTGTGTGTGTGTGTGTGTGTGTGTGTGTGTGTGTTGATCTTAAGTCATCTTCTGAACATTCACACACACACACACACACACACACACACACACACACCACACACACACACACACACACACACACACACACACACACACGCACGCACATACAAACGTGTGCGTGTACGTTCGTTCGCTCCTATCCACACACAAATACGCACATCCGTGCATGTGCACGTCCACACCCACACACGTGCGCACATACACGCATACACATGAACGCATAAATGCACACACACACGCACATGCGTAAACGCCCACATACAAAGACACGCATATACACACAGATATGTACACATATATATGCAGATACGTGTGCTTACAAAAACCCACAAATCACACACACACACACACACACACACACACACACACACACACACACACACACACACACACACACACACGCACACACACGCGCACTTACATGCAGACACACACACACAGACACACGCACCCCCCCCCCCACACACACACACACACACACGCATACACATGCATGTGCGCGCACACACATACACTCACGCGCGCACACACACACACAAACACACACGCGCACACACACACACACACACACACACACACACACACACACACACACATGTATGAGCCCATGCCCACACATCATACACACACATACAAAAAATAAAAAACACATGGCAGGTAGGCACTCAAGGTCTGACCAGCGCGTTGGGCTAATGCGTAGGTCAGACATCCACTGAGTCGTAGCCATGAGACCCTCTTCTTCAATTCTCTCTTCTTAGTTGTTAATTCATTTATCCATCAGCTTCAAATCATGCGTAGTGTGGTCTCAAAACTTAACGGATGTGGTGTAGTGTATATGGACTAGTCCGCACGCAGTGATGCCACCTTGATGAAACTGAAACTGAAACTCTGTGTGTGTGTGTGTGTGTGTGTGTGTGTGTGTGTGTGTGTGTGTGTGTGTGTGCGTGTGTGTGTGTGTGTGTGTGTGTGTTGTTGTTGTTGTTGTTGTTGTTGACGATCATATCAGCTGTTCAAGGGAGGGGGGGGGGGGGGGTTAGCTCTGATCATCTTGACGACATGATACTAACTAAGCTACTCAGTTGCAGGCTTACTTGTCAATCAAACCTGACACGTCTTGCTCACACTGTCACCAAGTCGAAGTGGTCACTTTTCGGGAAAACCCGTTTTTGTTTTGTTTTGTTTTGTTTTGCAACTTGCAATCAGTCATAGAGGAAGTATACTTAAAATAATGAAGAGACAATTACTTGTTCACTCTGGGGGGAAATCCGATTTTATTAGTAAACCACAACTGGAAGTTAGTTAAAGAGGAAGACGAGATCAAAACAATGGGGAGATAATAATTACTTTCTCGGTTGTTACTCTTCATAAACCGAGTCACTTCATTAATCGCTAATGCATCGACGGCGAACTGAGGATGTGGTTGTTGATTTCACGCAGTAAACTGAACAAGTTGATCAACACAGATGACAAAGAAACAAGGAAGGAAGGAAGGAAGGAAGAAATGACAGAAAAAAAGATCAGTTTATCTTGAGGTCTGGCATCACAACCACCAGTCTCAATCATGGCTGTGGAATTAGTTTTGTTCGTTTTTGTTGTTTTTTGTTGTTGTTTTTACCACCAGTCTCAATCATGGCTGTGGAATTAGTTTTGTTCGTTTTTGTTGTTTTTTGTTGTTGTTTTTACCACCAGTCTCAATCATGGCTGTGGAATTAGTTTTGTTCGTTTTTGTTGTTTTTTGTTGTTGTTTTTTAAACAAGTTTGTATGTTTTCTTGTTTAACACCCTACAAGCAAAATTGAACATGAAATGAGGCAGGGAACGGTAAATAATAAATAATAAACAAGAAATGTGGGAGCAAGAGTTACGCTACTTGTTCATTGTTTATTATTTACTGTTCCCTGCCTCATTTCGTATTGAATTTCGTTTCAATTAAATCTAGGTTATTTGTATTTATTGCAGTTCACTTTTTTATTTGTCTGACTTAGTTTTTGTTTAAAAGGCTTTGCTAGTCTTGAATAATACTCACTTTATATTTATTTATTTATCCAGCGCTTGTTGTGAAGATGTGTTCGGTGGGATATATATATACAAGCTTGGTTGGGGGAGAGGGGGGATGTTTCCTTGTTTGTTCTGTGTTTTTCTGTGCTGTCATGTCTGCTAGGCGATTAGGTGTCGTAAGCAGAATTCCTCTGGAGTTATATTTTCTTGTGGGAGCAAGGGTTACCCTACATGTTTATACAAGTAAGGTTAGCTGCAAAGGGAAGGCGACGGCAGGCAGAAATCTGAACAAATCTTAAAAAGTGTTTGAAATCACTCCGCCCAACAACACGGACAAACGAATCACAAGACAGAACACGACGCGTTTTGATCTCTTCGGACAGGACAACGAAAATGAAGAATGAGCGATCACTTCTCTTGTCAAATTCAGCACAAGATGTCTTATCTTTTCAACGGCCATTTTGCGCCGAATTTTGGACAAGACAGGTGATTAATCGTTCTTCATGTTCGTTGTCCTAAGGTTTGTTTATCTTGCCTAAAGAAGACCCAAGAGGTCAATATGCAGTCGTGTTTTGTCTTGTGATTCGTTTGTCCATGCTGTTTGGCGGTGTTATTATGAACACATTTGAAGACTGACACATGGACTTGTTGATAGAGCGGGTGCTTACAGAATGGAGATTAGCACAGAGAAATCCAAAACCATGGAAAACAGCGAGAACATGGACCATGCCACTATTTTCATGAACGAAGAACAACCGGAAGATGTCGGAAACTTCAGATATCTAGGAGCAACCCAGACAAAGGATGGAAGCTGCACAGCAGAAATAAGAATTTGTATTGGCACAGCCACCGCAGCCATGACCAAACTGAACAGAGTGTATTGGCACTGCCACCGCAGCCATGACCAAACTGAACAGAGTGTATTGGCACAGCCACCGCAGCCATGACCAAACTGAACAGAGTGTATTGGCACAGCCACCGCAGCCATGACCTAACTGAACAGAGTGTATTGGCACAGCCACCGCAGCCATGACCTAACTGAACAGAGTGTATTGGCACAGCCACCGCAGCCATGACCTAACTGAACAGAGTGTATTGGCACAGCCACCGCAGCCATGACCTAACTGAACAGAGTGTATTGGCACTGCCACCGCAGCCATGACCTAACTGAACAGAGTGTATTGGCACAGCCACCGCAGCCATGACCTAACTGAACAGAGTGTATTGGCACTGCCACCGCAGCCATGACCTAACTGAACAGAGTGTATTGGCACTGCCACCGCAGCCATGACCTAACTGAACAGAGTGTATTGGCACAGCCACCGCAGCCATGACCTAACTGAACAGAGTGTATTGGCACAGCCACCGCAGCCATGACCTAACTGAACAGAGTGTATTGGCACTGCCACCGCAGCCATGACCTAACTGAACAGAGTGTATTGGCACTGCCACCGCAGCCATGACCTAACTGAACAGAGTGTATTGGCACAGCCACCGCAGCCATGACCTAACTGAACAGAGTGTATTGGCACTGCCACCGCAGCCATGACCTAACTGAACAGAGTGTATTGGCACAGCCACCGCAGCCATGACCTAACTGAACAGAGTGTATTGGCACTGCCACCGCAGCCATGACCAAACTGAACAGAGTGTATTGGCACTGCCACCGCAGCCATGACCAAACTGAACAGAGTGTATTGGCACTGCCACCGCAGCC
Source organism: Conus ventricosus (assembly GCA_018398815.1). Lineage (NCBI taxonomy): Eukaryota > Metazoa > Mollusca > Gastropoda > Neogastropoda > Conidae > Conus > Conus ventricosus. The sequence goes on from CM031606.1 coordinate 98,746,172, forward strand.
ATGACCAAACTGAACAGAGTGTATTGGCACTGCCACCGCAGCCATGACCAAACTGAACAGAGTGTATTGGCACTGCCACCACAGCCATGACCAAACTGAACAGAGTGTATTGGCACTGCCACCGCAGCCATGACCAAACTGAACAGAGTGTGGAAAAGTAACATCCGATTCTACACAAAATTCAAACTCTACAAAGCCCTGGTGGTCTCCATTGTACTGTATGGTTGCGAGGCATGACGGCTGAAACTGAAAGGAAGATCCAGGCTTTCGAGAGCAGATGCCTGAGGAAGCTCCTTCAAATCTCCTGGATAGAGCACAGGACCAATAAATATGTACGGAGCAGAACTGAAAACCTTACTGGACCTCAGGAACCTCTCCTTTCAACTGTGAAGAGACGCAAGCTGATATGGTTTGGGCACAACACTCAACACACCAGTCTGTCCAAAACAATCATGCAAGGCACCATCGAAGGCGGGAGAAGAAGAGGAAGACAGCGGAAGAACTGGCATGAGAACATCAAAGAATGGACCGGACTCCATTCACGTGAGCTGCTGCCGGCGGCTGCTGACAGAGACAGATGGAGAGGGGAGGTTGCGTCTGCGGTCCTCAGGTTTCCCCCAACGACTACTTCTGTAGTTATGGGCCTGAGGTGAGGTGAGGTGACATGCAAAGTTACTGGGATAAGCTCCCTTGTTGACCTACATCAGTTTGACAATCACAGATCACCCTTCTGCCGTTGTCTCTCCCTCCCTCTCGTAATCTTGGTGATCCTGGGGTTGCCGGTTCGAATCTTCGCCAGGGCCGTTTTGGTACGGGGGGGGGGGGGGGGGGGGGGGGGTGGGGGGGGGGGGGGAGGGTTCCCTCGCAGTTAACATTGTTTCTGACGGGGGGGGGGGGGGGGGGGGGGGGGGGGGTTCCCTCGCAGTTAACATTGGTTCTGACTCCATTTCCCATACACTCCTTCGATTGAGACTATAAACCGAGGTTCCGTGTGTGAACGCACGCATAACATCTTACACACACGTCAAATTCCATCACCAACTTTCGGAAGAGAAGGCCAGTTTGGCCGTTGGTATGGATGACACGTTACATATAGCATGCACCTTCCCGAAGTTGGAGTATGGCTGCCTTAATGGCGGGATTTTAAAAAAAAACGGTTATACACACAAAACTCCATTCCCTTTGTTGGGTATATCGGATTAATCCTTGCCTGTCTATACAGGGCGTCTCCGCAGGAATATCAGCCTGCGTAAGGGGGGGGGGGGGGGGAACAAAAACAAAAAAACTTAAATTGAGTTTTGATGTAATCTCTCTCACAAGACTTTTCTTCAGTTTGAGTTCAATTGTGTTTTGATATAAACTCCCTCACAAGACTTTTCCTCAGTTTGAGTTCAATTTTGATATCTATATCACAGTAGGCTTCTAGTTAGTAACCCCCCCCCCCCCCCCCCCTCCCCCGACAGTTTGATCGGTGTTGTTGCTTTTCTAACCCGAGAACATGGTGCGATGACTCCCCACTGCAATATACCTCCCTGGGTAAAAAAAAAATGAAATGGTGTGGATATAGTTTTCAACGACTGCTCACTTAGTCGATGCCCCCCCCCCCATTCACCCCTCCCCCCCTCCCCCACCCCTCACACACACACTCTCCTCCCTCCCCCTACGTCCCTCCCCATCCTTGTTTATCTTATTCTTATTTCAATGTTCATTTCATTTCTTTCGATTTATCCTATTTCATTCATTTATTGATGTGTTTACTATCAGCATTGTTGTTGAAATGACATTGTCATTTTACACAATACATGAGTGGACACTGAACAGTCACAATGAATGGCACACCGCAGTCTTCCTGAGAACTAGGCCAAATACAAATACGGTCATTTTTTTTTTTTTTTTTTTTTGTGTGCATCAGTTCTCGGATCAATGGAGCACCTAAGGTGGTGAATTTTTTTTTTTTTTTTTCCTAAGGCCAAAATCCACCTCTTCATTTTTTGGTGCTTCACACTGTCCTCTTCATCTGCCAAAAAAACAAAAACGGAAAAAAAAAAACACAATTTCCACTACTACGTTGTTGTTTTTTTTTTTGTTTTGTTTTTTTGTCTCTCTTTTTTCTTCTTCTTCTTTTCTTTCACAACCAATCTCTTACACACCATGCATAGTATGTATGTTTTCTTACAAATGGACATATTTTTGCTGATTTTAGTGTTTTGGCAATTGATACAAAGTGTCTGGGTTTGTTAATGTACTAATGTGTGGTGTACTGGCACACTCACTCTGATAATGTGTTACATTATACGGAAACGGAACCAACATAAATGAAACAGAGGACTTAATTATTTTTAGTTTTTCATTTTGTTTTACACACACACACCCGCACACACACCCAAAATGCACAAACACGTGTATATATTTGTAACTATGTGTAAGTCTCTCTCTCTCTCTCTCTCTCTCTCTCTCTCTCTCTCTCTCTCTCTCTCTCTCTCTCTCTCTCTCTCTCTCTCTCTCTCCCTCTCCCCCCCATCTCCCTCCCCTCCCTCCCTCCCCTCTGTGCGCGCGCACACGCGCGTGTGCTTGTGTGTGCGTGCGTATGTGTGCGCGTGCGTGCGTGTGCACGTGTGTGTGCGTGCGTGCGTGCGCGTGCAAAAGTGAATGCATGTATGAGATCTCTTTATATTTTCCTCAGACGCATCTGATTTTCGAATATGACTGAAATTGGCAGCTTAGATTCCGTTTTTTTTTTATAAATACTTATACACATCTTTAATACGGTCATGTTGAAAAACAGCGCAAAGTAATGTATAGTGCATCGTTCCAGGTCCGATGTTACACACACACACACACACACACACACACACACACACACACACACACACACACACACACACACACACACACACACGCACGCACACAACACACACACACACACACACACACACACACACACACACACACACACACACACACGCACACGCACACATTGTTACACGCTCCATCATTTTATTATTGGTTATCCTTTAAAAGCCACAGTCATTTACTGGCAACATATGTTGCATTTCTCATTATTTTGATGTATCATTTGTTTCCAAACGCTGTTTTACAGCTTTCTGTCAAGTTTTACTATTGTTTTAAAATGAAGTTAAGAAAATATTCCCTAACACCATTAACGATTACACACACACACACACACACACACACACACACACACACACACACACACACACACACACACACACACACGCACGCACGCACGCACGCACACACACGCACATGCACACACACACACTAAAAAAAAATAAAACAGATCTGGCCAACTGACAAGGCAGGGGACTAATAGTGATCTGTGCATGTCTATGTGTAGGTCTATTACTCTGGTCATTTCCCAGAAGATAACAATGATCTGTGCGTGTCTATGTGTAGGTCTAATACTCTGGCCATTTCCCAGAAGATAATAATGACCTGTGCGTGTCTATGTGTAGGTCTATTACTCTGGTCATTTCCCAGAAGATAACAATGATCTGTGCGTGTCTATGTGTAGGTCTAATACTCTGGCCATTTCCCAGAAGATGAGGCATATTTGTCCAAAATCCACCTGCACTTTCCCCCTTTCAACGATGGCGAGGAAGCGACAGACGTTCTTCTCCCCGTGTTCAGAAATTTCCTGCATTGGGTTTTCACACTTCATCACTTCATACACAAACACTGACAACCCCCCCCCCCCTCCCCCCCCCCCCCCCCCTTCTTCCCAGCCCCCTTCCCCACACGTCCCAACCGTAGTTCCTCTGTTTGTTTAGCGTGTGTGTGTGTGTGTGTGTGTGTGTGTGTGTGTGTGTGTGTGTGTGTGTGTGTGTGTGTGTGTGTGTACGCGCGCAAGTGCAGTGTGTGTGTGTATGCGCGCGAACGCGCGTGCGATGTGCGATGTGTGTGTGTGTGTGTGTGTGTGTGTGTGTGTTGCGTGTGGTGTGTGTTGTGTGTGTGTGTGTGTGTGTGTGTGTGTGTGTGTGTGTGTGTGTGTGTGTGTGTGTGTGTGTGTCTCTGTGTGACTCTCTCTGTGTGTGTGTGTGTGTGTGTGTGTGTGTGTGTGTGTGTTGTGTGTGTGTGTGTGTGTGTGTGTGTGTGTGTGTTGTGTGCGTGCGCGTGTGTAAAACACCTGACTTGAAAAGATAATAATATGCTTGCCACTTGATGTCTGGGTTGATTTCTTCTGCGCGGGGGCCGGATAGCTCAGTTGGTAGAGCGCCGGACTCGTGATCCTGGGGTTGCGGTTTCGAATTTCGGTATAGGGGGATTTTTCCCTCGGAGTTCACATTGGTACTGACTCCATTCCCCATATAGTCCTTCGAATGAGACTATAAACCGAGGTTCCGTGTGTGAACGCACGCATAACATCTTGCACACACCGTAAAATCCCATCACCAACTTTCGGAAGAGAAGGCCAGTTTGGCCGTTGGTATGGATGACACGTGACACATAGCATGCACCTTCCCCGAAGATGGAGTATGGCTGCCTTATGGCGGGATAGAAAAGGGTCATACACACAAAACTCCACTGCCTGGCTATACAGGGAGTGTCCGCAGGAGTATCAGCCTGCGTACGCAGAAAGAAAGAAAGAAAGAAACAAACAAAAGCAAGCAAACAACAAAAAAAAGATGAAATACTTGGAAGGCTTGTTGAGGTTCTCTGACTTCCTGCAATGTTATCCAATCAGCGGCGAGTGACGAGGTCTGAGTGTGTTGGCTGCCTGCACCGACTGAGTCAGTTATCTCCCCTGTCAGCTTCAGCTTGGCGTTGGTCGCTCCGTCTGCTCAGCTCGCATCCGCATTCCGCTCTTTCGTTGAAAAGCTGTACCGGGGAAAAACATATTGATCAGCATAACCACATGTACGCTGCACACACACACACACACACACACACACACGACAGCGCGCGCACACGCACACACGTGCACGCACACACACGCGCGCACACACACACACACACACACACACACACACACACACGATCGCAGACAACTCACATTCATCAATTATACACGCACTGCAATTACACAGACAGACACACGCACGCACGCACGCACGCACACACACACACGTCAGGCGCGCATGCACAAACACACACGCATACACATACGCGCGCGCGCACACACACACACACACACACACACACACACACACGATCGCAGACATCTCATCTGCATCAATTATACACGTACAGCAATTACATCCACAGACACACACACAGGCGCGCGCGCGCGTACACGCACACACACACACACACACACACACACACACACACACACACACACTCGCTCGCAGACATCTCAAATTCATCAATAAAACAAGTACAGCAATTTCACACACACACGCGCACGCACGCACGCATGCATGTACACACAGACGCGCGCGCGCGTGCGCGCGCACACACGTGCACGCACGCATGAACACACACACACACACGCCAGCGCGCGCACACAAACACACGTGCACGCACGCACGCACACACACACACACACACACACGCGCGCGCGCGCGCAAGCACACACGCGCGCAAGCACACACACACACACACACACACACACACACACACACACACACACACACACACACAATCGCAGACATCTCACATTCATCAATCATACACGCACGGCAATTACACACACAGACGCAGAGACAGACAGACACACACACACACACACACACACACACACACCACACTCGATCGCAGACATCTCAAATTCATCAGTTAAACACGTACAGCAATTTCACACACCCGCACACACACACACACACACACACACACACCACACACACACACACAGATTATAGACTGTTCGTGTCAGTGGAATAGAAGAGAAGGGTGCCGGGTGTGGGGGAGACGGGCGGGAGGGGCGGAGGGGGAGGGGAGACGGGGGGGAGGGGGAGGGGGAGGGGGGGGGGGGGGGGGACTGGGCGTAACATGCCTGTGTGCCTGATTCATACAATAGTTGATACCACTTGTCGAACAGAACCTCACCGCGCACCGAAGTATGATAAGCGCCCTGGAATGCCAAGAATGTGAGTCCGCAACGACCGGCCACAAACTAACACACACCACAAACACATCGAACTGCACCCGGGGACCGGGGCCTGCCGGCTGCACACCCAAAATGAACAGGCCAAAGCCTTGCTTAAGGAATCGAGTACTTATAGACGGGCGCGACTGGGTTGTTTTGAGCTCTTTTTTTCTTCTTATTTTGTCTGAAAATTGATTCTTTCTCCTCAGTTTCTTTCATCTGACCATCAAGGTTACAAGCCAGGTGGTTTCACACAGACAGATTCGAATCAAAGGAATGGGATTATTTGGGGGGGGGGGGGGGGGGGGGGGGGGGCTTGAAGCTGGCGCAAGATAGGGTCACAGGTGAGTGCAAAGGCCTGAAATGTGTTGTCAACTAAGGGGAAGATAATCTATTTGAAGATTGTTTGTGATTTCATAGGTGAAGACACCCTCCCACCCCACCCACCCCAAAAAAGTGAAATAATGGGTAGGGAGTTGTTCTTTTGATCAAGTATCAGTTAAACATCAAATGATGGCTCAATTTTATAGTAGGACTCGAAATGCTTACATGGACGATATAGTGGGTTAGTGAGCTATAACAAGGAAAGCGTGGAGATAAGACGAAATGCTTCAAAGACAGACACTCTAAAAACATTGTTGAAAACGTTAAACATCAACCCTAGCACATGGGAAGAAAGTGCAATGGATCGAGCTAGATGGCGCTACTCTATCCACAGAGGCGCCAATTTATGGGGAGAAAGGAGGACAGCTGCAGCACAACAAAAGAGACAGGCAAGGAAAGCCTGCGTCAGCAATCAGGGGCAGATCTCCCACATTCCCTGTCCAAGCTGTCACCTCACATTCCGTGCACGCAACGGCTTGATCAGCCACCTGCGTATCCCCTCCAGCCTCCCCTCAACCCCAAGATGACTGAAGTGGTTCTTGATGATTCGACGGACGAACAACAATGTTTTAGTGTTTCAAAATGGAGTGACTGAGGGCGGAGAATGAAGCAAAATTTAGAAAGAGAGGGGGGGGGGGGGAGGTTAGTTAACGCCAAAGACATTGACAAACAAAGCACAGGACAAGACACAATGCATTTCGACCTTTGGGAAATTCTGTCTGGCGGCCATTTTTTCTGAACACATGGACAGATAAGTCACTCTTCGTTCTTTGTTTGTACTGTCCTAAATGTTAAATGTGATCTGCTTTTTTTTTTTTCTTTTTTTTTGCCTGAAGAAGACCCAAAAGGTCGAAAGGCATTGTGTCTTGCCCTGTGCTTTGTTTGTCAATGTCCTTGGCGGTAACTAACCCCCTCTCTTTCTAAATAATGTTTTAGTGGAAAATGCTAATTGTGGAGAGTACATAGAGAGTACAATGATGCTAACAAGAAGGTTAAAACTGAGATGAAGGCAGCAATGGAAACTTGGATTGACAACCAATGCCAAGAGATTGATAATAATCTGAAAAACAACAACAGCAAAGCAGCCTACAAAATTGTCAAGGACCTAACGGGAAAGAAACAAGCCAAGACAACAACGATCCATGACAAAAACGGTAAATGTCTCAACGATGATGAAAAGATACTACAACGATGGACAGAATACTGTTCTGAGCTTTACTCGCACAACGCTGAGGGAAATCCATCAATCCTTGTCGCGCCGGAACCAACAAATAACAGCAAGGATAATATAACACGTGATGAAATCATTAGAGCCTTATCATCAATGAAAGCAGGAAAATCGCCCGGTGTTGACAACATACCGGCAGAATTGATCAAGGCAGGAGGAGATCCAATGGTGGACATGTTACTTGCAATATGCAACAGAATCTGGGAAACCGGGGAATGGCCTACTCCCTGGACGCAGTCACTTATCATCACGCTGCCAAAGAAAGGCAACCTACAGCAATGCCAAAATTATCGCACGATTAGCCTCATCAGCCACCCAAGCAAAGTTATGCTGAAAGTAATCCTGAATAGACTGAACCCACAAGCAGAAAAGATCATCGCTGAAGAACAGGCGGGGTTCAGGCCAGGACGAAGTACCATAGAGCAGATATTCAATCTAAGAATACTGTGTGAGAAGTACAACCAACACCAACAACATCTGTACCACGTATTCATAGACTTCAAGAAGGCCTTCGACCGAGTGTGGCACGAAGCATTATGGGCAACAATGAAACTCTTCAACATCAATGCCAACCTCATCAGAATTATTGAAAGCCTCTACAATAAAGCCACCAGTGCCGTTTTCTTCGGTAACAACATAGGCGAGTGGTTCCGAACTACCGTTGGAGTGCGACAGGGCTGTCTACTCTCCCCCACACTTTTCAATGTCTTCCTTGAGAGAATTATGACCGATGCGCTAGAAGACCATGAAGGAACTGTAACCATTGGAGGGAGAGAACCATCACCAACCTCCGTTTTGCCGACGACATAGATGGACTAGCTGGAAACGAACAAGAGCTAGTGCACCTGATCAACAGACTCAACAACACCTCTGCTGATTATGGCATGGAAATAAGTGCGGAAAAGACAAAGGTCATGACTAACAACCCAATCGGCTTTACCCAAGACATAACCATCAACAGCAAAAAGCTTGAGCCAGTCAACACATTAAAGTACTTGGGGGCAACAATCTCAGACGAAGGATCAAGACCTGAAATCATCTCAAGAGTCGCTCAGACCACAGCCACTCTATCTAAGCTAACGCCTCTTTGGAGAAACAAAAACATCTCCATCAGCTCAAAGATTAGACTGATGCGATCCTTAGTCATGGCGATATTCTTATATGCTTGTGAGTCATGGACGTTGAAATCAGACCTTGAGAAAAAGATCCAAACAATGGAAATGAGGTGCTTCAGACGACTCCTTGGCATCTCATACAGAGATCACATCAGCAATGTGGAAGTTAAAAAGCGCATCGAGAATGAAATTGGTCCATATGTCGATCTCCTAACCTCAGTAAAAAGACGCAAATTGAAATGGTATGGACACATCACACGATCAACAGGCCTTGCCAAGACAATCATGCAGGGCACAGTACCAGGACAAAGGCGAAGAGGTCGACAAAGGAAAAGATGGGAGGATAACATCACGGAGTGGACAGGCCTGCGGCTGAGAAATACATTGCGGAGGGCGGAGAACAGAGAGGAATGGAGAAGGATGGTTGTCACTGCTTCAGGGGTGCCCCCACGGACCGACGTCTAAGGGATCAAGTCAAGTCAAGTCAAGCTAATTGTGGCGTGTGGCCTGTGTGAGGTCACTCGGGTCATGTTGATCGGAGTTCTCTCCTTTCGTCCTGGCAGCAGGAGGAGGCGCGGCACCACATCCAGGATCTGACCAGCATCTTCAAAGAACTACGGCATGGAACAGATCTGTGTGTGTGTGTGTGTGTTAGTTAGTTAGTTAGTTCTTCAATTTAACGTCTGTTCACTTAAAGTGATATTAGACAAAATAATGCAGAAATGAGTGGATGAGAAAAATGGAAATAGTGTATGCAAAATGCTAGTATGGGCCTACGTACGAATGTGTGTGTGTGTGTGTGTGTTGTGTGTGTGTGTGTGTGTGTGTGTGTGTGTGTGTGTGTGTGTGTGTGTGTGTGTGTGTGTGTGTGTGTGTGTGTGTGTGTGCGTGCGTGCGTGCGTGTGTGTGTGTGCGTGTGCGACTTTGACAATTGAAAAGAAAATATTGTTCTAAATGTAACAACTTAAAAGATAAATGACAAAGCAAAAAAAAAAATAAATAAATAAAAAACCTGGACATATCTATACAAACGAGCCAACTGGGCTTAACATCAACGAATTTATAAATGTAAAAAAGGCGTGAAGATTCTGGAAAATGCATAGGGAATCTTTTTGTCGGAAGCTGGAGAGAGATGAGTTAAAATAGGAACAGTTAAAAAGAAAATGCAGAGTATTGAAACTGTCGACTGCTCCACAAGCACATTGTAAATTTCTGTGGAATTTTGAACGAAGAGCGTTAACTTTAAGCCTATAAAAGAGAGATTCCAGTTTCCGAAATTTGTGTACGTGTACATACGTCTTTGTATACAGTTTACGAATTTGAATGAACGAGTTAGATGGACGAGTAGATTTCTGAGTTCTTGAACAGCAACTCAGTGAAGAACCTTGTGCATGTATTTTAAAGAGTACTGATTCTTTATACAGGTTATAAAAAGACTCAAAAGAGACTCTTTTTAAGAGTCCATAGGCTTCAGGAACACTCCAAGGTATTTTGATACAGACAGAATTTTCAGAATTTTTGGATCCCATACGGGCAGTTCTGTCTGCCCATTCATTTCCTACAATCCCACAGTGTGACGGAATCCAGCAAAAGTCCACTGTTATCCCTCTAGATGTAAGGAAATGGATCAGAATTTTTAGTTCGGTGATAATCTCGGCGCGATTGGTAGCAGCAATAGATTCCATTGCTTGAAGAACAGATTTGGAATCAACGCAAAAAAGTATTCTAGAAAAATCACGTGGAATGTCAATAATATAATGCAGAGCCATTAGAATTGCTATCAGTTCAGCCGTAAAGACTGAAAACCCCTTTCCAAGATGAAAAGATTTATCTGCTTTCAAGGCAGGAATAACAAAGCCGGAACCGGCATTGCCATTTAATAGGGATCCATCTGTATAAACTTTTAAGTGATTAGGATAACTATCGTCAATATGTGACTTGGCCATAGCACCTAAGACGTTATTATTAACATTCTTTTGCAAATCAGTGTATTTATAATCAAACCTTGCCGGGATGAGTTCCCAATTCGGAATGGGACTCAGGGGATAACGTGGGGCAATGGTTTTGTGATCAATTTTGGCAGATTTCAACAGGTTTGAGGAGTACGTAAGGATGGTTTTATGTGATCGTATTGTTTTTGCGCGTTTTGGAAAATCTAAATCAGATCGCATGTCAAGTTCATCCTCATTTGAGTTCTGAACAGTAGAACATCTTAGAATGTATTTAGCACAAGCTAATTTTCGATAAGCATCCAGGGGCAAAACGCCAGCTTCATGATATGTCCCTAAAATGGAGGCGTAAAGGGGAACTCCCAGGGCTATTCTGTTGTATGCCTTGCAATCTGTGCTTTGTAACTTTTTTAATAGATACTTAGGAGCTGAAAAATATACTTCCTGTGCATATGAAATCCTTGTCCTGACCAGAGAATTTGATAAATGAATTAAACTGCACGTATCCTGTCCCCAACTCTGGTAGCTCACAACTTTAAGAAGATTAAGAGCTTTCCTTGCTTGAGTTATGATATATTCAATATGTGTGTTCCATGATAATTTTGAAGTAAGATGTACACCTAAAAACTTTATGCAAGATGTGTAGGTAAGTACAGTGTCATCCATCTTAAAAGTAGAGAGATCATGAAAATTACCACCAGCGTCAAAAAGCATCATATGAGATTTCTCAGCAGACAGACATAACCCATTCTCAAACATAAATCTAGCGATGCTGTCTAAGTCTCTTTGATATAATTTTTTTCATGTATGTAATTGACCTTAAAGGTGTGTTCTTTTTTAAAGTAACATTCATCCATATACATACATCATCAGCATATTGAACTAAACTGTGTGTGTGTGTGTGTGTGTGTGTGTGTGTGTGTGTGTGTGTGTGTGTGTGTGTGTGTGTGTGTGTGTGTGTGTGTGTGAGTGAGTGCATGCTCGTGTATCATATATAACAGATAACAGTCCCCTCCCCCAGCCCCCTCCCTCCACAGTGTGTGTGTGTGTGTGTGTGTGTGTGTGTGTGTGTGTGTGTGTGTGTGTGTGTGTGTGTGTGTGTGTGTGAGAGAGAGAGAGAGAGAGAGAGAGTGTGTGTGTGTGTGTGTGTGTGTGTGTGTGTGTGTGTGTGTGTGTGTGTGTGTGTGTGTGTGTGTGTGTGTGTGCGTGCGTGCGTGACTTGTTTATCTTTGACACACTTTTCACTGAAAAATACATGATCCCCAAAAAAGTTATGTAACTGACTATCTCCCATTTTTCGGAACTGACTGCCTACTTGCACCTGATGCCCCCGACCTCCCCGGTACCTCACCGGTGAAACAAGTCTCAACAAGAGTAGGCTGCAGCTTGTCTGTTCCACTCTCACGCATGCGCCTTCATGCTGTGCTGAGTCAAGCCTGTGTGACGAACGCCAGCCTGACGTTTCCTGTGGCCAGCGTGGATCGTATCGTGCATGATCCGACACTAGCCTGTTGGGACTTTCCCACTTCGCTGGCTTTGTGCCTCGGTTTCGAGTCTAATTTGCATAGGACAGGTTGGGAGAATTTGGAGTTGAAGTTTTTGCCTGTTGCGACGAACAAACTCATTGCATTCGGACCATAATGGTTCAAAGTATGTTTAAGTGTTGTGTCTAAATGAATATAGGGTCAAAAGAAGCAGAGGAGAACATGCATTGATGAAGAATCCTTCCAAAACCTGCAATGTCCGACGTTCAGTACACGTAGGGCCTACTGTCGTGCATTGAAGCCGACCAATCGTAGCTGAGGTTACATTTCGGGGACTGGTTTAAATGCCAACGTAGGCTTTGTGTGACCAGCACTTTCCAACGAGCGACTGTACAGCGAGCATCGACGAAGTTGTGTTGTGCACAAATCATTTGCCGGGAGTACCCATTCACCCCAGCATAATTTGCACGATGACTCTACCAGAACTGTGTGAATCGAACGAACAACCAGAAATCAAAATGTAAGTGAAGTTTTTTTGTCTGTTGCCATTATCGTGGTTACAGTGTGACCTAGAGAATTGTTGCTCGATTGATGGTTGTTGAGGGGGTTGCTTTGTTTGTTGATAGCCATGCGTTGTTACGATCTCACTCGCTTAATTAAACACCTAGGCTTTTGATTATATGCACAGCGTTGTTGAATTCTCGGGTCTGATCAGTTTGTGCACATGTAACTAGACATCTAGTAACTAAGCGCTAGTTTGGGGTAGGCTTTGTCACAGTTTGTGCCATGGGTCTGTTAAACGGGTTTGTGAATGTAACCGTGCAGGTAAGATTGTCGTTCAGCGAATGCATGACTGTAGCTTTGGGAGGTCCACGTGAGTTTTGCTTCTAGAGACAGCTGAAAGTGCAAGGAAAGTTTACTCATTTAATTGTCGGGAGCAGATCTAGTCATCAGTTAAGTCGTGGGACTTTTCGGGAAAATCAATCGGCCTGCACAAGTAGACTGAGTCATCCAGGTTTCGTCACCGGAAAACCCATATCGTGAAGTGACCCACCGTCACCCGGACGTCCCGGGCTCGCAGTGCTCAGCGAGCGATTGCACAATTTCCGCGAAATCCACAAGCCTGAAATCGTTGTCGGGTTAACCACTGGCCTGCTAGTGGTAGACCAGTTAGGGCCAGTTCGGCGCGAATCAGACCCGTTTTATGCGCTAACCCCCCCCCCCCCCCCCCTCCGCTTTCCCCCTCCCCCCTCCGGTCAGTCGCGCCACTTAGGCAACGGTACGAGTAGCACTGACAGGTCAAGGGTTTTTTTTTTTTAATTTTGTTTTATAGCCCGCTCTCTACCATTCCACGGGCGAAGCAGGGAGGGGTTCTCACGTGTGCCGTCATCCGCTAGTAGGGACGGGGGGGTGGGGAAAGTGCCTGGCAGGGACTGTGGTAGGGAGAGGAGGGAGGGGAAAGGGAGCTAACTGCTTGCTTTGCCGAGTCATTGTTACGTCAGCTGCACTCGTGCCGGCCACGTGAAGGGGTCACAAGGCGGGTTGGTCATGGGGTCAGATGGTGGAGCAGTGCTGTGCTCCCGAATGTTCCGTCACAGCCCTCGCCAGCCTTGGCCGGGACCAGCTGATCGATGACGGGGGGGGGGGGGGGGGGGGGGGGGGGGGGGGGGGGGGGTCAAGGAGTGCGTCAGTGATGAATCAGGTGCAATGACGGGGTTTGATGATAATTTTGTGAACAGGAAATAGCAGACTGCTGCATACAGAACATTGAGGTTTCCGTTCTGTTTCTGTTTAGAGATGTTTTCATGAGGAGAAAAAATTAGCAGGGGAAAAAAAAAAAAAACCGGACAGACGTCTCTCTCTCTCTCTCTCTCTCTCTCTCTCTCCCCCCCCCCGCACAGTGTTATGGCATATAGATACATTAATGCAATTGCAAGGGTATGTTAATGCGTCATAGTACATGTATGTGCAAAGTGTGTGTGTGTGTGTGTGAATGAAGAAATTGCGTCAGTGTGTGTGTGCGTTGTGTGTGCATTGTCTGTGTGCAGTGTGTGTGAATGAAGAACACACATTTGTGTTGCTCTGGAATTTCCCACATGTTAGTCACCAGAAAGTATTCAGGACCTTTAATTTTGATCTGTTGGCACGTGTTGCAGGCCCAACCCTCCAGAGAGCAGCAGCAGCACCGGCGGCAGCGCCCTGGGCAAGGCTCTGCAGGCCGTCCTGCAACAAGCCGCCTCCCAAGGCCGCGCCACCTGCAGCCTGACCGCCAGCGTCCACCTGCTCAGCACACGCCCCGACGACGTCATGCTGTGTGTCATGCCCGCCCCCATGCCGGTGGACGCTGCCGCCAACATCCAGAGCACGCTGATCCGCGCTGTCTGCCAGGAGCACTGCATCCGGGTGCTGACGGTGGACTGCGACGTCAAACTGACCAAGGCCGTGTGCCAGGCGCCGGAGAAGACGACAAAGGTGGCAGCAGGAGGGAGCGGTGGTGGGGTGGAGAGGGAGGAGGTGGATGAGAACTGCAACCAGGTGCTGAAGACCCCGTCTCCATGCAGCGAGGACCACGCGTTGCTCATCACGGGCTGCGACAACCTGGCGCCCGTCATGGGGTTTCCCTGCGTCCTCGTGGAGGTGAGTTGGGAGTGGGGGCTCTCGAGCCCTTGTGGCTGGTTTTTTAAAGGAGGGGGTTGAGTTTATACAGCAGTAGTTGTAATGTGTGTACATTTTTAATTTTTTTTTTAAATGTAAAGAACCCAAACAGTTGAGATGTAAAAAGTCTTCAGTGTTATAATAATTACATCATTTACAAAAAGCCGTGAAATGATTCTCATACTGATGAATATACAAAAGAAAAGAAACTGTTGAATATAGAGTACAGTACTGCCTCCAAGGTCTGGTTGGTATGTTACTTGTATCTTGTTATAAAGTGAAATGACGATATTCTCGGGGGGGGGGGGGGGGGGGGAGTCCTCCAGCCCCCAGCCCCAAATGTTTTCCTACTTTTTTTTTTCTTTTTTTTCTCTTTTTTTCTTTTTAAGCTACTGGGGCCTCTATCCTACATTTTCCACCCCCCCCCCCCCCCCCCCCCCCCCCCCCCCCCCCCCCCCCCCCCCCCCCCCCCCCCCCCCCCCCCCCCACCGAAACCAGCCCATACTAGCCACGCATTGTCTGTGTGTGTGTTTAATGTTTTAACTTTTAATACAAAGCATTAGTCTCTGTTTTTAAGTGTGAAAGAACTGATGTGTACATTAATGTGTGTATTTTTTTTTTAAAGAACTGACGTGTATACATTGCTGTATGTAATTTTTTTTTTTTTTAAGAACTGTCAGATATGTACAGTAATGTTTCAAAGTATAGAACGCTTTGACTCTACCTACATCCATGTAATAGTATGTTGCTGTTTTTTGTCCAACAGTACCCGAGGATGCCAGTCCGGAAGATGAGCTTGTAGCCAACTTCTGCAAGGAACAGCTGTTCGGGCAGACGCAGACAGTGCCCTACATCGAGCTGCCGACTGAGAACCTGACTCCCGCCCCTAAGCTGACCAAGGTAAATTGAACATCTCTGTGTATATAAACCAGTAACTGCCATATGACAAAGTACACAAAGAAACAAAGAATAATTGTAATAAAAGAATGGGAACAAAAACTTCCAAAAAGGAAGAAAAGGAGCCACAACTTTCCAAAAAGGAAAAAAAAGAAGCAACAAGTTTCAAAAAAAAAGAAGAAAAGATGTGACACATTTTCAAAAACAAAGAACAGAAGCGACATATATCAAAAACGGAAGAAAAGAAGCAGCAAAAAAAAGACTTCAAGACAACACGGGCATAGCGAAACAATGGGAACAGATGAACTCGACAGTTATTTGATGCAAAAGTTGATCGACAGTATTTTTTGTTAAGTTATTTCGATATGTTTGGGCGCTCTGGGAGAAAGTGTAAACAATGAAGGTGACAGTCTATGAATCAATTGAAGTACTGCAACACATTCATTCAGGAACGATAGGGAAACAATTAACTGGACAAGCATTTGATGCAACAGTTAATTTGACAATATTTTTTGCAATGTTATTTCTACGTGTCTTTGTGCTTTCTGGGAGAAAGCGTTAATTAAACAGTGATGGAGACGGGTCTGGCTTTAGCCCAGGTAAATGACGGGGGTTGTCTCTCTTTTTATGATGACAGACAGCGGACTCGTCACCCAAGTCGCTGTGGATATGTTGCTATCTTGACGGTCGCCGCAGATCGTCGTCACACGGCGGGATAGCCTGGTTCTTCAGTCATTGAGGGCTTCTCGTCCTTCACCGTGTCGACTCTCACATCTCCCTGTACGTCACTGGACTCCACATCATGTCCTCCATCTCAGCATCGACCCTTCGACAGACGAATCTCATGGTGTGATTGGACCATGACGCCGTGTGTCAGAGCCATGTGAAAGCTTCGTCATCACCTCCCCACCCTCCCCTTACATGCAGTTCCAGGATGGAGCAGTCTGGTGGACTTTCTATGTGCAGTTCCTGAAGACTGATTCGTTTCCATCAACTTCCATCGCCAGTTCCTGTGGACTTTTCAGTTTGATTTCTGATTTACCGAGTCCCTGGAATGTTGTGTTGTCCATTGGTGTGGATTTGAGTGACTGATCGTTTCCCTTTTTGAGTTGTGATTGCTGTGGATATGATTGTTGATTTCTGGATCCTTTTGACGCAACTTTATCATTTTAGTCTTTCTTGGACTGGAAGTTGTGAATATTTCTTTTTATTATCCTTTTTCTTTTAATTTCTGATTTATTCATTTTGACGTTAATTTTGTGATTGCTGCTGACTTTTTAATTTCTGATTTATGCATTTTTAATTTCTGATTCCTTTTGCATGGTTGCCAACCCCTCCAGATTTTTTTCATGTACGAATTTCTCTAATTTAAAAACTGTTTCTAAAATCATAAATTCAATGAAAATAATGATGAAAACATGTAAAGCCTTTTTTTTTAGGAAGTGGGGGGGAGAGGGGGGGGGGGGGGGGGGGGGGGGGACTGTTTTTTGAATATGGATGATGAAGTATTGTAAAATTAAAACCCAAATGATGTTAGGTGCATGTTGGCCCCTATTGAATATGGATGGTAAATGCCTGGTATTGTTTAGTCCTTTATAGGTCAACTGAACATAATGATAATAAGGTAGAATTGCTTTCAGCCGAACTGCCTCCACCCTCACCCCACCCCATTCCCCCACGCACATTCCCACCGTTCATCACCCGAATGTATTTACCCCCAGCTAACAAAAAAGCAAAACAAAAAAAAAAAACTCAGCTATACTTTTGACATAAGAGGTGTCTTCTTTTGATTCCCTTCAACTTTAATTTCTGAATATCACCCCCCCCCCCCCCCCCAGCCCCCACTCCCCTCCATTAAGTTTCCTTTTTTTTTTTTAAAGTTTCCATTGCTTACAGGAATAATTTATTATGAACAGGTCACCTGCAGGGTGTTGTAACTTGCCATATACGTACAGTAGGAACGTCTTTCTGGCATAAGTTTGAGTGGGATTCTGACAACAACCTGTACTTGTATTAACTCTTGAGAACTTTTTACATGTACGTGTTTCCCCCGAGGTTCTTTTTATGTTTATTTTATTTATTTTTTTTAAATTTATTTATTTATTTATTTATTTTTTTTCAAGTGGAAATGGATGGAGTGAGGAGGAAAAGAATGGTGTTTGATGTCGATGAAGAAAGGAGGAGATGCTAAAGACACAGTGACACTGGACAATGAATGCTGTCCTTTGTACACGTGTAGTTGATAAAGCCATTGTGTACTTACATCGTAATCATGATGCATGATTTCATTATTGAATAAATAATGAAAAGCTGAAACAAGGCATTTTGTTTTGTTTTTTGATGTGTGTGGGATTCTTCTTTCAGTTTGCCTGCCTGCCTCTATGTGTCTGCGTCTGTCTATCTCTTCTCGCACACACACACACACACACACATGCATGCATACACACACACACATGCATACACACACTCACAAACACTATGACACACATAAACGCACATACACACACACGGTGACACAGAATCTCACACACACACATACACTATGGCACAAAACAGTGCAACACAAACACACACACGCACACACTATTGCACACACACCATCACACAAACACACACACACACACACACACACACACACACACACAATTCCAATGGATATTGCCATGGAAAGCTGCAAAGGATTCCAAAACAGAGAGGCTGGGCAATTGTCAACCACACTGGTATCATCAGATTGACAACGTAATTGAGATGTGGCAGCGAAATTGTCTTTACCTTCAATCTGGGCATTTTTTCACACCACACTGGCACCACCAGAATGACAACATAATTGAGATGAGGCGGCGAAATTGTCTTTACTTTCAATCTGGGCAACTTGTCACACCACGCTGGTACCACCAGAATGACAAAATAATTCAGATAGGGCAGCGAAATTGTCTTTACCTTCAGTCTGAGCAACGTGTCACACCACACCACACTGGTACCACCAGAATGACGAAATAATTCAGATAGGGCAGCGAAATTGTCGCTACCTTTAATCTGGTCAACTTGTCACACCACACCACACTGGTACCACCAGAATGACAAAATAGTTGAGATGGGGCAGCAAAATTGTCTTTTCTTTCAAGCTGGCTCATTTGTAGCACCACACCACACTGGTACCACCAAAACGACAAAATAATTTAAATGGACGGTGAAATCGTCTTTGTCTTTGAAGCTGGGCAAGTTGCAACACCACACCACACTGATACCGCCAGAATGACAAAGACATGGAGATGAACAGTGACATTGTCTTTTCTTTCAAGCTGGGCAACTTTTCCCACCACACCACACTGTTTGGGCCCTGAAGTCCTTACACTCTAAGGGGACTGGGCCGCATCCAGATCATGACTCCCAGATGCCCTTCTACTGTCAGAGTTGTGTTCTCATGGCTCTAGTCCCGGGATTTGAACGTACACATCAGTTAGCTTCCGTTCAATCCTCAACAAGATGGAGCCAGATCTTTTTTTTATTTGTTTTGTTTTTTTGTTTTTGTCTGCGTATGCAGGCTAATGCTCCTGTGGACACTCCCTGTATAGACGGGCCCCTGCAGACACTCCCTGTATAGACAGGCTGATACTCCTGTGGACACTCCCTGTATAGACAGGCTGATACTCCTGCGGACACTCCCTGTATAGACAGGCTGATACTCCTGCGGACACTCCCTCTATAGACAGGCTGATACTCCTGCGGACACTCCCTGTATAGACAGGCAAGGATAAGTCCCATCTACCCAACAAAGAAAGCGGAGTTTTGTGTGTATGCCCGTTTGTTGTTTTTTTTAATCTCGCCATTAAGGCAGCCATACTCCAACTTCGGGGTAAGTGCATGCTATGTGTAACGTGTCATCCATACTAACGGCGAAACCGGCCTTCTCTTCCAAAAGTTGCTGATGGGATTTGACGTGTGTGCAAGATGTTATGCGTGCGTTCACACACGGAACCTCGGTTTACAGTCTCATTGGAAGGACCATACGGGAAATGGAGTCGGAACCAATGTTAACTCCGTGGGAAAAATCCCTTCGTACCAAAACGGTGACAGGGTTGAGGATGAGCTGTGTGGGGTGGGTGGGGGAGTGAGGAGTGGGGGTGGGGGGTATGGGCGAGATGTGAGAAGGAAGGAAATAAGGAAATACCGCCAACCACTTTCATTGAGACTCAACGTCATTCACCCACCAGTTCATTTCCTGGAGAGTCCTGGGAAAGTTCCAATATAGAATCCTAGCCCTTGTCGCTCCTACTACTTACTACTACTACACACGCACGCGATGACACCGACTAAGAACACCCAATACCACCCACCATCCTCATTGAGAACTTCCCCCTTTTCTTCTTCTCTTGTTTTTCTTTCTCGTCTCTTCTTCTCCCCTCCTCCTCCTCTGCATACGCAGGCTGAACGCCTGCGGACCACGCCCAGATAACAGGCAACGATAAACCTATCTAACCAACAAAGGAGTGCCTTTGTTGGGTAACCGGGTTTTGTTTGAATCCTTCCCTTACGCAGACCCAAACTCCAACTTCGGAAGGAGCAATGCTATGTGTAACGTGTCATCCTAGCAACGGCCAAACTGGCCTTCTCTTCGAAACTTTGCTGAAGGATTGAACGTGTGGGCAAGATGTTATGCCGAGCGTTCACACACGGAACCTCGTTTATATCACACTGAAGAACTGTATTGAAATAAGAGCCAATGTTAACTCCGAGGAAAAATCACCCCCTATACCGAAAGGACCTGCGAGATTCGAGAACCCGCAATCCCCAGATCACCAAATTACGAGTCCGGCGCTCTATCCACTGAATCTATCCCCCCCACCCGATTTGACGTCACTTCCACCACCTGGTAGTAGCAAGATTCCGACAGCGTCTATCCAAACAAAGACATGACGGTACAGCACATGTCTGATTGCCGTCAATGTGCACAAAATAGGTGCGGACGTCTTCTCTGTTTTCCCCCCAAAAAACTACACGGAAAGACAGCCTCACAGCTGGCTGCACAACACACAGACAAGACACACCACAGGTCCACCCACTGTGACGGTTTTTTGTCGGTGAGGTTTCGTCTCTTTCTTGACTACTACATCAGCATGTACAAGAATCCACACTGTGCGTGTTCTTTACTGTTACACAGCTTTTTTTTTTTTTTAAATTCTTTCCCTGTACCTTGACTGTTCCGTCACTCACAGCACTCAGCCTGTCTGTCTATCTGTCTGTTTATATCTGTCTCAGTATGTATGTGAGTGGTGAGTTGTTATGTCTATGCATGAAGGGAGGGACAGATGGAGAGACGGGACTAATCCTACTGTAATTGCCAATAGCAATTAAAACTGTTAGCACGGGAAGGGGATGGGGGTTACAATGATAGAATAATGTCTCTTTCTATTCCTCTCCCTTTCTCTACTCTCTCTCTACAGCCTCTTCTCTCTCTCAGACTTCTCTCTCACCTCTCTCTCTCTCCCCTCTCTGTAGTGTGTGTATCTGTCTGTTCCCTCTCTCTCGTCTCTCCTCCCTCCTACACACATGCGCCGCGTGCACATTCACACACACACACACACACACACAACACACACGCACGCACACCACACACACACACACACACACACCCCGCAACGCACGCAACTCACGCACACACACACACAAACACACAACACACACACACACACACACACACACGCAACGCCCGCACGCAACGCACACACACACACACCACCCACACCCACACCACACACACACAACACACACCACACAATCACCCCCCCCCCAAACCACAGCATAACATGCATTCATTTCCTTTGAAACGGATTTAGTCAGGGGGTGGGGGGAGAGGAGGGAATGGGGGGAAGGGGAGGCCCCTAAACTGATATCATGGGATCTGAAAACATCCCTGCAGGCGCTGATTTAGAGTCACTCAATACTTCATCTGAAATAGCCCCTGTGATCTTCAAAAGGCCCGTGTGGGTGGAATTACAGATTCTCTCGGTTGGGTTGCAGTGGGACGAATAATTTGTCAAGCTTCATAATACCAAATCTCAACACAAGTTTGACTTTGAACCTCAGAGTAAATAGCACACCCTCCTAGCAGTTGAATGATCTGTGTCTTGAAATAGGCAGCGCGCGCGAGGCGCGCACACACACACACCACACACACACACACCCACACCCAACACACACACACATGCACACACATGCACACACACACACTACCCGCACAAACACACACATACACGCACACACACACACACACACACACACACACACACACCACCACGCAACGCGCGGCCGCACGCACGCACGCTACGCACGCACGCACGCACGCACTACACACACACACACACACACACACACACCACAAACACACACAAAGGTAAAAGGTAGAGAATGAAAGAAGCAAGACCAAAATTGCAGTTTGGCGTATCCATGAGGGTGGGACAAAATTGTGTTTGTGTTTTCATAATTGGAATGAACAACGAACGTAACATAAACAGCAAAACTCGCTATGAATCGGGACACACACACACCCCCCACCACACACACACACACACACACACAGAGAGAGAGAGAGAGAGAGAGAGAGAGAGAGAGAGAGAGAGAGAGAGAGTAAACTACTCGCTTTGATTAAACGCCATCTTTACACACTGAGCTCCCTCTCTGTCTGTCTGTCAGTCTGTCCTGTCTCTCTCTCTCTCTCATCCTCTCGTCTCTCTCTCTCTCTCTCTCTGCATGGGAGAGACCACGATAGCCTGGAGAATAAAGAAACATGGGAGAGGAGGGAAGGGAGCAGGAATGGAGGGTGGGGAGGGGGGGGGTGGGGGGGGGGGGGGGGAAAAAAA
This sequence comes from Conus ventricosus, assembly GCA_018398815.1. NCBI lineage: Eukaryota > Metazoa > Mollusca > Gastropoda > Neogastropoda > Conidae > Conus > Conus ventricosus. Next base: position 98,768,793 of record CM031606.1, read on the forward strand.
GAAATGGGGGGGGGTAGCAACCCGTCTCGTCAATGACAAGGGTTTCATTTCGGACAGGTAGGGTCTCTGGGTGCAGACAGGCTCCAAAGAACGTACGGAGAGTTCGCTGAACTGGAGAAGTACAGAGAGAGAGAGAGGAGAGAAGAGAGAGAGAGAGAGAGAGAGAGAGACAGAGAGAGAAAGAGAGAGAACAGAGACAGAGAAGAGAGAGAGAGAGAGAGAGAGCGGCAGTGTTGGGTCTGTATCTAGTGCACGACACACTGGTTGACTCTGACGTCACTGTGTGAGACAAGAAATGAATCATCATGACAAGGAGAGATCAACATCTAACATCCACAACCCGATCGTCTCCTCTCTCCTTTCCCACCTCCGCCCCTCATCGCTCTCTCTCTCTCTTCTCGACGTTCGCATGTGTGTGTGTGTGTGTGTGTGTGGCGTGTGTGTGTGTGTGCGCGCGCGCGTGCAAGCGTGCTCTAATGAGTGTGTGTGTGGGGGGGGGGGGGTGGGGGGCGTGCATATATGCCGTGCGAGCGAGCGTGCGTGGCGAGCGAGCGTGTGTGTGTGTATGTGTGTGTGTGTGTGTGTGTGTGTGTGGTGAGTGTGTGTGTTGTCCTCATGTTTCGAAATATTGTTTTCAATTAGGAATTTTCTTTCTTTTCAAACATATGTAAGTCACGTGGTCGATGGTTTGTTCGTTGGAACGTGTGGCTCAATCACTTCAATGGAACAATTCAGCGACAGAAGTGATAGTGTTTATTCATCTTCACTATCAACACACACAGCAGGGAGCAAGCCCTGTATAACACATCAAAGAAAACAGCTTCTTAGAAAACAGTAAATGTAGGAGACAATTAGTTGTCAAAATCCAATTACCTACATTTTTACAATGGAAACTAGGCTGCGTACACCTACCAATCATTTTCCATTATAGATTTATAATTTACATAGTCAGTATCATACCAAGGGCAAAAAAACCAAAACAAAATGGAATTATCAAACCTAAATAGGCAGTAGTTGTAGTACACAACTCAACACACATACCACAAAACTTTTAACTTGTACATCAACACAAAGAGAAAGAGAGAGAGAGCAAACAAACATACAATAAAAATTACAACTTTCCACAATGACATGGCTTCAGTCACCATTATATCTAAGACAGTTGAAGCCATTTCCAATGCTCTGCCCTTTTTTGTCCCCATGACTTTCCAACCATGATCCCCAATGTTGGTTGGTTAAAAATTAGCTCCGTTTCTCCGCATGATCATTATAACCATGGAATGCCTATGCATTAGTTGCAGCAACAAAACCCCAAATCGAAATTTCCCGAATGAATTTAACAAAATTAAGGTCCTTCTGAACCAGATTAGACCAATTCCCCAAGCAGAAATTATAAACCTACTATCAAAAAGAAATTTAATTATTTACCAAGGGGGGGTGGGGGGAAGCAGTTACTACCATACTAAGCATGTATCGTTTTTAAATCTGAGGCTGTATACCTTTGTGACTAACCATTTAAATATTAACTTTAGGGCAAAAGCCACCTTCAAAGATCCTGTGGACAAGAATTCTTGTTTGTGTGACTTAGTAAATATCAGAAAGTATCACCCTAATCATTAATCCCAACATACAAAATACACAATAATGAAAGGATAAAAAAAAAAATTCAATTGTTCCAGTTTGGACTGGAACATAGACCTGAAAATCAATAAGGCTCTAGTTAAGAACCGCCTTTAGACAAATTTTCTCTGGGCCAGATAATTTTTGACATCAGCTATGGTACAAGCCATGTTGCAAAATCTGCTGGACATGCCCGGTCGCAAAAGTGATAACTATTTATCAAATGTTACTCATAAAGTCTTTCCAAAATAAACCTGCAAGTACAGTAGTCCACACAATCCTTTAGATGCAGGGTAATTCCTGAACGTTTCACACATTTACCATTTTCTTTCCAATACAAATGGTAATGATCTGAAACAAAGAGAGTTTGTGTAGCAAAAGCTAGCACTGGGCAGTTCAAAACTGAAGGGCTTGAAACAAAAGGGAGTTGACGCAAGACTACACATGGCCATTTCCGAAACAGAAAACTAAAAGGTACGCACACCACAAAACTGCAACTTGTACAAACATACAGGGTATAGTCTTTGAAGACCGAACAAAGACACTTTTCAAAGTCTATCCAACAAGCTCAAACAACTTACTTAACCGTTTATGGCACTGCTGCAGCCTCTTCGATGTCATCGGTCTACGTACGCCAGCTTCACATGCCTCGTATCCGTTTCGTCAATCCTTTTTAGTTCTTTCACGGACCACGACTTCCGGTTTATGTGGCTATGCGCACGACGATGTTAAAATTTACATCTGTAATGCACCCTATAAACACACGCCCTGCTTTTGAACGCAATGTCCCACATTGGTCCCCAAAGATATCCTTTTGCTAATTGTTCCGATATTAGATTCCGACCCAACCCAAACAGTTAACATTAGCAACAAATATAAAGAAAAATTTACACTGGAGTAGACTAATAGTATTTTTTTTTTTTTAGCCTCACTCCCAAAGTACAGTCAGTAATAGTATGGGAGAACAATTGACGGGATTTGTTATGGGTGAACAGGTAAATCGATATCTCTTTGTATGAAATTATAGCAAACTAATACCTTCAACAAGTTCCATGTAGGCCTATCTTGGTAAACTAACCATTACTTGCTTCCTTAACTCTCCTTGACAAGCACGCTCCCGCTAGTGCCCAGTAAAACAACGCGACCAACAATGGGCACTGCCATGTTTTCAGATAGAAAAAAGGAGTCTTGCGAGAACGTGACTTCCTCCTTCCTGTACATTCACTTCCATTTGCAAAAAAACACACGAAGTCGATACGTGCCATACTCCCGAGTTATGAATTAAAAAAATTATTTCATTTCATCATACTCCTTTCCATCTCTTTTAAAATTATTTATAATTTGGGTAACCATGTTCCAATAACGGAGTAACTATCTTGCCCATATTTTTCGGCGTAACTATCTCAGGTAAATGCATACTGAAGAGGGTAACTTTAAATCTTTTTGGTTCTTTCTCCAAATTTTGTGCCCCTTATATAGTCAGACACATTCTCATCATAACTTGTCATGTTTACAAACCACGTCTTGCTGCTGGGTACTGGTGTGACTTGTTCGCAGAAGGTTCTTTGAGCTGCATACTGCCACCTTCTAGCGAAGTTATCATGAACACAAAAGTCAAATCATTCCTCGTAAGGATGTTCTCTTCATAGACCAAAAACAAAGATTGGGATAAAGCGCTTTACCTAAGTTAAAAATATTGAGGACTTTTGCTTTTTTCCAACATTAATAACGATTATAATTGTATTAAGAAAGGAAAGGACACAAAGGGTAGAGAGCCTGAGAGGCCTAGCAATGTCAGTGAGAGTGCAAATTCATGACCAGCAATGAAAGCCGAGGTTGCGTTCCCGTGGAGGTTGGGAGAGCCAGCACAGGAAGAAAGCGAGGATCCATTCCCCGGTGGAGTGGAGATGACATCACAGAAGAAAGCTGAGGTCCAATTCCCCTGTGGAGTGGAGATGCCACACAGGAAGATAGCTGGGTTCATTCCCTGTGAGGTGGGCAATGCCACCACAGAAGATAACCTGGGGTTCAACCCTGTGGAAGGTGAAGATGCCACCACCAGGAAGACACTAACCGAGTTCATTCCCGCGGAGGTGGAGATTGCCACCACAGGAAGATAACTGGGTCAAATCCCTGTGGAGGTGGGAGATCCCCCACAGGAAGATAACTGGGGTTCATTCCCGTGAGGTGGGAGATGCACCACTGAAGATACCGAGGTTCATTCCTGTGGAGGTGGGAGATGCACACCCCAGGAAGAAACTGGGGTTCTTCCTGTGGAGGTGGGCGACTCCACCCACAGGAATGATAACTGGGGTTCGTTCCCTGCGAGGTGGGAGACCCACCAAGGCAGGAAATAACTGGGTTCGTTCCCTTGTGGAGGTGGGAGACGCCACCACGGAATAACTGGGGGTTCGTTTCCCTGTGGAGGTGGGAGACGCCACCACAGGAAGATAACTGGGTTCTTTCCCTGTGGAGGTGGGAGATGCCACCACAGGAAGATAACTGGGGTTCATTCCCTGTGGAGGTGAGATGCCACCACAGGAAGAAACTGAGGTTCATTCCCTTAGAGTGGGAGATGCACCACAGTAAGATAGCTGGGGTTTCGGCTGTTGATCTTCCATCCTGCTGTGTGGTGTTGTAGGCACTCTTGTCCGATCCTGTCGGTTGACGCCACGTGGTATCAAGTGGTCGATGGGTGTTGTTCGTTGGGACGTGTGGCTCATTCACTCAATGGAACAATCCAGCGACTAGAAGGTGATTAGGTGTTTATTTCATCATCACTACAACACACACAGCAGGGAAGCAAGCCGTAATAGACACATCAAAGAAAACAGCTTCTTAGAAAACCGTAAATGTAGAGACAATAGTTGTCAAAAAGCAATTACCTACATTTACAATGGATACTAGGCTTGCGTACACCAACCCAATTCATTTTCTTTAAGATTTATAAATTACATAGTCATTAATCTACCAAGGGCAAAAAACAAAAACAAAATGGAATTATCAACCTAAATAGGCAGTAGTTGTAGTAACATAACTCCAACACACATACCACAAAACGTTAAAATGTACATCAACACAAAGAGAAAGAGAGAGAAGCAAAACAAACAACAATAAATTACAACTTGCCACAATGTTCATGGCTTCATCACCATTTTTATCTTAAACAGTTGAAGCCAATTTCAATTCTCTGACCCTTTTTCCCCATGACTTTCAACCTGATCCTCAATGTGGGTGGTTTGAAAATTAGCTCATTCTCCCATGATCCATTTAATCTGGAATGCCTTGCATAGTTTTGCAACAAACCCCAAATCGAAATTTCCCGAATGGAAATTTACAAAATTAGTCCTCTTCCTGAACCAGGATTAGACCAATTTCCCCAAGCCGAAATTATAAACACACTACTAACACAAAGAGAATTTAATATTTACCAACAGTTATTACCATACTGAGCCTGTATCGATTCAATGCTGAGGCTGTAACCTTTGTGACTAACCAAATAGAATATTAACTATTAAGGGCAAAGCCACCTTTCAAAAGATCCTGTGGCAAGAAATCTTGTTTTGGTGTGACTTAGTAATTAGCTGAAGTATCACCTAATCATATTCCCACATACAAAATACACAAGAATGAAAGATAAAAAACAAAAAATTCAATGATGTTCAGGTTGACTGAACATTAGACAGAAAATCAATTAAGGCCCATAGTTAAGAACCGCCTTTAGACAATTTCTCTGGGCCAGGAAAAATTTGACGTCGCTATGTACAACAATGTTGCAAAATCTGCTGACATGAATGCCCTGTCGCAAAAGTGATACTTTTATCAAATGTTACTCATAAAAGTCATTCAACAATAAACCTGCAAGTACAGTAGCCACAGAATCCATTAAGATGGCAGGGTAATCTGAACGTTTCACACATTTTTACATTTTCTTCCCAATACAGAGATGGTATGAATCTGAAAACAAAAGAGAGTTTGTGTAGCAAAGCTATGCACGTGGCAGTTTCCAAAAACTGAAGGGCTTGAAACAAAGGGATTGAGACAGCAAGGCTACACATGGCCATTTACCGAAACTGAAAAGCTTAAAAGGTTCGCACCCACAAAACTGCAACATGTACAAACTACAGGGTAAAGGTAGTTGAAGATCTAACAAAGACACTTTCAAAGTCTACAATCTCATACAACATACTAACCGTTTAAGGCACGCGGCAGCCTCTTTTCGATGTCTCCATCGGTCTACGCCAGGGCTTCAAATTGCCCGGTTTCCGATCGTCAATCCTTTTTGTTCTTTCACTACCACGGACTTCCGTTGTGTGGCTATGCCACGGACGATGTTAATTTACATCTTATGCAACCCTAAACTCATATACCTTCACTGCAGCCTCACTTCTAACTCTAAGCCCTCTCCTTCTAACTCTAGCCCCCTTCTGACTCTACCCTCCTTCAGCCCTACTTCTAACTCTAGCCCTCCTTCAGCCCTCCCTACTAACTCAACCCTCCTAACTCTAGCCCTCCTTCTAACTCTAGAGCTCTCCTAACTCTAGCCCCCCTTCCTAAACTCTAGCCCTCCTCTAACTCTAGCCCCCCCTTCCTAACTCTCGCCCTCCTTCTAACCTAAACTTCTGGTACCGTTAGTGAACATGAAGAAGGGAGTGCCATATCCGCATTGATTGTTTGTCTGTCCGTGCGTCTGACGTGCGTGTCAGTACGAACGGCACCCTTTCATCTCACGCTAATGCCCTATCTACAGCTAGAATAGTTCTGTTTTACTTCTAGTCTACACGGGAGGCACATCTCGAAGAAGGAGAATATGGAAGTTGGCACCGACTAATTACACGCCTTGCGACCTTCTCGAAAACGAAACGACCCCCCTCTTAAGCCCCCCCCCCCCCTCTTCAGCCCCCCTCCGCCACTCCCCTGCTCCGCCCCCTCCCCCCCCCCCCCTTCAATCCTTGCCACTGGAGTAAAGAAAGACCTGTCTTCATCCTAAACAAACAAACCACACACACTACCCCTCTTATTATGGTGCCTGAAGTTCCTGCCAAAAAAAAAAAAAACGCAAACCAAAAACAAAAACAAATAAAAAAAAAAAGTAAGAAAGGCCGGCAAGAATTCTTATTCGCTTAGAATATTAAGCGTGTGTGGTCGGTTTTGCTGTCAGTTTGTGTGTTCAAAATAAAAGCTCCTTCCCTGCATGCCCAAGAATTATTAAGCTGAGAAGAAGATAAGAAAGAAGAAGAAGAAGAACAACAACAACAACAACAACAACAAACAAGAGAAGAAGGAAGAAGAAGAAAAGAAGGAGAAGAAGAAGAAGAAGAACAAGAAGAACAGAAGAACAAGAAAAAAAAGAAAAGCGTAAACAGACAAAACAGAAGAGAAGGAAGGAGAGGTTGAATATGTGAGCGAAATACCAATAGATCAAACAGAAAGAGACAAAGACGGATACAGCTTGTGCCTGCCTGTGGTGGTGCCAAAATTAGAAGGCGACGTGCGTGCGACGCTGGCGGGGGGGGGGGGGGGGGGGGGGGGGGGGGGGGGGGGGGGGGGGGGGGGGGGGGGGGGGTGCGGGGGGGGGGGGGGACGGTGGGGGGGGGGGGGGGGGTCTGGGGGGGGGGGGGGGGGGGTGGGGGGGGGGGGGGGGGGGGGGGCGGTGGGGGGGAGGGGGGTGGGTGGGGGGGGGAGGGGGGGGGGGGGGTGGGGGGGGGGGGGGGAGGGGGGGGGGGGAGGGGGGGGGGGTGTGGGGGGTGGGGGGGTGGGGGGGGGGGTGGGGGGGGGGGGGGGGGGGGGGGGGGTGGGGGGGGGGGGGGGGGGGGGGGGGGGGGGGGGGGGGGGGGTGTGGGGGGGGGGTTGGGGGGGGGGAAGGGGGATGGGATTGGGGCAGGGCGGAGAGAAAGGGGTATGGGGGAGAGTGGGCGGTAAGAGATACGCGAGAGAGGAAGAGAGAGCAGAGATAGAGAGAGAGCGAGAGTAGACAAGACAAGACAAGACAGACAAAAAATTCCATTATTTACGATGATAATAGATAGGCACTGATGTGCTTTTTTTTTTTTACATCCAGTCCCTCGCCCTGAGTAGGGTCCAACAATGCAAATGACATGAGGCAATAAAAGAAGCATGTAAAAGTGGCTAGAAACAAAAATTAATACAAGGTCGAAATTATTTTAGAAAAGCCAATAAGAGAGAGAAAGAAGAGAGGGGGTGCGGGTGGGGGTAGGGGGAAGCGATAGACGCAGGAGCGAAAGGAGTGGCAAAGAGAGAGAGAGAAGAGAGAGAGAAGAGAGCGTATTATCAGCCGTAGACGTCGGATTTTAATCTCCGTTGACGTCATTGGCGTTTTTGTTGTCACGCACTTGTATGCGAAGGGTGGTGATTGAGGAAGGCTGCTGGGTTTGCTAGAGTGCAACTTCTTCTCTCTCGTCTCCTCTCTCTCTCTCTCACTGTCCTGTACCCCCACGCCCACCCCTTCTTCCGTCTCCTCCTCCACCACCGCTACTCCACCGTACCTTTGAACCCCCTCCATATTACAAGCCCAGCTCGTCTGACCTCCCACCCCACCCGCTCCCCCCCTCACCCTAGATCTCCTCTCTCCCCCCCTCCCGTCCACCCCACCCAACCCACTAACCCTTCACCTCTCCAGATCTCATGTCCTCGCCTCTGCATAGACGTGAAGAACTATCCAACACTTGTTGATGCTCGGGAGTGTTTTGAGACCAGACAGACAGACAGACAGGCAGGCATGGCAGACCGACAGAGGGGAAGCATCCTCGCCCACAACAGACGGCTAACTGCAGGCATGACTGCACCCAGACACCCTCCAGCCGACAGCGGGAAAGGGGCACGGTCCACTGCCGTGTGCACTCCAGCATCACAGAGAGAGAGAGAGAGAGAGAGAGAAGGAGAGCGAGAGAAGAGAACCACGTACACACTCACTACGCACACAACACACGCACGCACACACGCACGCACGCACGCACCACGTCACGCAACGCACGCACCACACACACACACAACACACACACACACACAACACACACACACACACATCACAACCCAACCACAACACACACACCACACACACACACACACACACACACGATACACTCTCTCTCTCTCTCTCTATCTCTCTCTCTCTCTCTGCTCTCTCCTCTGCTCTCTCTCTCATCTCTCTCTATACACCGTAATTTGGAGGGCAATGTTGTAGTTTTTTTAGCAACACAAACCAATCGCTAGAGAAAAAAGATTCCCCGACATTGACGATTGTTTTTCGTGAAGCTGGCAAAAAGATTCTCACACGCGACCGTGACATTCCAGTGACCCCTCACGACCCTGTGCCGGAAAGAAACTGGACGGACAAACATTTTACCACCACATCAGATGCTGCGAAATGGTAGAGAATTGAAAACACGCAGCTTCATTACATTTGGAATAACAAGGCCTTTTTTTTTCTTTTAGCATAATGGGGCCTGCATTAGAAAATCAATGAAACGATGGTATTACAAAGGTTTCGAAGACATAATCTTTTCTTTTTTTTTTTTTTAAATTATAATAAAGCGTTATGACGTAAAATAAAAGACACGAGAATTGAAAAAGGAAAAGGTTTTTGTTCGTTTGTGTGAAGGGTACGATCTGCCCAACAGAGAGTTTGGGGTGGTCAACCCCTCAAACGTGGCTACGATTGCAGTGAGGGCAACCTAGCTGTAGGCTGGAATGCCAATTAAGAGGCTGGTCACTCAGCAGTTTGCCCACAGCTGGGCTGGCAGACTGGTTTTGAAGAGACAGCCATGGACTTCAGCCACATCGTAATTGGTGTCGCTTTTGCTGAGAGGTCTTGAGCCTCCTTTGACCATGGCTGGTCTGGGTGGCTTGGTCTGGGAGACTGAGTATAGGCCGAGAGACAGCCCCGGAGACCGGGAGCCGTGGTTAGTGTTGACTTTGCTGAGGTGGACTTGAGATTGTAGAGAGGTAAATATCCTCAGGTGGGAGTTGTTGCTAGATTTTGCCTAGGTACGGAGTCTGAAGGGTCTGTTTCCTATGCACTTCTCCAGACCCAGCCACTTACATGGCGGTCGGCTCCGTTGGTTGTCGGGCCCTAGGGGATAGAATGTCTGTTCAAGAGCGGGTCAGCGAAGCCAGATCTTAGACACTTTAGGCGCTTCTAGTGTTCCATTGTGACTCAGGCCACAAAGGACTTTCTCGAAAGATCTTGTTGAAAGAGGCTGGAAGGCCTATATATACTCCCAGCTTTGTGGCTCTGAGATCATTTCTTCACTGAGCAGAGTGTGGTGAAGGCTGTGACGCTGGTTCTGTTATTCAGGTGTTTGTGAATGTAAAGGTCGGTGGTTGGTATGGTTGGTTCGATCCAACCATGATTTGAAATAAAAGAGAGAGGAAACCGACGAGCTGGTGTTGGTGAGGAAGGTGATGTGCCCACTCTCCTCTCCCCCTTCCCCATCTCCTGCTCCCCTCTTCCCTCCTCATCCACTCACCTTTACATTAGTATCTTTGGTTTTGATCATTCTTTCAATATTTGTTTTGCTCTTTCTTTATACATTTATACGACAATGTTCTATGAATATTACGCTTATGAAAATATGAGGCATTTGGTAAACATACATTTGTGGTGTGTTTTTTAAGTAAAAAAAACACACACAAAAAACCATACTAAACAACCAACGAGAATGAACAAATCAAAGATATGCATCTCTGAAGATGAGGAGAGCAAAAGAGAGGGGGATGAGTGGGGGAGGAGGGGGGTGGGGGAAGAGGGGGAGACAGGATCTCCCTGGCTCAATTTGGTGACAGAGAACAAAGTTTTTAACTGTTGAGTTTCAGAGAGAGAGAGAGAGAGAGAGAGAGAGAGAGAGAGAGAGAGAGAGAGAGAGAGAAGAAATGATAAATCCACGTTGACAAGCGAGCAGGATGAAAACTTAAAAGGCTGGGTTCACTCGTTCTGGCAGCTGGCTGCACACCAAAAATGAAAGCGCCAAGACCTTGCTTAAGGAGTCGAGTATTTATAGATTGGCGCAATTAATTCAATTGCTTTGAGAATGTTTATTGTGTCTAAAAGTTGATTCTCCTCATTTCCTTTTACAACGGCCATCAAGGTTCAAGCCAGGGGGTTCCAAGCAGACAGATTACAACCAAAGGAATGGGATTATTTTGTGCTGGCGCAATTATAGGGTGACGGGCGACTGCAAAGGCCTGAAATGTGTTGTTAGCTAAGGGAAAGGTCATGTGTTTGAAGACTGTTTGTGATTTCATTGGTGAAATCCCCCCAAACAAGGACATGATTGGTGGGGAGTTGTTCTTTTGAGCAATTACCAGTTTAACATGAACTGCTGGCTCAAATTTATGGTAGGCCTCTAAACGCGCACATGGATTATTAGAGTGTTTTAGAGCAAAATCCTGATTGTGGAGTGCGGCCTGCTTGCTGAAGCGAAAGCGACTGACTGATTCAAGTTTACGTGCATGAAGCCTTGAAGATATAC
>CM031606.1:98797051-98799551 GCA_018398815.1 Conus ventricosus
TGTTTCTCTCATGCTGTCGCGTCAGCTGTGACGCCTTGATGAGTCTCTGTGCTGAGATACGACTGTACACTAATTGGCCTCTTGACCTTTGTGTCCAGGTTCGGCCTTTCTCTCTCTTTCTCTCTCTCTGTCTCGTCTTTCTGTGTGTGTGTGTGTGTGTGTGTGTGTGTGTGTGTGTGTGTGGGTTGTGTATGTGTGTGTGTGTGGGTGTGTTGTGTGTATGTGGTGTGTGTGTGTGTGTGTGTGTGTGTGTGCGCGCACCAACATGCGTGTGTATGTGTGCTCTTGCTGGCGTACCAAACATATTTCCAGTACAGCGCCTGGGAGTTTGTGGCACAGTTGGAATGTGCACAGGGTGAGAGTTCATGTGACAAGCCTGTGATATTGGGATCTGATATTCCAGCCACGAGAGTTCATGTGACAAGCCTGTGATATTGGGATATGATATTCCAGCCATGAGAGTTCATGTGACAAGCCTGTGATATTGGGATATGATATTCCAGCCATGAGAGTTCCTGTGACAAGCCTGTGATATTGGGATATGATATTCCAGCCATGAGAGTTCATGTGACAAGCCTGTGATATTGGGATATGATATTCCAGCCAGTCTTGAACAATAATAAAGAGCCCCTCCTCGCTCCTTTCAAACACCACACCTACACGGCAGGCTTGACACGCAAGCATTCCTCCCAACAAAACGTAGTCCCCACCTTCGACACGAACCAGTTGGTTTAAAAAAGAACAAACAAAAAAACAAAAAAGAAAAGAAAAAGGAAAAGAACAAAAAAATAACTAACTAACCCACGGACATCGACTAATCGATGCAGCATTTCTCCTCAACCCATCTAACCTGACCTCACAAATTGACAAGATAACTCCAACATGGGGTTTATTTTCTCATGAATACGAATCTTGGCGACCACCTTAGTCTTCCTACTTACTGGTAGTGGAAATACCTTTTATAAAAAAAAAAATTGATACTCGTGGGCTTGAGGACAAAGAAAGCCTAACACTGGCGAGATCAGCAAAGGGACGATGATGCCAAGAGGTTTCCAAGAGTTTCTCTCTCCCCCCCCCCCCCCCCCCCCTCCACTCCATTGAGGCCATGCCCGCATCGTCGGCAGAACCAAGACAAACTCACCGACCCCTTGACCTGACCCAACTTGCACCGCGCGCCCGACCGAGCGAGTCAGGCCAAGCCTTTGACCAATCAAAAAGCAAAGGCTGCAGGCTTCGTCCAATCAGGAGGCTCGAGGTAGGGCTCGCAAGTGACGGTGTGGGCGAGGGACTAATATATCGTCTGCTTTTCACTTTCGGCTTCCATTTTCCGCTGTTGGGCAAACAGACCTGTCTGTTCAGCTGCTTAAAAACTGTGGCGATTTGAATTGGTGTGGTTGTGCTGTCGGTGTTTTACGGAGTTATACCGGCTTGTTTTTCTCTCTCTCCAGACAACATGACTCTTACCGAGGTGTGCCAGGCCTGTGACAATCAGTGTCAGAAGTAAGTGTGGGATGGTTTGTTCCAGTTTGGGTCTGACTGAATTTACTTAGCAACAATCAGTATCGATCGGAGAACTGTTGTTAACTTTCAGTTATAATGAGCATTTGCAGAAGAAATAAAGAAAAGTGCATGGTCGTCAACATCGCAAATCTACATTATGGAATTACACCATGCACTCGCATTATGCCTTTATGACTAAAAAAAAAAAAAAAAAAAAAAAGACAGTCGCGATTGAAGTGACTGAACTGTTGCATGTTGAAGAGGCATGCAGCACACAGACAAGACAAGACAAGACCACTCAACTTCAAATTAAGCAGACGTGTCAAGGAGGTCGACTTGATCCAGTCACTCGCTGGTCACCAACCCATGGCATGCGCTGCTGGTCCCGCTAGAAGATCGAAGACGATCAATGGCAGGACTGCGAATGGGGAGTGGGGGGAGAGAGGGGGGAGGGGGAGGATAGGAAAGGCATTGATGTTTTGATATGTCATTCACACTTTGTTCGGCGGCCACCAGTACAGTTCACGGGAAGACGAGGCATTGCTGGCCTGTGGAGAGAGGGTGGGGGTGGGGGGTTCACAGGCCGCACGGAAACTAACGGCTTTGAAGGTCGGCAGGAGGGAGAGGCAGGTAGCAGACAGGGGGGGGGGGGGGGGGGGGGGGGGGGAATCATCGGAGAACGAGGAAAGGGGAACCAACCTTGCGGGAGCCCGAGATGGGGATGGGGTCGGTCGCGCAGTGCGTATGGGAAAGTTGGGGTGGAGGAGGCCAAGGTGGCGGGTTTCCCCCAGAATGCACTCGCTGTGATCTTTGAGCCAGTGTACTGGGGGAGGGGAGGTTAGACAGTCACAGCGAGAAGCACCACATGGGTTCAGGTGCCCCCCCCCCCCCCCTCACCCCCCGCCCCCCCCCTTCCCCTTCCACCCCTCGCGTACGATAATCATTGACGAGCACAGCTCTGCATTTGCCGAAAACTTGTGATAGCGGTGATGATGAATAC
>CM031606.1:98804551-98807051 GCA_018398815.1 Conus ventricosus
CGCCAAGGACTTTGAAAGCGTGCGTTTCGTTTTCTGCCTTCCCTGAAGTCGTTCTCCCACTCACTGGGGTCTGCTGTTTTTTTCGGGAAAGCAAGGTTCACGGGAAGAGACACTCACCACAAAGACATCGGATTTCCGTTAGTTGGGGGGAAAGGGGGGGGGGGGGGGGGGGGGGGGGGGGGGGGGGGGGGGGGGGGGGGGGGGGGGGGGGCTTCTCTGCACCTCTAAGAGATTTTCTGGTGAGAGCGATATCGACGCACGGGATCGAGTTGGGGTGGGGGGTGGGGGGCGGAATAGTTGGAAAAACTGTTGGCGTCGAATGTGTTAAAACAGCAATGGGCATTTGACCCTTCCCCCCTTAAGCTTTGAATGCGTTGTCGCATATCGCTCTGGTCGTGGAGGTATATCGTAGGTCCTCCCCCCACCCCCCCCACACCCCCACTCCACCACCACCACCCACCCTCTCCTCCTTAGGGGTTGGCGGGGGTATCCTGTCGGTGACTTCCACTTGGAACATTGAAAACTGGAATGGTAACCGTGAATGACATCTCCCTCTGCCGCTCCAACTGTTTTTTTCCCTTCCCCCCCCCCCCCCCCCCCCCCCCCCCCCCCCCCCCCCCCCCCCCCCCCCCCCCCCCCCCCCCCCCGTTTTTAAAGAACAATGTGGAAAACTTGAGCTTCCAGCATTCTCTTCTTGCTCTCAAGAGAATTTTTTTTAAAAAGAAAAGAAAAGGAATGTATGATTTATTTGTTTTTAATTGGGATGTGTAAGGACGTGTGATGATGATGAAACTGGACGCCACTTTCGAAGACAATTCTCAGTGGATTTTCCTTTTTTTTTCTTTTTTTTTTCTCGCGAAAAGAGGATATTAGTCGTTTCCTCGCATCCGAGCAGCCTATATAGCCATGAGGTTCGTGGTTGGTTGGCTTGTGGAGATAATTGTAAGAGACAATGATTGACGTCACTGATGACCGACCCCCCCACCCCCTCTTGAGACCGAGGCCACACGCCACAATTAGGATTCGGCACTACAGCCACAGACTGTGCTACAGCTCTCTATCCTCCATGGAAGCGTTAGGATTTAGAACTACAGCTCTCTCTATCCTCCATGGAAGCGTTAGGATTCAGCACTACAGCTCTCTATCCTCCATGGAAGCGTTAGGATTCAGCACTGCAGCTCTCTATCCTCCATGGAAGCGTTAGGATTCAGCACTCCAGCTCTCTATCCTCCATGGAAGCGTTAGGATTCAGCACTACAGCTCTCTATCCTCCATGGAAGCTTTAGGATTCAGCATGGATCTCTATCCTCCATGGAAGCGTTAGGATTCAGCACTACAGATCTCTATCCTCCATGGAAGCGTTAGGATTCAGCACGGATCTCTATCCTCCATGGAAGCGTTAGGATTCAGCACTACAGCTCTCTGTCCTCCATGGAAGCGTTAGGATTCAGCACAAATTTCTATCCTCCATGGAAGCGTTAGGATTCAGCACTACAGCTCTCTGTCCTCCATGGAAGTGTTTTGAGGCCGACCGTAAATACCTTGGAGCCAGCATTTCATGTTCAACTGATCAAAAGATCAACTGCTCACCAACGATTTTCCTTGTTTTTAAGGGGGATTTTTCACCGATGAAATCACAGTCTTCAAAGACATGGCCTTCCTTTGAGTTGACAACACATTTCAGACATTTGCACTCGCTCACCCGTGACCCCCCTATCTGTGCGCCAGGTGCCCCCCTCCCCCCCCCCCAAAAAAAAAAAAAAAAGAAAAAAAAAAGAAAAATAAGAACAGTTCCCATCCTTTGACGTTAATCTCTCTGCGTGAAGCTACCAGGCTTGTTCGTACCTTGATGGTCGTATGAAAGAAAATGAGAAGCCACTTTCAGACACAATAAGTTAAACTCTCAAAACCGTCTCACTGAGCCAGTCTATAAATACTCGACTCCTTCAGCAAGGCCTTGGCGCATTTATTTTGTTGTGTGCAGCCGACGGGCAGCGAGCACAAACGGAACGTCACGATTGTCAATCGGCCGGCGCAGGCTGTTTCCTGAGCTCAAGGTCGCGAGTCGGCGGCTTCCTGTTCCGTGTCTTTCTTTCCTCGTATTATTTTTCTTGGGAAGAAACTAGAGAGGACAACGTGCGGTCGCGGCTGATGAACATCATGATTGGCTGTGACCTTCGACTTGGAAACGTGGTGTGCGTGGGTGTTGCTCTGACTCAAGCGCTCTCTCTCTCTCTCTCTCTCTCTCTCTCTCGGTCTGTCTGTCTGTTTGTCTCTCTCTCTCTCTCTCTCTCTCTCTCTCTCTCTCTCACTTTTTTTTTAATCATTGTTTCAATATTCACAATCTACGTGACTTTAGGAGATTTGCCTCTTTCCTGCTTTCAGGTGGAAAACTCGGACAAACTGCAGAATCTCTTGAACTCGGCTGCCTCTGCTACTACTACTACTACTACCACCACCACCACCACCACCACTACCACCACTACCAGCACCAACAACA
>CM031606.1:98812051-98814551 GCA_018398815.1 Conus ventricosus
ACCATACCTGACTGTGAGGCAGGTCCCATGTCCAGCCCTTGACCCACACCATGCCTGACTGTGAGGCAGGTCCCATGTCCAGCCCTTGACCCACACCATACCTGACTGTGAGGCAGGTCTCATGTCCGTTTCTTTTCTATACAAGCACGATCCACATGACCCTTCATTTTCCTGTCGTCTGCTAAGACTTTTTCCACTCCCAAATCCTAGTGCCCTACCATCGGCTGTCGAAACACAAGGAGTCCACAAGTCATGCATCATTCTGCTATTTTGGCTGACCTACGGCATTGGACAAAATTTACTGACCCCCAAATTCGAGGAGAAAATCCTCTTTTTGGCATTCAAGATTCTTTTCTTTTTGTTTGTCACGGAGCCAGGGCGATTTTCATCTTCTGTTCCAACTGCCTTGTTCCTGCTGGACCTTTGCTGTTGTAACCCGAACTCTGACCTCTCGGATGAGTCTGACATCAGCCTTATTTTGGAGCAAGGTGGGGGGGGGGGGGGAGACATGGAGACGGGAGAGGGAGGAGGCGGAGGGTGTGATGAAGAAGACGGGAAAGGGGGGGGGGGGGGGGGGGGAGGAGCAGGGACAGCGTGAAGGAGATGAAGTAGGGGCCATCAGTCACTGGGAAATTCCTGATTGTGTGTCTGGACACACACACACGCACACACACACACACACACACGCACACACGCACGCACGCACGCACATACGCACGCACGCATTCACGCATGCACACACACACACACACACACACACACACACACACACACACACACTCACACACACACTCACACTCACACACACACACACACACACACACACACACACACACACACACAGAGCGTCGTTTATTTTATTTTATTTTTTTACACCCATATAGTGATTGCATTTCAATATTCCAACACCTGCGCAAACATGATGTTCTGTAATGTTCCTGAATATCTCTAACCTGCCAAGGTCTGTTTATTCATTTCTTTATTCATTTGTCCTTTGTGAGTGCCTGGTTCTTTTGTTTGTTTGCCTTTTGTTTATGTTGTCATGATTCACCCTACTTTTATCAACACTCAGTTAACATCAATCATTCTATGACAGAGGACTTTGGGCGAGAGGAAATGTATACGCAATTATTCATTTTGTCGTTGAGGTTCAACTAGATAAAGTTTTAGAGAACAAAGCAAAAAGACCTAATGTAATACGGTGCAAACATTGTTTTTTTGATTGTCCAAACATGCGATGATATCCAACATTCATGAATCAATACATTGATACACGGTGGCACATATGTAACGCATACAGATGTACATCCATTTTTTTTTTCAATCTAGAATTTTTGTTATTCTTTTACAAGGGCACTCATACCGAATAAATTCCAATTACTGGCATTAATCGTGTGTACCAAGGCTGCGGACGACATCAAATAGAAAGCAAAGAGAGTATACAGTACATATCATTAACATAATACACACGCATACACACACACACTTACGTACACATGCATATGATACACAATATAACCATTAGTCCCCTAGTTTAATATATGGTGACCATTTTGTTTGGTAGGTTGCATGATTTATCTCCAATAAGGATATATATTATTTCTCTTTTTTTTTTTCTGTAGTCCAGCTCCTTCAAAAACATGTTTAGATTAGGGTTTGTCTTGTTTATTCTATATTTATATATGAAATATTTTCCCATTAAAATCATCAGGTCTAGCATATCGTCTGTTTTTGTTTTCTCATCCGTACCAAATAACATAATCACCACATTAAGCGATAATCTTACACAGTGTGAACAGTTAACTCTCAGAACTCTTTCCAGGTCTTTCCACAAAGTACGGATAAACTCACATTCCCACAGGTAATGATCGATTGATTGAGTCTTTCTCTCTTATACATAAATTACATTTGTCGCCATCAATAATTTGCATACTTTTCAAAATGCCATTCGTTACCAGAGTTCTGTGGCATATTTCAATCTGGAACCATTCCAGTTTTAGAAACTCACAATGCCACTCTTCTCATTTTCGGCCACGTGGTCTTTTTCAAGAGAAAAAAACAAAAACAACAAAAACAACATTGTTTTGTTTTTTTCTCTTGAAAAAGGCCAGGTGGCCGAAGATTAGAAGAGTGGCATTGTGATTTTCTATAATGTTTTCTTCCCTTTGGAGGACTATTGCTTTCATTTCATTTTTGTTTCTTTCATTTTCTTAGTCCTTTTCAGTACCTCTACCGGTGTAAACAATTCATGATGTAGAAGAAGAAAGAAAGAAAGAAAGAGAAGCACGTCTTCAGTAGTACACTTGACCTTATGAGAGAGAGAGAGAGAGAGAGAGAGAGAGAGAGAGAGAGAGAGAGAGAGAGAGAGAGAGGCAGACAGACAGACAGACAGGCAGACAGACAGACAGACAGAGAGGTGTCATCATTATTTTTTGGTTGTTGGAGGCGTGACGCGCAGCGTGAGAAGGGAAGGATTGAGAGAGAGGGAGGATAATTATAT
>CM031606.1:98817051-98822051 GCA_018398815.1 Conus ventricosus
AGCTAGTGAAGAGTTTTCATATTAATAATATATTTTCTTAACTGCATGTTCCCATTTTCCTCATCTTCAACCCCCTCCCCCGGTCCCCAAGTTCAAAATTTTGCCAAGTCATTACTGTGATGATGGAGGGGTTGTTGGCCTGCGCTTGTTATTTTTCCCCCCCACTATTAGATTGTCCGTCTTTGTATTTGTCTGACTTTATTCAAGTTTAAAAGGCTGTGCCAGTCTTGAATAAAAGTTACTCTGAGTTGGGTGTTCTTATGGGAGCAAGAGTTACCCTACTTGTTTCTTTTTTATCAAACTCTCAGTTTTACTGTCAGTCGCCATACTTTTGTTTGAACTTACCTGTAGTTTACATTATCGTCTCTTGTTTTACTTTAGATATTCCTTCTGTTCCGAGTAGCTCGTCAATTCCCAGTTTTACGTCATTAAATGTTACGCAGTTCCTATGGTAGACGTCATCTATCTTTGGTTGTTTACTCGAGGTTTTGGATGGCTGTGTCAGTGTGTTAGAAAGTGTGGACGTTATTTTATTCAGTTTTATTCAACATTCCGGTTTGTTTGCTTGACATCATTGTTCAGTTCAAGTATCTGCATCTCCGTTTTGCATACTCTCCACAGAGAACATTGTTTCTTCATTTATTGATTCGGCATCTTCATTTCCAGTGTTCACTGATTATCATTCTTGATCAGTCATTCAATATTATTTCAGTAAATCAATCTCCGGTTGTCCTTTCAAGTGTGAGTTTAGTTCAAGTGTGTTTAATCGTTCTGCTGACTATCCCTGACAGCATCATCTTTGCAATAGGTTCAGTGTCCACGTGAGAAACCATGTCGAACCTTTCATCTACAGTTCTTCAATTTAGGTCACCCTAACCAGTGATCTTCAAATCACCACAAACCTTTACCAGTTCAGACAGTCCCCCCAAAAAGGGAAACGTCATTGTTGTTATCTGTTTCTGCCTTGTGGGCTTCATTTTCTGGAAGCAAATACATTCAAAGTAACAAACAATTATATTCTGTACCTAGTACCCATTATATCATCATCATCATCAATGTCAATTCTTTCGACATGATTGGTCAGCTCGTTTCCCACAAACACGATACCGCGAGATAAATCCCCATGATCATTGTCAGAAAAGTTTACTCCTGGGGGATTCAAAGGTCTACAGGAGGAGGAAAAGGACTCGGGCACATTGTCAGGAAATAGGTCAAGCAAGAGTAAGTATAGCATCATGACTCTGAACAAGAAAAAGATGCGGAATTCGCTTTCTAAGCAAGAGTATGACATCATGACTCTGAACGAGAAAAAGATGCGGAATTCGCTTTCTAAGCAAGAGCGTAACATCATGACTGAACGAGAAAACGATGCGGAATTCGCTTTCTAAGCAAGAGTATGACATCACGACTCTGAACGAGAAAAAGATCCGGAATTCGCTTTCTAAGCTCCAAAATCCTTCAGGTTTAAAATCAACCAATCAGATTTTGTTATAAAAATTTGAATCAGATAGAGGATCAAGGCAAATGCGCGTATTACCCACAGTAGGACTGGTTAAATAACCTGCGACAGAGGTCAACGGGCTTCGACCTGACCTTCACCTGCCATTGGCATCGAGTCTGACAGTGTCCGCACTTCAAAGGTGCCAGACATTAGGCAGTCTATGGGCTGGGCGGGAAGTGCAGAGGGTTTGCTGTTACTGACTGTTCGGCTGGTGGTGGTCACTGCTGGTAGAGGACGTTGTCTGAATTCCCGTCTTCATCAGAAAGTGTCTACAGCCCACCACTCTCCCACCCCACCAGCACCACCACCACCACCACCACCCACACCATCCCTCGTACCGTTTGTTGGGGTACCCTTTCTTTAGCATTGGTTATGGGGAAGAGGAGATGTATAAACAATTCTCTCACCGTTTGTTGGGGTATCCTGTCTTTAGCATTGGTTATGGGGAAGCGGGGAGTGTCTACACAATCCTCTCACCATTTGTTGGGGTATCCTTTCTTAATATAGGTCATGGGGAAGGGGAGAGCGCCTCAACAATTCTGGTGGAGGGCGGGGTGGGTTACTGGTCAGGGAAGCAGTCCATGAGGCAGAAGAGGAATCTGTGAAGTCCCTCCCTGAGCTGTGGTGACCACGGTGACGTCAGCATTGAGAATGACATGGTGGACCGGGCCTGTCGTTGATCTGGTTGTCTTCTCCTCCACAGTTGACCAGATACCATGGCTACACCTTAAACCGGGGCTATGCTACAACCACTGGGCAAGACAGATTGTGAAGACACACCACAGCCCAGCACTACAACAACAGGTCTACACAGCAGGATCAGTCACCAGCCACCGGAGAGATCAACTTCAAGTATTCTCTCCGACTAAAGCTGAGTCATAATTCAAGCTGACTTTAACCCAGTTTAGATCAGTTCATTCAGAACTTACCCTCACTTTATGATGAAACAGTGGAACTGAAAGTCAGCCTTTAGGACAGACATGTACATAAGTAAAGCTGATGTGTGAAATTGCACTTAACTTGTGTCAGTTCCTGTTGTTCAATCAGTGTTGAATGTTTGAACTTCTCTCTTAAATTCTGTCTCTCGGAGCTACAAGTACTTTTAAGAGTACAGGCCTAAGAAAACTTATCTCAGAGCCACTATTGAGTATTTTACCAGTACCTGGAATAAATATAAATTTCTTTCGGTGACTAGTACCGGGAAGTTGCTCCTTCCACCACTAGTAAGAGAGAGGGTGGATGTGAAATGTTAGTATAATTCTCATAGAGAAATTATTCCCCAGTCCTTCCCCTAGAGGACCCACCTACCGTTCCCAGCTCTCGTCACACCTCTCCTCAAGGTCTGTTACTGTTGTCTTTGATCTGGTTGTCCTCTCCTCCACAGTTGACCAGGTCTGTTACTGCTGTCGTTGATCTGGTTGTCTTCTCCTCCACAGTTGACCAGGTCTGTTACTGCAGTCGTTGATCTGGTTGTCCTCTCCTCCACAGTTGACCAGGTCTGTTACTGTTGTCGTTGATCTGGTTGTCTTCTCCTCCACAGTTGACCAGGTCTGTTACTGTTGTCGTTGATCTGGTTGTCTTCTCCTCCACAGTTGACCAGGTCTGTTACTGCAGTCGTTGATCTGGTTGTCCTCTCCTCCACAGTTGACCAGGTCTGTTACTGCAGTCGTTGATCTGGTTGTCCTCTCCTCCACAGTTGACCAGGTCTGTTACTGCAGTCGTTGATCTGGTTGTCTTCTCATCCACAGTTGAAAAGGTCTGTTACTGTTGTCGTTGATCTGGTTGTCCTCTCCTCCACAGTTGACCAGGTCTGTTACTGCAGTCGTTGATCTGGTTGTCCTCTCCTCCACAGTTGAAAAGGTCTGTTACTGTTGTCGTTGATCTGGTTGTCTTCTCCTCCACAGTTGACCAGGTCTGTTACTGTTGTCGTTGATCTGGTTGTCTTCTCCTCCACAGTTGACCAGTTCTGTTACTGCAGTCGTTGATCTGGTTGTCCTCTCCTCCACAGTTGACCAGGTCTGTTACTGCAGTCGTTGATCTGGTTGTCCTCTCCTCCACAGTTGAAAAGGTCTGTTACTGTTGTCGTTGATCTGGTTGTCTTCTCCTCCACAGTTGACCAGGTCTGTTACTGTTGTCGTTGATCTGGTTGTCTTCTCCTCCACAGTTGACCAGGTCTGTTACTGTTGTCGTTGATCTGGTTGTCTTCTCCTCCACAGTTGACCAGGTCTGTTACTGCTGTCGTTGATCTGGTTGTCTTCTCCTCCACAGTTGACCAGGTCTGTTACTGTTGTCGTTGATCTGGTTGTCTTCTCCTTCACAGTTGAAAAGGTCTGTCACTGCTGTCGTTGATCTGGTTGTCTTCTCCTGCAGTTGACCAGGTCTGTTACTGTTGTCGTTGATCTGGTTGTCTTCTCCTCCACAGTTGACCAGGTCTGTTACTGTTGTCTTTGATCTGGTTGTCTTCTCCTCCACAGTTGACCAGGTCTGTTACTGCTGTCGTTGATCTGGCTGTCTTCTCCTCCACAGTTGACCAGGTCTGTTACTGCTGTCGTTGATCTGGCTGTCTTCTCCTCCACAGTTGACCAGGTCTGTTACTGTTGTCTTTGATCTGGTTGTCTTCTCCTCCACAGTTGACCAGGTCTGTTACTCCTGTCATTGATCTGGTTATCTTCTCCTCGACAGTTGACCAGGTCTGTTACTGCTGTCGTTGATCTGGTTATCTTCTCCTCCACAGTTGACCAGGTCTGTTACTGTTGTCGTTGATCTGGTTGTCTCCTCCTCCACAGTTGACCAGGTCTGTTACTGTTGTCGTTGATCTGGTTATCTTCTCCTCCACAGTTGACCAGGTCTGTTACTGTTGTCGTTGATCTGGATGTCTTCTCATGTGTGTGCGCGCGTGCGTACGTGCCTGCGTGTATGCGTGCGTGCATGCATGCTTATGCGTGCGTGCATGCGCCCGTGCCCGCCATACTTATACACACCTGCTTGTTTATGTACGAGTGTGTGCATGCTTTTGGCAGTTCTGCACACACATGTACATGTCCATGTGCGTGGGAGTGTGAATTGGCGTGCATGATTTAATATATGATTGAGTTCTTTTTCCTTAGCTCACAAGACCAGTACCGCTTCATCAATGCAGTTTTCTGGAATTATCTCTTCTCCCCCCCCCCCCCCCCCCCCCCCCCCCCCCCCCCCCCCCCCCCCCCCCTAGTGTACAGACTGTACGCACACATACACTACGGATATTTAGCAGCCCGATTATGGCCCCTGCCGTCGACTGGGCTACAAATATCATAAACTGGTCTATCTATCTATCTATCTATCTATCTATCTATCTATCTATCTATATATATATAGTGAACTAATAAATTCCAAGGATAAGTACCGAGCACCATTCCAGCAACTTACAGAGCAGTTATATATATATATATATATATATATATATATATATATATATATATATATATATATATATATATACGCTGTGCTGTGGGCAACT
>CM031606.1:98832051-98882051 GCA_018398815.1 Conus ventricosus
GAGTAGAGCACCCCCCCCCCCTCATTCATTCCGATGCTTTTGGTGGCTGTCGAAAAAAAACAGAAATGCAACTTGTATTTCACAGAGTTGCACACAATAGGATTCCTATCTTCCACCCCTCTGTCAACCCACGTTTAACTGAATTCAACCATTATCAGACATGAAATCTTTCATTCAACTGCTGCATCTCAAAACTTTCAATGATTTACTCCGAGAAGAGTTCGTCTTGTGATCATTACTCAATGACTGGAATCTTGTCAAAGGTATTGGAATGCTTTGTACAAAAACAGCTTCTACAGCATCTTGAATCTCATGACCTGCTTGAACCGTTCCAGTCAGGATTCTGTAAGAGTCACAGCGCAGAAACTGCCTTATTGCGTGTGGTCAGTGACCTCCTTCAGGCCTCAGACAATGGGCGTGTGTCCATCTTGTCACTGCTTGACTTGTCAGCAGCATTTGACACCATAGACCACAGCATCCTCACAACGCGGTTGCGTACCACTTTTGGCTGCAGACTGGGTGCGGCCAGTTAGTAAGAACTGAACCATTCCAGAGCAGCCAAAAGTGGAATGTATGGAACTCTCTACCCCTGTCTCTTTGGAAAAACAAAATGCTTGTCAACTTTCATACAGCATCTGAAAACCTACCTCTTTCAACTCATCTATCCTGAGAAACTGAAACGTGCAAGTCCTTCCTAATTAAATTCATTCTCCCGCCTGTATGTTTCTACACCGGTAATGTGTGTGTGCGTGCGTGTGCGTGCGCGCTCCTGCGTGTTTGTGTGTGTGTGTGTTATTGAGTATGCGCGTGTTTGTGAGCATAAACGTGGATGATGGCATGCCTGTGCAGATTGTATGGGCGTGTCTGTATACAACTTGTTTCATGTGTTTAATGGTTGGTGAAGGAAATGTGTAATTTAGAAGTGATAAAAAAAAACATTCAGAAAGTAAACATTAAATAAATGAAAATGCAAACACTTACTACCTTAACTGTGAACTAAACTAAACAAAGGAAGATAGTATTGATAATCAAAATCGCCATCATCATCAAATACCACAATCATCATCTCCATTGAGAGGTTCACATAAAAGCACATTCTTCCTCAGCTGTGTGAGATCCACACAATAAACTGTCGCCCTCCACCTAACACTGTACCACACCGGTCCACACACAATAAACTGTCACCCTCCACCTGACACTGTACCACGACATCTGGCACACACAATAAACTGTCGCCCTCCACCTGGCACTGTACCACGACACCCGCACACACAATAAACTGTCGCCCTCCACCTGACACTGTACCACACCTGGCACACACAATAAACTGTCGCCCTCCACCTGACACTTTACCACACCTGACACACACAATAAACTGTCGCCCTCCACTTGACACTGTACCACCACACCTGACACACACAATAAACTGTCACCCTCCACCTGACACCTGTACCACACCTGGCACACACAATAAACTGTCACCCTCCACCTGACACTGTACCACACCTGACACACACAATAAACTGTCGCCCTCCACCTGATCCTGTACAACACCTAGCACACACAATAAACTGTCTCCCTCCATCTAACACTGTAAAACGACACCTGACACACACAATAAACTGTCTCCCTCCACCTAACACTGTACCACACCTGTCACCACACATAAACTGTCGCCCTCCACCTGACACTGTACCACGACACCTGGCACACACAATAAACTGTCGCCCTCCACCTGGCACTGTACCACGACACCCCGGGACACACAATAAACTGTCACCCTCCACCTGATACTGTACCACACCTGACACACACAATAAAACTGTCGCCCTCCACCTGGCACTGTACCACACCTGACGCACACAATAAACTGTCGCCCTCCACCTGACACTGTACCACACCTGGCACACACAATAAACTGTCGCCCTCCACCTGACACTGTACCACACCCGGCACACACAATAAACTGTCACCCTCCACCTGACACTGTACCACACCTGGCACACACAATAAACTGTCGCCCTCCACCTGACACTGTACCACACCTAACGCACACAATAAACTGTCGCCCTCCACCTGACACTGTACCACACCTGGCACACACAATAAACTGTCGCCCTCCACCTGACACTGTACCACACCCGGCACACACAATAAACTGTCACCCTCCACCTGACACTGTACCACACCTGACACACACAATAAACTGTCGCCCTCCACCTGACACTGTACCACACCTGGCACACACAATAAACTGTCGCCCTCAACTTGACACTGTACAAAACCTGACACACACAATAAACTGTCGCTCTCCACCTAACACTGTACGACACCTGACACACACAATAAACTGTCGCCCTCCACCTGGCACTGTACCACAACACCCGGCACACACAATAAACTGTCGCCCTCCACCTGACACTGTACCACACCTGACGCACACAATAAACTGTCGCCCTCCACCTGACACTGTACCACACTGGCACACACAATAAACTGTCGCCCTCCACCTGACACTGTACCACACCCGGCACACACAATAAACTGTCGCCCTCCACCTGACACTGTACCACACCTGACACACACAATAAACTGTCGCCCTCCACCTGACACTGTACCACACCTGGCACACACAATAAACTGTCCCCTCAACTTGACACTGTACAAAACCTGATACACACAATAAACTGTCGCTCTCCACCTAACACTGTACCACACCTGGCACACACAATAAACTGTCGCCCTCCACCTGACACTGTACCACACCCGGCACACACAATAAACTGTCGCCCTCCACCTAACACTGTACCACACCTGACACACACAATAAACTGTCGCCCTCCACCTGACACTGTACCACACCCGGCACACACAATAAACTGTCGCCCTCCACTGACACTGTACCACACCTGGCACACACAATAAACTGTCGCCCTCCACCTGACACTGGACCACACCCGGCACACACAATAAACTGTCTCCCTCCACCTGACACTGTACCACGACACCTGGCACACACAATAAACTGTCGCCCTCCACCTGACACTGTACCACGACACCTGGCACACACAATAAACTGTCACCTCCACCTGACACTGTACCACGACACCCGGCACACACAATAAACTGTCGCCCTCCACCTGACAGTGTACTACACCTGACACCACAATAAACTGTCTCCCCCCACCTGACACTGTACTACACCTGACACACACAATAAACTGTCGCCCTCCACCTGACACTGTTCCACACCTGACACACACAATAAACTGTCGCCCTCCACCTGACACTGTACCACACCTGGCACACACAATAAACTGTCGCCCTCCACCTGACACTGTACCACACCTGGCACACAACAATAAACTGTCGCCCTCCACCTGACACTGTACTACACCTGACACACACAATAAACTGTCTCCCTCCACCTGACACTGTACCACACCTGGCACACACAATATACTGTCTCCCTCCACCTGACACTGTACCACACCTGGCACACACAATAAACTGTCTCCCTCAACCTGACACTGTACCACACCTGGCACACACAATAAACTGTCGCCCTCAACTTGACACTGTACAAAACCTGACACACACAATAAACTGTCGCTCTCCACCTAAACACTGTACCACACCTGACACACACAATAAACTGTCGCCCTCCACCTGACACTGTACCACACCTGGCACACACAATAAACTGTCTCCCTCCACCTGACACTGTACCACACCTGACACACACAATATACTGTCACCCTCCACCTGACACTGTACCACACCTGACACACACAATAAAAATGTCGCCCTCCACCTGACACTGTACCACACCTGGCACACACAATAAACTGTCGCCCTCCACCTGACACTGTACCACACCCGGCACACACAATAAACTATCGCCCTCCACCCGACACTGTACCATGACACCTGGCACACACAATAAACTGTCACCCTCCACCTGACACTGTACCACACCTGGCACACACAATAAACTGTCGCCCTCCACCCGACACTGTACCATGACACCTGGCACACACAATAAACTGTCACCCTCCACCTGACACTGTACCACACCTGACACACACAATAAACTGTCACCCTCCACCTGACACTGTACCACACCCGGCACACACAATAAACTGTCGCCCTCCACCTGACACTGTACCACACCCGGCACACACAATAAACTGTCGCCCTCCACCTGACACTGTACCACGACACTTGGCACACAATAAACTGTCGCCCTCCACCCGACACTGTACCACGACACCTGACACACACAATAAACTGTCCCCTCCACCCGACACTGTACCACGACACCTAGCACACACAATAAACTGTCGCCCTCCACCTGACACTGTACCACGACACCTGGCACACACAATAAACTGTCACCCTCCACTGACACTGTACCACACCCGGCACACACAACTAGTGCTACCAAGCATGCCCCAGCTCCAACACAGACAATCATAAACACATCTAGCAAACTGGGTCTTCATGAGGGGAGAGAGGGGAGAGAGAGGAGAGAGGAGAGAGAGAGAGGGGAGAGAGAGAGAGAGAGGAGAGAGAGAGTGAAATTAACCGTTATATGAGATGACAAAAATCACCTTTTCTGAATATTCAAAAGATTCGACATCGTCCTTATGGTCCTGCCTCTTCTTGGTGTTGCCCGATCATCTGCACACAAAACAAGATAGAATGTCTCCCATGATGTGTATCAAGATAAAACGTCTCCCATGATGTGTGTCAAGATAAAACGTCTCCCACGATGTGTGTCATCAAGATAAAATGTCTCCCATGATGTGTATCAAGATAAAACGTCTCCCATGATGTGTATCAAGATAAAACGTCTCCCATGATGTGTGTCAGGATAAACCGTCTCCCATGATGTGTGTCAAGATAAAACGTCTCCCATGATGTGTGTCAAGATAGAATGTCTCTCATGATGTGTGTCAAGATAAAACGTCTGCCATGATGTGTATCAAGATAAAAGTCTCCCATGATGTGCGTCTAGATAAAACGTCTCCCATGATGTGTGTCAAGATAAAACATCTCCCATGATGTGTGTCAAGATAAAACGTCTCCCATGATGCGTGTCAAGATAAAATGTCTCCCATGATGTGTGTCAAGATAAAATGTCTCCCATGATGTGTATCAAGATAAAACGTCTCCATGATGTGTGTCAGGATAAAACGTCTCCCATGATGTGTGTCAAGATAAAACGTCTCCCATGATGTGTGTCAAGATAGAATGTCTCTCATGATGTGTGTCAAGATAAAACGTCTGCCATGATGTGTATCAAGATAAAACGTTCCCATGATGTGTGTCTAGATAAAACGTCCCCATGATGTGTGTCTAGATAAAACGTCTCCCATGATGTGTGTCAAGATAAAATGTCTCACATGATGTGTGTCAAGATAAAACGTCTCCCATGATGCGTGTCAAGATAAAATGTCTCCCATGATGTGTGTCAAGATAGAATGTCTCCCATGATGTGTGTCAAGATAAAACGTCTCCCATGATGTGTGTCAAGATAAAATGTCTCACATGATTTGTGTCAAGATAAAACGTCTCCCATGATGCGTGTCAAGATAAAATGTCTCCCATGATGCGTGTCAAGATAAAATGTCTCCCATGATGTGTGTCAAGATAGAATTTCTCCCATGATGTGTGTCAAGATTTAAAAAGTCTCCCATGATGTGTGTCAAGATAAAACGTTCTCCCATGATGTGTGTCAAGATAAAATGTCTCCCATGATGTGTGTCAAGATAAAACGTCTGCCATGATGTGTGTCAAGATAAAACGTCTCCCATGATGTGTGTCAAGATAAAACGTCTCCCATGATGTGTGTCAAGATAGAATGTCTCCCATGATGTGTGTCAAGATAAAATGTTTCCCATGATGTGTGTCAAGATAAAACGTCTCCCATGATGTGTGTCAAGATAAAACATCTCCCATTATGTGTGTCAAGATAAAACATCTCCAATGATGTGTGTCAAGATAAAACGTCACCCATGATGTGTGTCAAGATAAAACATCTCCCATGATGTGTGTCAAGATTAAAACGTCTCCCATGATGTGTGTCAAGATAAAACGTCTCCTATGATGTGTGTCAAGATAAAACGTCTCCCATGATGTGTGTCAAGATAAAACGTCTGCCATGATGTGTGTCAAGATAAAACGTCTCCCATGATGTCTGTCAAGATAGAACGTTCTGCCATGATGTGTGTCAAGATAAAACATCTATGATGTGTGTCAAGATAAAACATCTCCCATGATGTGTGTCAAGATAAACGTCTCCCATGATGTCTGTCAAAATAAAACGTCTGCCATGATGTGTGTCAAGATAAAACATCTCCCGTGATGTGTGTCAAGATAAAACATCTCCCATGATGTGTGTCAAGATAAAACATCACCCATGATGTCTGTCAAGAGAGAACGTCTGCCATGATGTGTGTCAAGATAAAACATCTCCCATGATGTGTGTCAAGATAAAACATCTCCCATGATGTGTGTCAAGATAAAATGTCTCCCATGATGTCTGTCAAGATAGAACGTCTGCCATGATGTGTGTCAAGATAAAACATCTCCCATGATGTGTGTCAAGATAAAACGTCTCCCATGATGTGTGTCAAGATAAAACGTCTCCCATGATGTCTGTCAAGATAGAACGTCTGCCATGATGTGTGTCAAGATATAAAAAATCTATGATGTGTGTCAAGATAAAACATCTCCCATGATGTGTGTCAAGATAAAACGTCTCCCATGATGTCTGTCAAAATAAAACGTCTCCCATGATGTGTGTCAAGACAGAACGTCTCCCATGATGTGTGTCAAGATAGAACGTCTCCCATGATGTGTGTCAGACAGAACGTCTCCCATGATGTGTGTCAAGATAGAACGTCTCCCATGATGTGTGTCAAGATAGAACGTCTGCCATGATGTGTGTCTAGATAAAACATCTCCCATGATGTGCGTCAAGGTGCGGATGTGTTCCACCGCTGTGGATACTTCTATGTCACTACCCTTTCCGAGGCAAAAGCTCTCGTGACAAAATGTCAGTGGAAGGGGAATTGCCTGTGGTGCAAAATGTGTGCTGGGAGGGAGAGTTGTGTGGGGTGGAGGGGGCTGTGCACTTTCACTTTGTTGACTTTCACAAATCACACATTTTCCTAATGGTAGCAAATATATCTTACACTATCCACACGAAGGCTGAGCGCCTGCACCTTTAGCAAATATATCTTACCACTATCCACACGTAGGCTGAGCGCCTGCGCCTTTAGCAAAATATCTTACCACTATCCACATGAAGGCTGAGCGCCTGCGCCTTTAGCAAATATATCTTACCACTATCCACACGAAGGCTGAGCACCTGCACCTTTAGCAAATATATCTTACCACTATCCACACGTGGGCTGAGCGCCTTTAGCAAATATATCTTAACACTATCCACACGAAGGCCGAGCGCCTGCAGCAAATATATCTTAACACTATCCACATGAAGGCCGAGCGCCTGCGCCTTTCTCTCCTTCAGTAGGCGCTCAGCGCCATTCAGTTCCCTGTGTACATAAGGATTTCGACAGTTCTCTAATTTTTTTACGGACGCGTTTTTATACCTTGTAGCAGCATATTTGGTGTGGTTGGAAAGAGAAGATCAAGTACTTTCCACCTGAATAAGTTGCAGCCTCAACATAAAAAAATAGAGAAAAAAAAAAAACAAGACCAGAGTTTCACAACTGCTATTTAATCAGAATATAGAAAATAAATTCAATAAACTCTCCTTCATCATCCGAACCGCCTTGTAAACACTGCTCAATCACCTGTTCAAGTGAAACAAGCTGTGAAAATCGCGGCGCTGCCATACTTTTCTGTCTAGCAGACGAAATCTGGCCTGCAGGGAGCAGAGAACGGAGCCAGTGTGGCTGAAAAACCAGAGCAGAAGACAAAATAAAAAAGGTTCTTTGTTTATGCTGCCGAACTTGACCGTGAACTTTCCTCAGCCTTATCAGGAATGGAGGGCCAGTAACATAGAAACCCATCTCAAAATTTCTACAGCAGTTAGTTCACTAGCACTCTAACAGTTCAAGTGTACGGATTTTCGGAAGTACAAACACACGTATGCATGCTAACAGGATGGAACAGTGAGTGGTGGAGTTAGCACGGGGACATGTGCGCCGTAACGGAGGGAAAACTTGCCAACAGGGTTCCTACAGACTCCAAGAACAAAGTTCAAAGCGTTTTCAAGGTTTTTTTTTATTTCAAGGATACAATACTTGCGCAAAAAATGAAAAATAAAACGGCAGTTTGATTTTTCTGTGTTCAGGTTAACAAAAAAGAAAAAAAAAATTAAAAACAATTTTTTTTTGTACAAAGGAAACAAGAACAAAAAAATTCCTTTTTAACTAATTTTTTTCATCAACGTGAACGCAGAAAAATCAAACTGCATTCTTTTTCAATTTCTATCAGAGTGAGTGTGCCAGTACACCACTCACTAGAACATTAACAAACCCAGACTCTTTGTATCAAACACCAAAACACTAAAATCAGCAAAAATATGTCCATTTGTAAGGGAAAATACAGACTATGCATGGTGTGTAAGAGACTGGTTGGAGGAAAAAACGAAAAAAAATTTTTTTGACAAACATCGTCGCGATCCTGGATTGCCGTCTGCTATTAAACCTGGGGAGATAATTTGAAACTTAATTAATTTTGGTGAAGTTACACATCATCTCCCTGGTTAAATAGCAGACGGCAATCCAGGATCGCGACTATGTTTGTCAAAATTAAAAAAAAAAAAAAATTCCATTATCCTCAACTCAGAAAAATCAAACAGCCATTTCTTTTTGCCACATTAAAATTTTTTGGAGCCGATGGCTTGATTATCAAAGGTTTTCAAGGAGGTCTGGTCAACAGAACCATATTTTATTGATTTTCAAAGGTTTTCAAGGTCTTGAAATTCGCTGTCAGAATTCAAGGAGTTTCAAGGAGCGTATGAACCCTGGGTTAGCACATATGCTTGTGCGTCATGTAGAAAAAGTTAAAAGAACAGCACTGTATTGGAATGAAGAGTTGAAGATTCCACCACAAAATGAATTGGGGATATCGAGTCATACATGAGACTTGGCATGAATACTTGTCTTCTCCACAAAAACTCTCGGTGCTTCTAGCAGCCCTCTTCATTTCAGCAGTTGACAGTCTAGTCCTGAACACCCAGACCCTTACTGAGCCAGTCAATTCCGATTCATGTCTACTCATGCCCTATCATCTCCATACAAAAGCACTTCTAGTAATTGTACAATAAAAGAAGAAAAAAAAAGGAGAGGGGGGGGGGGGGGGGGGTGATTCTCAACATTTTTCTCTTTGTTGTTTACTATCAAAACTGGCGTGGTCTGTATAAAACTGGGAAAATGTTGAACTTGACCTTAAGAATCCCCCCCCCCCCCCCTCCTTTTTTTCTCCTTCTTTTACTGTACACTTACTAGAAGTGCTTTGTATGGAGATGATAGGGCGTGAGTAGGCATGAATCGGAATTGACTGGCTCAGTAAGGGACTGGGTGTTCATGACTAGACTGTCAACTGCTGAAATGAAGAGGGCTGCAAGAAGCACCGAGAGTTTTGTGGAGAGTTTTGTGCATGTGCATAATACAATCCCAACAGTATAAACTGGATGTGGTTCACAATATTATATGCACCTAAAACGGTTTTTAAAAAAGGTGAATGGTTAAACTTGCATACATTGTTACTTTCAAAGAATGCTTCCACTGAAGGAGTGAGAATAACTTGGGGGTGGGGAAGGGGTGGGGGTGGGGGGGGGGGACTATGTGACATTAATCACTGTCATTGTATCACTATGCCTTAGAATAACATCATGTCTGCACACAGGAAATGGCTGTCATTTAACACTGTGCCTTAGAATATAATCATGTCTAAACACAGGAAATGGCTGTCATTGTAACACTGTGCCTTAGAATAACATCATGTCTACACACAGCAAATGGCTGTCATTATATCACTGTGCCTTAGAATAACATCATGTCTACACACAGCAAATGGTAGACTAGTGAACTAACCTTGATACAACGCAGTGATGGTTGAAATCAGGAGAAGAACCAGCAGCGGCTGAAGACAGTTCATGGTGACTGAAGGCAGCTGTTGGTGCTCTACCCAAGACACAGCTGTGCAGTGGCGGACACGAGCAGACTGGTTGTCTGGTGTGCACAGGAAAAGCCTGGCTGTCGACCTGCGATCTTGTGCGGTGAAGAAAACTGGGTCTGTAGACTAAGGTGGCTGTCAGACGTGGAATGATGATGAGGCTTTTCCTCTGAATGTTTATACCTTCAGCAGGACCGCGCATGCCCAACAGCGCTAACCAATCCCAACGTGACAATTCAGCTTCCGGCAGACACCGTCCAATCACGACGCAACACTTCAGCAGTTTGCCCACGAACATTGACGCTGTCCCAAACATTGGCTGCCCACACAGGATCACACCACTCCCACCTCCACACACACACACACTCACTCACACTCATGTGGCCCACTTAGGCAGAGGTGTGCAAGAAGAGAGAGAGAGAGAGAGAGAGAGAGAGAGAGAGAGAGAGAGAGAGAGAGAGAGAGAGAGAGAGAGACAGGCAGATAGAGACAGAGAGAGAGAGAGAGAGAGAGACAAGAGAGAGAGAGAGAGAGAGAGAGAGAGAGAGAGAGAGAAGAGAGAGAGAGAGAGATGCAGATGTATATTCGTAAAGGCCATAGCCCCTTAGAAGGGGGATACATATAAAAGAACTTTGCATAATCCATTTCTAATCAGGGTACAAACAAACTAAGGTATTACAGAATTTCTTCGTTTAAACCCTCTGTAAAAATACACAGCAAGCTGCTTCACTATATTATCATTTGTCGATGACATTAATAAAATTAACCTGAAAAGAGAGAGAGAGAGAGAAAGAGACAGACAGACAGACAGAGACTGAGACAGAGAGAGAGAGAGGGAGAGAGAGAGAGTAGGGGACCCAGTGACAATAGTGGTGATGGTGGGAGGTGGTGATGCAGTCTTGACGATGGTATGTCTCACAGATGTGTCGGAAGAAAGGGGAAAGAAGGGATAGAGGTGAGGAGGTACGTTCGCTGTTCACACATTAAACGCTCCCTTACATGCATATGGACGTGTGTGTGTGTGTGTGTGTGTGTGTGTGTGTGTGTGTGTGTGTGTGTGTGTGCCCTCGCATGCGCTTTCCTTTTGGTCTCTGTATGCATGTGTTTGCTTCTTGAGGGTATGTGAAGGATAGGGAATGAGGATGGGAGAAGTGTGTGTGTGTGTATATGTGTGAGTGTGTGCATGTGTGTGTGTGTATGTGCGAGTGTGTGTGAGTGTGTGTATGTGTGAGAGTGTAAGTGTGTGTGTGTGTGTGTGTATGTGTGTGTGTGTGTATGTGTGTGCGTGCGTGTGTGCAAGGGGGGGGGGGGGGGGGGGGAGATTACACATTTGCTTGTACATGATCTACTTTTTTATCTTGAATATTTTTGTTATGTCGAGTAAAAGGTTAAAGAAAGAAGAACAGTATGATAAGAAAATGACCACAAAAAAAAAAAAGAAAAAAAAAAAAAGAAAACCAACTGAGTTTGTACCAAAGATATTTTTTTGTACATTTCACATCAGTAATAATATTTCTTTGAAGCAACTTTAGAGCATGTCAAAGGTGCACATCGATTGAACTATAACAGAAGAATTTGGGGGAAAATCGAAGTAATGAGTAATTATTCAATTCATTGAGCATATAATGGTTCACTGACTGAACAATAATCAACTAATGTTACAGAAACTGACCATATCACTACTGAGCAGTGAATAAGTTACTGATCTATGGCAAGTTGTTTTCCACACGCGCAATGCATATTTTGATAAAATCTTGTTCAAAACGCATCAAAACAAAATCTGTGCATCAAATATGAGTTATTTTTAGAACGCCTTATATGCAAACAGAAAATTTTGAAAGGATTTAGGGCACCAATGGACCGGCATTAAAAAACAAGCAGAGCTTTGAACAAATTGTAAATCTGATTTTGGGTCATATTCCATGTCATATGACTGTAGTGTGCGTTGTGTGTGTGTGTGTGTGTGTGTGTGTGCGTGTGCGTGCGTGCGCGCGTGTGTGTGCGCGCGTGTGTGTGTGCGCATGTGAGTGCGCGCAGACGTGTACGCAGGCACACTGTTACGGATGGTGTGGTAGTGTGCACATTACTGTCTGGCTCACTTTCAAAGTTTGGATGCGTGTATTGATCATTCCCCACACACACATGAACATGAAAAGGCCAGGCAACACGCAAACTAAGTTTTCTTTCTTTTTATATGCTGCCTGAACCATCAGGACATTACAAACACATACCACCATAAATCACTGATATAAATCAGCAGACATAAAACAATGCATGCCTCTACACAGCGTGCAGATCAACAATTCACATCATCTAAGGTATGTAATAAGCACAGGGAGCTTTAACCGTCGCTCTCACACAACATTCGCAAAAACTGTCACAGGAATTTTTTTTTTGTCTGCACAGACCTCACTGGCACCGTCAGTGGTGTCCCAACAGACAGTCCACACGCATGGCTGCACAGAGCCCAGGTCACAGTCTGTAGCATCAACAGGCTAACTCACACGGCAAGCAGAGCCCAGGTCCACAGTCTGTAGCATCAACCAGGCTACTCACACGGCAAGCAGAGCCCAGGTCACAGTCTGTAGCATCAACCAGGCTACTCACACGGCAAGCAGAGCCACTCGAGAACACAGTTTCAAGTGGTGTCCCACAGGCACACCCACACAGCAGAAAATCGCGTCGGACTACCAACCTGGCGGTCAGCCTCTCCACGTTGTCGTGACGGAGAATCCTGAGGCCCTTTTTAATACACAAACACTACCGACCTGGCAGTCAGCCTCTCCATGTTGTGACGGAGAATCCTGAGGCCCTTTTTAATACACAAACACTACCGACCTGCGGTCCAGCCTCTCCACATCATCGTGATGGAGACAGCGACAGGGCTCAGGCTGCATTCCCACCCTTGTGGTAACCAGTTCCAGCCACATCGGACTCAGGGCCTCCCTGACACCTGGGGAACTGTAAACTACATTGGTTACCTAGCCTACTACCTACATATTTATCGTCCTTGTCTTCTTACTAACAGTCACTCAAGATTCACATAATACATTTCACTACAATTTGGGGAACAAATACCCATGATATAGAAGTCTACAAAGTTTCAATTCAATGTGTGTATTAGGTAAGAAAAACTAATCAGTTAGCACCATGAGTGATTAAACTAATCAGTTAGCACCATGATGATTAAACTAATCAGTTAGCACCATTAGTGATAACACTGAAGAACACAACCATGATTTCCTCACGTAACCCTTTTAAAAGTATCGAAAATACAACAGGATCAGAATACATTTTCCAATAATTTATACTCCATTCCTCACTTCCAGAGCTCATCAACATTCACATCATTAATAATGGTGGCCGTCCACCACAAAATGAGTCTCTTGTCATAATTAAGTGTTTTCTAAGATTATATTTTCTAAAAGTATTTATTTTTCCGCTCTTTTTCAATGGTGAAAACCATTTTAAAATTGGGCTTTTAGTTTTCAAGATAGTGTTTCAAAGATAGTAGCCCTCTGAGAAGCGCTTCTGAAAATGAACAAAAACAGATGCATACATTCAGCATCATATTTTCCTTAGCAACCAATATTCAATCGTCCTGAAATTTTGTACATTCATTAATCATATAAACAACTGCGTAACTGCAAACGTTTGTGTTATTTCCAGCATTACTTTTAAAATGGGACTTCTATTCAAGAAATAACAATTTGTGAAATTTCAATTTTCTATGCAGCTGTTAGAATGTGATAACACTTCACTAACAACTTAAAAAAAAAAAACAACCCTCAAAGATGATACTATCGATTTCTCATCGAATTTTCAACCCCTTGATAAGCAATATTCTACATTATAGCAACAGAAAGGCATTCTTACCTTGTAAAGTTTATAAAAGCACACAAATCCAGATCTTTTCACAACATTTGTGTTCTCACACAAACACTATAGCTGCTCTCTCAAATGTACACAGTATTCACACCACATACACAACCGAAAGGTGAAGTAAAAAAACAACAACATGGGTTTACCAACAACAATATTTGGTGCATGCTTCTTCATTCATTGGAGAAGGTCGACTTCCCCACAGCACGATATCCAGAGAAAAAAAAAAAAGGTAAAAATTAGATCCAGAAAATGTTGTATGTGGGAGAGAAAGATGATGGGAGAGGAAGACAGGGATGGAAATAAAAATGGGAGAGAGAGACAGAGAGGGGGGAGGGGGACAGACAGAAAAAGAGCGAGGTTAAAAAAAGACAGGAGAAAATGTGTAGTGAAAGCAAGAGAGGATTGGGTTGGGGGGGGGGGGGGGGGGGGGGGGGGGGGGGGGGGGGGGGGGGGGGGGGGGGGGGGTGGCCTTTTACAGGGGTGGAAGGTATTTCACCCAAAAACAGCCTTTATTTTTTTTTTTTCCCCTTTTTCCCAGAAACAAAATTGGTTGTTTTAAAACCAAAATTGTGACCAAATGTGGGAACTTGACCAAAAAAAATTAAAAAACGGGACTTGGAGAAATTTCCGAACCTGGGGTTGGGTTTTAGCTTTGAATTAATTTTTGGAAGCAAGTGAAAAAAAGGCGCCCAAAAAAAAAAGCCAACAAAAAGTGGTTTTTTTAAAAATTTTTTTTTTTAATTAACGGGAAAATTTTGCCCAAAGGAAAAAAAAAATTTATTTTTTAAAGGGTCAAAAAAAAAACAACATAAAAAAGAAAATTCATCCACCGATGTTTGCTAGTAATGTGTTTAAGGGGCATCTTTAAAAGAATCTGACGGTTTTTATTGGGACATTAAATTTTTTAAATCAATTTTTCCTTTATTTAAATTTCTGTTTTACAGCAAATTGTTTCATTTGGAAAATTAAGACTGAATTTTAAGTTTAAATTTAATTCCAAAAGAAAAGGAATCTGTGCGGTTTAAGATAAAGGGGTTTCCACATGAGATGGTATGCCCAACATAACAACCTTGGAATATTGTTTTTTGTTCTTTATTGTCTGTTGGGAAATAAGAAAATTTTTCTGAAATCCTTGAGGGTTTTTCCCTGTTTTGGGGTTGGGTGCATTTAAGGAAATTGTTAAAAATTTTAAGGACCCACAGTACCTTGTTACCAGATAGGGCCCTTTTTTTATCGGGACAGTTTTATGAGGGTTTTGCATTGGCTTCCCCCAAAAAGTTTTTCCCCAAAAATGCAAAAATAACAACAGTCATTAAAAAATGGACATACTTTTCCTTTGAAAAAGTTCTTTTGGTTTTTTTTAAACATTTTAAAATTTAAAGGCCTTAAAACAACCCAAAAAAAAGTCACAAATGATCAGGGTAAAACACCTTAAATGGGAATCCTTCTGAAGTTTTTTTTGGGGCCTCACTGTTGGACATACTCAAAAAAACTGCTAAAGTGCTGACAGAATTAGATTATTTTTTGTTTAAAAAGAATAGAAACAGTTTGACAGAACAAAAAAAAACTTTTGTTTTTTTTAAGGGAAACCCTGCTCTCTCAGATAACCCTAGAGAAATTACAAATCATAGGAAAATACATTTTTAAGGGTTTTAAACAACTTTAATTAAAGTTTGTAAAAAAATTTTTTTGAATATCGCCCCCAGATTTTTTCCTCTTTTTTTCCCCCTTGATGAAAGGAAAATTTGGGATGTGAAGACCTAGAAAAAAAAAATTTCCCTTTTGCCCAAACAAATAATAAAAAAAATACTTTTTGTAATTTTTGGG
Source organism: Conus ventricosus (assembly GCA_018398815.1). Lineage (NCBI taxonomy): Eukaryota > Metazoa > Mollusca > Gastropoda > Neogastropoda > Conidae > Conus > Conus ventricosus. The sequence continues at coordinate 98,847,922 of CM031606.1, forward strand.
AAATTTAAAACGGCATAAAAAAAGTATAAAAAATAAAAATGTCTTTGAAGAAAATCAATTTGGTATGCTTCAGGTGTTTTCCAACCTCCCCTTTTTAAAACCCCCCAAAACCACTTTTTTTTTTTTTCCCGGGGTTTAAAAAAAGCCTAATCAAAAAGCTTTTTAATTTGCTATTTATTGCCTTGGGGGGGGGGGAGGGGGGGGGGGGGGGGGGGGGGGGGGGGGGGGGGGGGGGGGGGGGGGGGGGGGGGGGGGGGGGGGGGCCCTGAATTTTTCCCCCCATTTCTTTTCTTTTCCCAAAAATTTAAGGGGGTTCACCAAAAAAACAGATGGTCACCAGGGATTTTTAAAAATTAAAATAAAATAAAATAAAATAGTGCAACTCAGCTTTTTGGCCCTGGGAGCAAATTTGGCAAAAAAAAGGGGCCGAAATCGTATTCAAGAATTTTAAAAGCAAGGGCCCAAATTTAAAGGCCCAGGTAACCATAAAATTCTGGGGAATTAAAATAAAAAAATCGTCAATATGCAGATCCAAAACTGTCTTTAACAATTTTTTTTGTTTTTTTAATGAGATTTGAATTTGTGGCAATTTTGGGATAGCACCCGGGGGAAAAGTAAAGGTTCCAAAAGCCTACAGAACTAATAAAATAAAATGTAAGAGGGCCCCTAAATTATTTAAATTGCAGGTATTTTTAAAAACATTGACCGCCTTTTTCCCGGGTTTCGGGGGCTTTTTTTTCAATACAGTTTTTTCCTTTGGGAAAAAAAGTATTAGTTTAGCTCTGCCTTTGAAGATGAAAGTTTGAAAAAAAGCTCTTCTCTTTTCAAAGGGTTTTTTCCATTCAAATTTTTCCGCATTTTTTCTTTTTTAGTATTCCCCCCCTTTTCCCTTTGATATTTTTCCCTGTTGGGAAACCGTGGCTCTCTTCTGAATCTTTTTCGGGGTTATAATATCCTTTAAGGGTTTTAAGGATCCCAAACGGGAGAAAACCTTTATTCCAGTAGGTTTTCAAACCCAATTTTTTGGGTTAAGCAGTGGGTTTTTAAAACCTTTTTTGGGGGCCCAAGTCATTGATATTCCTGTATAAGAAACTAAGATTTATTTGCTTATTTTCATACAAAAATTGAAAGGGTTCTTTCCATTTGAGAGGGCTACTATAATCACGCCTAAAAATTTTTTGCAGAAATTGGTTTCTTTGAGAATATTTATTATAAATTAAAAATATTCTGATCTAGTTGGTGAGTGTTTTTTATTTTACCAAAAATTTGGGCCTTTTTGGGGGTTTTAAATTCCTTTTTAAGTTCTTTCCCACTTTTTGTAAAGCGTTTAAAATTTCTTTTTGGGTAGAATGCGTGTATCATTCTTGCTTCTAAATTTTCTATATACAAGCTGTCATCCCCAAAAAGCCTTATAGTTTTTCCAGGGGAGAGTTTTTTTACTTATGTCAAATTTTTTTAAAAAATTTAAAAAAAACAAGGGCCCCAGAAAAGTTTCCCCCGTGGTACACCTGACAAGAACCCGGTTTACAATGGGGGTGACGACCCTTTCCCCAAACCAAATTTTGCGGTTTTCCCCCAAAGAGGAATGATCTAGCCCAAATTTTTGCAAAGAAAACGCCAAAAGCCGATGTGTTCTAAAATTTTAAACAGCAGGCCCCCCCATGGTTTAAAACCCTTTTCCAAAAAGGGTTAGAAAAGTCCCAATAAAATTTCATCTATTTGCTGTCTGTTGTTTTAAGGGGCAGTTATTAAAAAACATTGACAGTAGTTTTACAACTCCTTTGCTGTCTAAAAAACCCTGCTGGGCGTTTTTTTTAAGAAGTCATATTTGTCCCAAAATGGTCCATTATGTACTATATATTTTTGTGTTCAAAATAATTTTTGTGATATGGATTAAGAGAAACAGGTTATAGGTTTTTCCCCGCTTTGTTTTGTCCCCCCCTTTTGGGAAAAACGGAACAATGCTGGCAATTTTGCCACTCAAACAGGTATTAACTCCCCCCGGTCCCGTGAAGCTTTGGTTTTAAAGTTGGGTTTGGGATAACCTCACTCAATTCATTGGCACATAAATTTTAAGAGCTTGCCCGGAACGCCACAGGACCCGTAACTTTGTTTTCAAATTTATTTGGTCAGTTAACCCTTTAAATTTCTTTTGCTTTTTTTACTTTGAAGTTTTGCCAAATTTTTGGGGGTTTATATCTCCCCTTTTTTCAACGTTAATTAAAAAGGCTTGGGAATTTTAGAAACCAACAAAAAAACTTTTTAGTAAATTTTTGACTGGATGAGAGGGGGGAAAAAAAAAAAACCCCAAAAGAATCCAGTTAGTTGAAAAAAGGGCCCAAAGGAAAAAAAAAAAAAGGGAAAGAGAGGGGGGGGGGGAGGGGGGGGGGGGGGGGGGGGGGGGGGGGGGGGGGGGGGGGAGGGTGGGGGGGGGGGGGGGGGGGGGCCCCGGGGGGGGGGATAAGGAGGGGGGTGGGAGGGAAAGGGGGTGGTGGAAACGGTTTTTTTTTTCTTTACCCTCCCATTTTTTTTCAAAAGGCCCCTTATGGAAAAAGCCTAAAAGGGGCACTTTCAATTTTTCAAAAAAAAATTTTGTAAATTTAAAAAGAAAATAAAAATTTTTTATTTTTTAATCACAAGAGATACTGATGGTCTTACGACAGACATACTGAAATGATAATGTCTTCAAAAATTTGAGAGTAACCCCCCCCCCCCCCAAATGTCAAAAAAATTTGCCAGATTTTTTCCCCCCCCAAACCTAAAGATCTGAACTTTTTTTTTCATTTTATTTAAAGAAAAAAGCAAAATAGAAATTCCCAAACTGTTTTTTTGCCCCTTTTTTTTACGATAATTGAAACATTGATTAACCTAATAAACTGGCGGTTTGTTATTTTGGACATCGGGTAAAAACGATGTCCCCATTTTGTGTCAAAGCAAAAACATCGCCCCCCAAAAAAGGGGGTTTTTGGGGGGAAACCCGTTTTTAAAAAATTCCCTCCCCCCCCTCACTTTTGGTTCAATTAGAAAATTTTTAATTTATTTACAGAAAAAACATTTAGGGGGAAAAATTTAAACCACTGTTTTTTATCATTTTTTTTGTTTAAAGGTCGTTTTGCATTTTGGGGCAGTCTTATGATTTCTGGGCGGGTTTTGTAATGATTGTGGACAAACAACATTTCCCCCCCTTCTCTGCTTCGAAGCGCCATTCTTGCGAAAAAAACCCCCCCCTCGATTTGAAACCTTTTCCTTTTGGGGGCTATTTAAAGCACGGCCCTGGGGGTCTGTAAAATTTTGTTTTTCATGAATTGCGAGAAAAAATACGGTCTTTTTTTTTTGGGCCCTCTTCTTATTTACCCCAAAGGATTTTTGGGGCTCTTTGCTGCCACTGAAAACGAATTTTGGTTTGGAAAACACCTTTCTCCATTCGGGTTTGTGTTGTCCGGGGAAAGCCAGTTAAATGAATAAAAAAACCGAACCGAAATGAGGGGAACGATTTGAGAGTTTTTTTCTGACGGGGGGAAAATTTGGCCATAACCCGGTTACACGTCAAAAAAGGATTTTTTTTTACCCTTTTGGGGGGTTACAGCATCGAAAAAAAACAGAAAAAAGAACCGGTTTGTGAAATTTTTAAAATGTTCGCCCCCCTTTATTTTTCCCGCTTTCCCTTTTTTGTGAGGGATGCCAAAATTTGATATTATCCAGGCTTTCGGCAACCCCCGCATCACCCCCGTCCCCCCATCTTGAACCCGGAAAAAATTTTTTTTAAGAAAAGCGTAAAACTAGGGCATTTTTTAAAAAGAAAGGCAGACACCCCCCAAAAACCCCCAGGGTTTTATTATGTATTTTCAAGGGATTATAAAACATCAAACAAAAAATAAAGAAGCATTGGTATTTTTTAATTCTTTATTTGTGCGATAAATATACAAGGGGTCTGGACGATCACCTTTTGTCACAAGCTCATATATATTTTCACATTATGAAAAAAAAAATCAGTATCAACAATGATGCTTCTGAAAAAAAGATTAGAATGGAGAGTGGCGTAATCTGTGTGATGTGTTTATCGCTGGGACATCACTGTACAACTAAGTAATAAATACAGTTTAATTCAAAACAGTTTTCGTTACATCTGAACATGTTGAAAGAAAACACATACATCTAAAAAATAATTTAGAATTAACGCAAACTATTTTCAGCAACATAAAACATGGCACACCGCAGCACACGTAACAGTCCTCAGAGAATTTTTTTTTTTTTTGTCACTAGCCAACAACCAACCATTTAGGCCATTCTTTTTAGTGAAATTTCAAAAAGTGTTCCGATATTTCGTGGGACAGCATTGGCAGAAGAAAGGCGAAAAGACTCAACAAAAAACAGAAACAGAAGACTCATAACATAAACACCACAGAGAAATTGATACAGTACCACATATTAATATTGCTTCTGTCTGAAAAGTAATGCTGTCAATCGCAAATACATGACGTGTGATTCATGGGACAGTAACCGAGTCAGTCCCATGAATGACACGAAACTGTTTTTGGATAACAATCCTTTTTTTTTTTTTTTTCAAACAGTAGATTATTATTATACTAGAATAATTTGAATATAATGAGTTATCTGAAGTGCACAAGCACTCATGAAATACTGCTAACAATCATGAGTAATCATTAAAAATTTTAAGATTTGTGTTACGTGTGCATCATGGGGACAACACCTGGAAGTTGAGAAAAGCCACGCTTCGCAAGATTCAGAGCGGTTTGCCAGCATGACTGACAAGTATTACTATTTTTAATTGTAACAAATATTGTCACTGATATTGGTTTATGTTTACACACTTTACTCCATGACTGTGTCCTGTGTCACTGATATTGGTTTATGTTTACACACTTTACTCCCTGACTGGCCATGGAGACTCCAAACGCTTTCATTCGCTCAAAATTCAAATAAAAAGTTTCGGCGTTACGGATGCATCATTTGGGACAGAGTGAAGAGGTTTTAAAATAAAAAAATAAATGAAACATCTATTCTTATGTAATTTGTTATGTATGTGCCTTTGTAAACTATTAGCTGCAAACACTGTTGGAAAAAAACCATTGTGGCAATGGTGAGTGAAGAAGAAAAAGAAACACCCGAAGGTGCTGGGGAGGACCCAGAGAAGCACTGTCTTCACCTGCCTTTAGAGCAGTCCTGTACCACCCTTGGAGGCCTGTGCTGTGTTGACGATGGGTACAGGCACGCGCAGGACACTCCATTAAGATATCAAGGGACATAACTGCTCCTGAACAGAGGTAAATTAGACTACAGGATGCAGCTCATAACAGCCTTAACCCTTTGCCTACCGCATGACTTTGTGCTATATGACTATGAGAATACCATGCCAAGAGAGGTAACTCCGCAACACATACACACTTGCCATAAAGAAACCTCAATAGAAAATTTGTTTTTAACTTATCTATTCTGTAAAAATAATGAAAAAAATTCAAAGACATCACTCCCATCCAAAACAGCCATTTCCCCCCACATATAGTGAACTGGTACACGAGGAAAAAAAAAACAAACGAACAGACTAAACTGTACTTTGGTATTCTCAGTGCTAAAACAATTTTCCCTAAATTCACTGTACCCACAGAACATCATGGATTAGGAGCACAGAGTGGATTTTCCAAGTCTAAACAAAGTACTGAAACCTTCAGGAACAAAATAAAGTCATTCTGTATGGTATGCACACTAAATAATCAACTTTTATTGTGAAGCAAAAAACAACCCAAACTTCAACAATTTTGTTAAACTGAAGGCATCACATACAAGAAGATTTGTCTTCTAACTACTGAGGGGAAAAAAAGAACAGATTACTGAATACTGGGCTTTAGATTGTGATGGAATTCAACAAAAATGTGCTTTTGCACAAGTGCACTGAGCAAACCCCCCCCCCCCCCCCCCCCCCCCCCCCCCCCCCCCCCCCCCCCCCCACACACACACTGTGGTGATGATGTACCTCTTGTCCGGCTCCTCTTTGCTTTTTGATAAACAGGCAGTTTTTATTTCAGGCCAGAGTTTATGTTCATCCTTTTCTGCTTGCTTTGTGCAGCAAATAAATTTGTTTCTCCTTAAAAGTCTACCAAAATTCTCTGAAATCAAAAAGCTAAAGGTGATGCTCCTACAGGCAAATCGTGGGACACACCCACTGACTGACCCGGTTTCCTGGCTATCAAAACAAGGGAAACTTTGGGGGGCTTCACTTCTTGTAGCCAACCACTCCAGTCAAGAATTAAAGTATCTCTAGCAAGTTTTGTTTTTCGAATTTTCTTTTTGGGGGGTCTGGGCCAGCAGCAAATGGGCTATTCGACATCGTCATTATCATCGCCTGAATCATTATTGATTCCGGCCTCAAAATCAGTCAGCAGTCGATCTTTATTCATAACTAGGTCAAGATTGACGTCCGAATCGTCTTGCTTCAAATCTTCTTTAAGAGTGTAGCCCGCAAATACGCTCTCTTCATCAATATCACTTCAGAAAATGAATTCTGCAAGTTGCATAGTTACTTGATCCGCCATTTCCCAGAAAATCTTCGCGAAAAAAAGCCGAACTTTGAAAATTCACAGCAGCGAAACTACTCCACCAAAACTCATGCAACAAAAACAAAAATGGCGTCCAGAAACGGAAAGTACCGGAAGACTCTTCTGTCGCAATTGCATTCTGGGATATGCGATGGTGAAAGCGAAAGTCGTTGACCGAGTATTCAGCGGTCGATCTCGGTCGATCCGGTATTCAGAAGGAGGAAATCTCGCGGTCGATCTCGGTCGATCCGGTAGGCATTGGGTTAAAGTAGCATCCCCATGGGTGTACCAGCCCGTATTTCATGACTGCAGCCCACCGGCGAAAAACACACCCTCCAGCTGCCGAGCACACCCCACAGACCCAACCACCCCTGCCCACGGACAGATGAAGACAGTGCCACTCCAGACACAGCCAAGCTTTTGCCATACGGTCTTATGTGCCCTCAAGAGAGAATCCAAAGTTGTAGTCTTTCCCACTGTCAACAGGACTTTCCCTGTGGTCAGTGGGGTCTTTCCTCAGCGTCACTGGACCTTTCTCCAGGTCAGCCTAGTTAAGGCAAAGAAGAAAAAGAAACACCCGAAGGTGCTGGGAGGACCCAGAGAAGCACTGTCTTCAACCTGCCTTTAGAGCAGTCCTGTACCACCCTTGGAGGCCTGTGCTGTGTTGACGATGGGTACAGGCACGCGCAGGACACTCCATTAAGATATCAAGGGACATAACTGCTCCTGAACAGAGGTAAATTAGACTACAGGATGCAGCTCATAACAGCCTTAAAGTAGCATCCCCATGGGTGTACCAGCCCATATTTCATGACTGCAGAGCCCACCGGCGAAAAACACCACCCTCCAGCTGCCGAGCACACCCCACAGACCAAACCACCCCTGCCCACGGACAGATGAAGACAGTGCCACTCCAGACACAGCCAAGCTTTCGCCATACGGTCTTATGTGCCCTCAAGAGAGAATCCAAAGTTGTAGTCTTTCCACTGTCAACAGGACTTTCCCTGTGGTCAGTGGGTCTTTCCTCAGCGTCACTGGACCTTTCTCCAGGGTCAGCCTAGTTAAGGCAAAGAAGAAAGAAGAACACCCGAAGGTTGCTGGGGAGGACCCAGAGAAGCACTGTCTTCACCTGCCTTTAGAGCAGTCCTGTACCACCCTTGGAGGCCTGTGCTGTGTTGACGATGGGTACAGGCACGCGCAGGACACTCCATTAAGATATCAAGGGACATAACTGCTCCTGAACAGAGGTAAATTAGACTACAGGATGCAGCTCATAACAGCCTTAAAGTAGCATCCCCATGGGTGTACCAGCCCGTATTTCATGACTGCAGAGCCCACCGGCGAAAAACACCACCCTCCAGCTGCCGAGCACACCCCACAGACCAATCACCCCTGCCCACGGACAGATGAAGACAGTGCCACTCCAGACACAGCCAAGCTTTCGCCATACGGTCTTATGTGCCCTCAAGAGAGAATCCAAAGTTGTAGTCTTTCCACTGTCATTGTGGCAATGGTGAGTGACGAACTTCAGTTGAGCGATTTTTTTTTTGTCGATGTGGGACATCATGTGTAACGCATGTTAAACTAAGTTTGGCGTCCTCAAATAGGCAATTTTTGTTAAAACACTTTATTTCAAGTTTCACGCATTGATTTTATGATATTCAAACACAATTTCCATGAAATACAAACTGCCATCAGCACGTCTGGAAGGCTCCACACAAAATCAAAGTAAGCAGGTGTCGGAGTTCCCATACATTTTCAGTCGCCATTTGTAGGCTCTCTGGCCAATACTAAAAAAAAAAAAAAAAGAAATTTTATAGACTTGAGAGTATAGCCATTTTTGTATGCAGTGCACAGAATTTTATAAAATAACTATTTCACAGCTTTTAATACAAGTCACTTTAAATGACTGACCCCCTAATTGTCACCAGTACTGGAGAACAACTCAATTGCAAAAATGTAAATATACACTAAGGTACATGACATAACAAGGTGAACAGGCAGGGTCCACTTTGATTTTCTGTCTGACAACTTTGTTGCCAGATTACAACACAAAGACTATCTTCTATCATTCTTAAACAACAAAGACTGCTGAACTTTAGTGGTGAAAATTTACCTTGTGCATGTGGAATTCTCTGGCAATAGCTCCAGATGTTCATCTTTGTTTGTGAAGATGGAAGAATCTTCACATCACTCCTTGTGAAGCCTGGAACTCACCCAGATAGTAGTGAGGCACGGTCCTCAGCAAACTGGCGAATGAACATCACAGTCCTCTCCGTGTCTTCAACAGTCAGTGCATCGGTTTTTTTTTGTACTTTCTAAAACCGCCCACTTCTTCTTCCTGGTGTGACTCCAAATCCTCATGGTAATGTTTTCAGCAATGCTGTAAGCTTGTTTTGGCTGATGCTGAAACAAATAAAAAAAACAAATCATGCTCTCTGTTGATTGTATGTGATTGTAATGGAAACAGCACACGCAGAGAAATTCAATCCTGTCAAATTGTAGAGTTTCAGAAAATTACAACTCAGAATAGTACAACACACACAACACACACACACACACACACACACACATACACAAAACCGTACACACACACGATAACAAGACAAATTATTGCTCTCCGTTATAAAAAAAACTAATGAACTTTTAAAGTGATGACACTGAAAATAGCATACTGTGGCTGTACAGAAATTTAATCCTTTTCAAATTGTTTTCAGAAAATTTTAAAAATATGAATAAAAAAAATATAACTATTACACACACACACAAAACAACACACACACGCACACACCCCCCACAACCACACACACACACCACACACATTTGAATAAAGTGTTTACACTGAAAATACCATACTGTGTTTGGGGGCTCAGAAATTCAATCCTGTCAAATTGTAGACTTTTAGAAAATTATAACTCAGAGTGACAAAAATATAACTATTACACACACACACACACACACACACACACACACACACACACACACACACACACACCACACAAGCACACACACAATTAAAAAAAGAAATAGATAAACAAAAATCAGATAACGTAAACATAACTTTCCTATTCTGTTATAAATTTACATGCTTTTTTCATGAGCAGATACTGCATTTACCCATAAATGAACTTGAATGTTTCCCTGCATACAGTCCTTGTTATCATGAAGGTATGTGGTCCTCTGGTGTTTTCGTTTTGTGTGACGACAAGGTACTAGGCAGGTCAGTTCACTGGTGTGACGACAAGGTGCTAGGCAGGTCAGTTCACTGGTGGACGACAAGGTGCTAGGCAGGTCAGTTCACTGGTGTGACCACAAGGTGCTAGGCAGGTCAGTTCACTGGTGTGACGACAAGGTGCTAGGCAGGTCAGTTCACTGGTGTGACGACAAGGTGCTAGGCAGGTCAGTTTTCACTGGTGTGAAAAGGTGCTAGGCAGGTCAGTTCACTGTGTGACCACAAGGAGCTAGGCAGTCAGTTCACTGGTGTGACAAGGAGCTAGGCAGGTCAGTTCACTGGTGTGACAAGGATGAAGGCAGGTCAGTTCACTGCTGTGACAAGGAGCTAGCAGGTCAGTTCACTGGTGTGACAAGGAGCTAGGCAGGTCAGTTCACTGGTGTGACAAGGTGCTAGGCAGGTCAGTTCACTGGTGTGACGACAAGGAGCTAGGCAGGTCAGTTCACTGGTGTACAAAAGGTGCTAGGCAGGTCAATCACTGTGTGACAAGGTGCTAGGCAGGTCAGATCACTGGTGTGACGACAAGGTGCTAGGCAGGTCAGTTCACTGGTGTGACGACAAGGTGCTAGGCAGGTCAGATCACTGGTGTGACGACAAGGAGCTAGGCAGGTCAGTTCAACTGGTGTGACGACAAGGTGCTAGGAGGTCAGATCACTGGTGTGACAAGGTGCTAGGCAGGTCAGATCACTGGTTGTGACGACAAGGTGCTAGGCAGGTCAGTTCACTGGTGCGACGACAAGGTGCTAGGCAGGTCAATTCACTGGTTGTGACGACAAGGAGCTAGGCAGGTCAGTTCACTGGTGTGACAAGGTGCTAGGCAGTCGTTCACTGGTGTGACAAGGTGCTAGGCAGGTCAGTTCACTGGTGTGACAAGGAGCTAGGCAGTCAGTTCACTGGTGTGACCACAAGGTGCAGGCAGGTCAGTTCACTGGTGTGACGACAAGGAGCTAGGCAGGTCAGTTCACTGGTGTGACCACAAGGAGCTAGGCAGGTCAGTTCACTGGGGTGACGACAAGGATCTAGGCAGGTCAGTTCACTGGTGTGACGACAAGGAGCTAGGCAGGTCTGTTCACTGGTGTGTGACCACAAGGTGCTAGGCAGTCAGTTCACTGGTGTGACCACAAGGTGCTAGGCAGGTCAGTTCACTGGTGTGACAGGTGCTAGGCAGGTTAGTTCACTGGTGTGACCACAAGGTGCTAGGCAGATCAGTTCACTGGTGTGAACCACAAGGTGCTAGGCGGTCAGTTCACTGGTGTGACCACAAGGAGCTAGGCAGGTCAGTTCACTGGTGTGACGACAAGGATCTAGGCAGGTCAGTTCACTGGTGTGACCACAAGGAGCTAGGCAGGTCAGTTCACTGGTGTGACGACAAGGATCTAGGCAGGTCAGTTCACTGGTGTGTCCACAGGAGCTAGGCAGGTCAGTTCACTGGTGTGACGACAAGGAGCTAGGCAGGTCAGTTCACTGGTGTGACAAGGAGCTAGGCAGGTCAGTTCACTGGTGTGACAAGGAGCTAGCAGGTCAGTTCACTTGGTGTGACAAGGAGCTAGGCAGGTCAGTTCACTGGTGTGACAAGGAGCTAGGCAGGTCAGTTCACTGGTGTGACCACAAGGTGCTAGGCAGGTCAGTTCACTGGGTGTCGACAAGGTGCTAGGCAGGTCAGTTCACTGGTGTGACGACAAGGTGCTAGGCAGGTCAGTTCACTGGTGTGACAAGGAGCTAGGCAGGTCAGATCACTGGTGGACAAGGTGCTAGCAGGTCAGTTCACTGGTGTGACAAGGTGCAAGGCAGGTCAGATCACTGGTGTGACGACAAGGTGCTAGGCAGGTCAGTTCACTGGTGTGACGACAAGGTGCTAGGCAGGTCAGTTCACTGGTGTGATGACAAGGTGCTAGGCAGGTCAGTTCACTGTGTGACGACAAGGTGCTAGGCAGGTCAGTTCACTGGTGTGACAAGGAGCTAGGCAGGTCAGATCACTGGTGTTGGTTAGCATGCCTTCCTGGACCCCAAGTAGGATGCTGTCTTCTCTGCTTAAAAACAAGCGATATATGTTAATCTTTAATGGGAAAATAACTGCATACGCAAATAACACAGCAACAAACAAACAAAAAAAAGACCAAAGTTCCTGGGGTTTCCTGGAACAATTGCAACAAACAACAAACACAAAATTTGAACAAGTTTTCTTTTAGAATAAAAGCATCGAAGATAAAAATCATAGCTTATGTGCCCCTTTCCTGCCCGCTTCTGCAATCTCTCTCTTCAGAGTTTTCCTTCACATACATGTACTAGATGCAGTATGTACACTAAATGTGTGTGTGTGTGTGTGTATGTGTGTGTGCGTGTGTGTGTGTGTGGGGGGGGGTGTATGGGTGGGGGGGGGGCGTGTGTGTGGCGTGTGTGTGCGTGTGTGCATGCATGTGTGCGTGTGTGTGTGTGTGTGTGTGCGAGTGTGTGTGTGTGTGCATATTTAAGTACTTGTGTCAGCCTGGGTGTATCCCGATGCAATATAAGTGTTCATGTAATCACAACACGAATACAGGTTATCTTGACCATCAGTCTGGGAGTATCCTGATGCAAGCCCTGATGTGGCCCTTTGCGGTCGGCTGGGCTATAAGCAACATTATCTTATCTTATCCTGATGCAATATAAGTGTTTATTTAATTACAAAATGAATACAGGTTATCTTGACCACACGCAGAGTCAGTGTCACCCACACATGCACACGCACAATGACGCACACACAGACTCACACACTTCTTTTCTTTTTTCTTTCTTTCTTCGAGTGTCCACCGTCATCGAGTTGAAGATTCTGACACTTTTGTGTGTATGACTGGGTTTTTTTTATCCCATTAAGGCAGCCACACTCCCAACTTCGGGGAAGATGCATGCTATGTGTAAGGTGTCATCAATACTAACGGCCAAACTGGCCTTCTCTTCCAAAAGTTGGTGATGGGATTCTACGTGTGTGCCAGATGTTGTGAGTGCGTTCACACACGGAACCTCGGTTTATAGTATCATTCGAAGGACTAGTGTATGGGGAATGGAGTCGGAACCAATGTTAACTCCCAGGGAAAAATCCCCCTGTACCGAAATTTGAACCCGTAACGTCAGGATCACAAGTCCGGGCCACTACCAACTGAGCTATTCCTGCCCACACACAGCATACTTGATCATGCTTCATTGCTTGTCCATGTGCAACACACACACACCCCTTCATTAAATTCTGCCATGTTCCACCTCTTTGCCACCAGTTGTTCTGCTGAAAACTGTGAAATGCTGCCTCGTTTGGTTTGTGCTGTTGCCTCCCTGCATGTGGAATCTTTCAGCACCTTGGCCTTCTTGCTGGTTTCAAGGAGTTGGCATCAATTTTGCAGTCAAAGGAATGAAATTTCTACCATTCCATGTCCGCATTCAGATCAACAGACTCTTGAATGTCAACGTGAACAACAGGAATAACTACATCTTTAATCACCTCTTCACCGTTTGGATCGGAGTCACTGCTGTGCTCGTCATCGTTTGTGTTTTCCTTCGCCGCTTTGTTTTCTTTTCAGCACCATTCTCCCCAGGCTCTTCGTCGTGTTCGGAGTTGTTTTCGTCGTCGTCTTCTTCGTTTTCGTTCAAATCATCCCCATTGTCACTTAGATCGCTTGCAAAATAGTCGAAAATCAAATATTCCAGTTCCTCCGAGTTTTCTGGGTTCAAAATATTAGCAGATCGTGCAGAAATTAATGAGATCTCGAGTAACTCTGCTTTCGCATCACACAACGCCATCTTGGAAAAGTACTTCTCCGGTTGGCCGTTCCAGGTCCCGTGATCTATTTAGCCAATGGCACAAACTCCCCCCCCCCCTCCCCCCCCCCCCCCCCCCCCCCCCCCGGTGACGTGTTGTTTACAAGTGTGTTAGTATTCTTCTTCTTCCAGATGGGGATGTTTAACCTGCCCGTGCTCGCAGTCTTCAAGTAGACTATTATGGCACACAGGTTGCATGCATTGTGTATTTTCGTGTAGCCGGTACTCACCCGTCTTAGGACATGAGCATCGGGATCTTTAGAGTCCGTGTATGATCTTTAGTGCATGTGACACAGACTAGACCTCGGTTTATAGTCCCATCCGAACGACTATATGGGGGATGGAGTCAGAACCAATGTTAACTCCGAGGGAAAAATCCCCCTAAACCGAAATTCGAACCCGCAACCTCAGGATCACGAGTCCGGCGCTCTACCAACTGAGCTATGTATTTCAGGCCTAACCATTGGTTTTTCTTTTTTTTAGAAAGAGAGGGGGTTACAGCCAGGGACAGAGACAAAAGAGAGGGTAAGGGGGGAGGAAGGGGGTGTGAAACAGTGGGGTTTGTAGCTCATTTTCTGGAATAGTATGATATATTAGTGACGGTTGTGATTATGGTGGACTGATACTACTGCTTAGTGGGACAAAAAAAAAGAGGAAAAAATAAATAATTAAAAAAGGAAAAATAAAGAATAAAAGATTTTTTTAAAAAAGTAAATAAAGAAACAACTTTAATGGGTGGTGATGGTGAAGATAGTAGTTATGTGTGGGTAGTTGTATGTGGGGATGTAGTTGATGCTAATAATGATTGGAAGAGAATGGAAATGATCGATGGGTGATAAGGTATTGTTGGGGAGGGTGGGGTGGGGTGGGAGAGAAAAAAAAAGGGGGGGGGAAGAGGGCAATGGGAGAGAGAGAGAGAGAGAGAGAGAGAGAGAGAGAGAGAGAGACTCATATCTCTCCATCCACACATACGTATGGTGTGTGTGTTGGGGGGGGGGGGGGGGGGGGGATTCGTTCAAATAGTGTTGTTGAAAAAGTAAACAGTTCTGTGGTATGGTGTTCATTGTAGCAGGTGAAATAATGTGTTGGCATTAATATGATCGTGTTGGTTGAGAAGAGATAGAAATGATCAGTGAGAAATCTTGTAGTTGCAAAGCGAGACGACTGCAGGCGGAAATCTAAACAAATCTTAAATAAATGTTAGCGAACCGCCCAGAGAACGTGGACAAACGAGTCACAAGACAAAACACAACGCGTTTTGACCTCTTAAGTCTTCCTCAGGTGAGACATAAACGAATAAAACAACGAAAATTCACTTAGCTTTGATCGCTTCAATCGCTTAGGGTTCAGCGCAAGGAAGAAGGCGTTGAATGAGAACGAGGCTGTTGGAAGGGAAATAGTGAGTGAGTCAAAGTCGTAATGATGATAATAATATTACTGATAGGAATACTAATAATGGTCAAAATATTGGGAGAAAGAAAAAAGAAAAGAAAAAAAGAAAAAAAAGGACAAGATTACTACCAATCTTGGTGTCAATAAGTATGGGTTAGGTGAAAGGAGAGTGGTTAGAGGATTCTTAACAGCAGGGTGCCGTGGCAACAGTCCCAGAGCGAAGGCGATGGTGATGTCAATGCTAGTGGTAGTATCATACTAGCATAGTATTACTGAATGATACTGCTAAGAACGACAGTGAGGTTAAGGTACGAAAGCATGATACAGAAATATGCTATTTTCAAAATACATTTTTATAATGATCAATAAATAAATAAAAGAAACATTAAAAAATATTTAAAAAAATAATAAATTAAAAAACAATAAAAAATAAAAATAATACATGATAATAAATGCATAAATACAGATAGCTATAAGTTATGTGTGAGGTGAATAGTGGAGATAAGGTAGTATGTGTGTGTGTTGTGGGAGGATATTGTGGTCTGAGATTGAAGTGGGGGTGGTACATGTTACTTTAAGGTGTTGATGCTATGGTGGAGTGAAGAAAAGGGGATGGGTTTACGTACTAACGGGGAAGGGGAGGGGGGAGGGGCAACATATTCATACCTATACACAATATCTCTCTCTCTCCCCCCCCCCCCCCCCCTCACGACCAACGATAAAGGAGCTAGCATTCTATTCATTATGTGTGTTGTGTATGTGTGTGTGAGGGTGTGTGTGTGTGTGTGTGTGTGTGTGTGTGTGGGTGTGTGGTGTGTGTGTGTGTGTGTTTCCATGTGTAATATCAGCCATTATTCATTGGTTACCCCCACCTCACCCACCAGCAACCGCCATACCCACCAACATCCCACACACATCATTACAGAGGGAGGGGAGGGGGGGGGGGGGTAAGTCGATTGATGTTCAAATGGAGAGACTCAGAGAGTGTAGGAAAAGGGAAGAGGATGATACTGCAACCTATGTCTGAGGTAACAGAGGTAGGGTGTGCATAGTGGAGGATATTTCAGGCTGGAGCTGCAGAGATGGAATGGTAACTACTACTTTTGGACGTTGATGCCATGAGGGTGGACGGTGCCCAGTTTGGCAATGAGATGAGATTTCCTGCATAAGGCGTTCCAAGTTGTCACTCTTAGATTGCCAAAGTGCCAAGACTTTGACATGGTTGATGTTGTGTTGGGCATGGTTGAAGTGTAGAGCGACTGGTTTGGGCCAATGGTGGCGATGTCGGCCAGGTGTTCAGAGATGCGCGTCTCAAGTGTGCGAGATGTCTCACCTACATAGATCTTACCGCACAGCTGACAGTGATGCCATACACAATGTTGTGGCTCTGGCAGGAGAAAGTGCGTTTAATAGTGAAAGAGCCTGTGGGGCCATGTAGGATGGTGTCTGGTTTGGTGAGAGAGCAGATTTTGCAGTTGGGTTTAGAGCGGGGGAAAGTACCTGATGGCTTAGGTGTGAAGATTTTGTTCAGCTTAGAGCGCACCAGTAGGTCGTTGAGGTTTTTGTCACGTTTTGAAAGTGATCATTGGTTTCGTCTCAAAGGCAGGTTTATGATTTTCTACCATGTGCCAGTTAGACTTCAGGATCCTGCAGATGGGCAGATTGTGAGGATGGAAGAGAAGGCAGGCAGTGGGTCTGTCTGTCTCTTTTGGAGTTTAGTTTCCAGAGTAGATGTTCTGGATTTAGCTGCAGTGCGGCTGAGAGCATCATTGATGACGGCACTAGGGTATCCACGGTTGGTGAAAAAATCAGACATTTTGGCTGCTTGTATAGTGAAATCTTCTTCGCTAGAGCAGAGTCTGCGCAGGCGAAGGAATTCAGATATGGAATGCTATTTTAGTGGACTGGTGGTGGGAAGATGTGTAGTCCAGGTATGAGTGTGCATCAGTAGGTTTGTAGAAGACTGAGGTTGAAGCAGTCCATCTTGTGGGAGATAGTGATGTCAATGACTGATGGATGATGATCATTGTCATAAGTGGGATAGCACACACACACACACACACACACACACACACACACACACACACACACACACACACACACACACACACCAAACCAATGCCACTGCATTATTCCACAACAATGATTATCAACCTATAGCACTGTTGTTATCAAATGATCATCACCCATCAGGTTTTTCATTTTCTTTTTAAATTTTCATTTATTATTATTAAAAAAAAATTAATGCTGATATATATATATATATATATATATATATAATATATATATTAATATATATATATATATTGTCACGACCGACCCCTGGAGGTCTGCCCTGACAGGATCGATCTAGATGGAGTGAAGGGAATGACTGACCTCACACGCCCCGCAAGAGACCACACAAGAAAGATTACGATACAACACCCCATTTATGTACACCAACACACAGTCACAAATAAGCATTCCAACACACTCAACATGCACAATCACAATCAAGCATTTCAACACACACGACGCACACACAATTAAGCATTCCAACACACACACCACATGCACAATCACAATCAAGCATTTCAACACACACGACATACACACAATTAAGCATTTTCAATACACACGACATAACCTTAATCATAAATAAGCATTTCCAGCACACACAACGTAATCATGATTATAAATAAGTATTCCCAGCACCCACAATATAACCATGATTATAATATGCATTTCCAGCATCCATCCCTTTCCGTGTCTCATGTAGTTCCCCCACACCCCTGCCTCTCCAAAGTCCACTGGGAGCACCCTGACGCACCAGGTGCCCCAAACCGGGTCGGTTCTTGAACGGAGTGTCCTTCGATGCCGACACCTGACACACACAACATACGCCCAAATCGCACGCCACAGAGCTACCACACCGGTCACATGGCTGTTTGAAGTGCGAGGACGGTGGAGAGCGCATCCCGTGGGACGAGGTGTTGTTGCTGGAGTCCCGGACAGGGATCAGGACCGTCCGGCAAAGCCCACGTGCTTCTCCACCAGCGCGCGGGCCCCAACCAGTGCGCGGCCCCAACCAGTGCGCGGCCCCAACCAGTGCACGGCCCCAACCAGTGCAGGCTGCGGGTGAAGCCCCCGGGAGGAGGGAAAACGGAACTGGGAGGAAAGAAGAAAGGGTACTGGAACCCCGCAGTCAGTACGGTCTGACACATGCTGTTAAATCCTAACAGCCACTCGCATGATGGGCGAGGGGAGGTTTGCTGAATACATTAATACACCAGCTCAACACAGACCTGAGCATAACACAGTAAACAAACCAAATCAGGAATGTTCGCTAAAGGTCTTGTCACACGAAGCAGGCAAGAGACTGCATTAAATTAACAGGCTATAAAACGAATATGAATTATCTTCATCCTTCCCTCACTCACGTTCAACATTTTCCTTTCTTAGGAACTGAACTAATACAGCAACCATTGCTTATAACTGCCACCACATTTGCAAATAATAATAATTCAATGGCACAATTATCCCCACATTTTATAGCAACATTTCAAATAACACAAATCTCCAACCACGCATCCAAACGACTAATCACGCGTACGCACGCTCGCAAACATAAAACTCGTTCTCCTTGCACCCACAAACAGACGGTGGCCGAAGAATAAGAGTCCGGCGAATGTGACAGGGGCGGACGAGCGAGACCAAGCAAGTACCAACCCTGAATCACAGGTTCTCTCCCATCCCCCACCGACTACCGCATCACCAATGCATAAAAAGGAGAAAGAATTTTGGATATAATTTAGAATGGCCATGTTAAAGATTGAATTAACCAGAAAAGTGTCTCAAACAATATTTCTTTTATAATTTTGAAAACAAAAGAAAATTGCGCAAAAGAGAAGAATTAGCCGGCTAACAAAAAACAACAACAAACAAACATGAAACTGATGCTTACCAGCTACCGTGGTGACCCAGAAGTGGTGGGTCAAGCGACTCTCTGCCCTCTGTCCAGTCGAGAGGACCAGCAGAGCAGATGCGGAAAAGAGATGATGTCCCTCCCCTACAGGCCGACTGTAGGAATGAAGGTACTGACCGTACCTTCGACGAAGTGGTGAAGAACCAGACTGGAGCAGGCGCTCCCAGAGACATCTTCCGCTCGAGTGAAGAGAAAACCTGCCTAAGCGATGGCGGCCAACATGCCACCATACGTCACAGTGAGAATACCTCAAGCCCAAGAGGAATCCTGCACGTGCGGCAGGTGAAAAGACAGGTGAGAGGCCGATAGACAGCAAGTTCGAGAGAAAGGTACCAGCCACCCGTGAACCTGCAGGATGAATTGCACGGCAGTGGAATTAGAGAGAGAGAAGAGAAAGCAAACCTAACCTGAGCTGAACGACATTAAGGTGCAAACGCACCACAAGCCACATTAAGGGACGATACACGACCACAGCAACGACAATAAATAAATGAATAATTCCGCCACCCCAGATGGGTCAAATCGTCGTAGGCCTCGTGACAAACTCGTGACAAACCCCCCTTCTAAAAGCATCTGTTTCTCTGAGATACAGTGCTCCTTAAAACCTTGACGCATGTGCAAATTCACAAACAATGGGACTGAACCCAACCCTCTGTGATCGACAGAGTACGACAAATCCAATACAAACATTCCACGATAGAGTTACACAGGAAATACATAATACTACATTTATCAAACAACTAAGCAAACCTTCCTAACAATAAAAGTAGCAATCCGAACCATTGGCGATTCACTACCGTTAACATCACTGAAGTGAAAACTGTCACTACACCTGATACAGAGACCAAAAGGGGATATAACTCTGGTTGAGGGGGAGTGTCCTCTGACTGATTTTCCAATGTGCTGACTACGGAGCTCGGCTGAGATAGTCAGCATCCGTATTGCTGGAACTCTTGATATGGCGAAATGACTCTGCAGTTCCACTGCCTAACTCATGAGTCGACGACTGACTGGCCGGATCCGGTCCAGCACTGGAGAGGATGATGATCGCTCTCCAGTACAAACTTCCGGCCGTACTTCTTCTTGGGCACGCCAGTGCGCGTCCAAATCTGCCAGAGAGCATCAGCAACAGTAGGGGCATCGATTGTCCTAAGCGGACAGCCTCTGGGTCTCGAGTCGCAGAGTCTACCGCTACCAAAATGTAGCGGTGACCGCGATCGGATGGTGGATTAATGGGTCCCCACCAGGTCGACACCAACCTTGCTGAATGGCTCCCCAACCAGTGGCACTGATCTTAGGGGAACACGCCTCAAGCGACCCTTAGGCGTTGTCCGTTGGCAGACATCGCAACTGCGGCAGTACTGCCTAACCTGAGAATTCATCCCCGGCCAGAAGAAGTCCTGTCTAACTCGCTCGAGAGTCCGGCTTTGAGCCCATGTGGTCTGCCATGGTGAATCATGGCCTGCCGGAGAACAGATTCTCTCAAGCTTTGGGGGACTACTACTTGCTTGGCCACACGATCTGCCTGAATGAAAACCCTAAAGAGGATCCCCTTGTGGAGCTAAAGCTCACCTTGGCGTGTCGGGCAGACTGAGCGGGACGATCCACCAGTTGTCGCAGGCGTTGGACATCCAAGTCACTGGCCTGAAGACGGACTATGGTCGCTGGATCGACTCTGGCAGAACCTCGTCAGAGATCGGCCGAAGAACGGGACGCAATTCCTGTTCCTGCTTCTTAGCTTTGGCGTGTGTGGTAACTTCCACACACGCCTGCACGGGCAGATCAGTAGACACAGACTGACTGCGTCCGTCTGCAAAGGTGATGGTATTCCCTATGAGAAGGGAATACAGAGGTCGCTCCCACCGCGATGGCCCATACTTCGCCACAGAAGTAGGGGTGGAGATAGAAATGAGTACAGAAGGACGGGTGGAGGTAAAACCAGCCTCCAACCCGCACACATCATAACTGGCGCCTCGCTGAGCCTCACAGGGGAAACCAAATCCTTATCAACAAAGAGCGTTGATGCTCCCGAATCCCTGATGGTGTCGACCAAGGAAGAACCAACAACAGAAAGAAACACCGGGCACTCTGTACCACCAGAACTGTGGATGGACCCCACGTTAGCCGAGGCACGAGGACGCTGGAAAGGACTAGCCCCATAACTACCGGCGGCTTTAGGGCAATCTTTCCTAATGTGGCCGGGACGACCACAAAGGAAACACAGTCGGGGTGCTGAGGTCCCCGATGAACTGCCTGCCTTGTTCGACCCGCTAGCAGTCGTCGGCGCCTTATTGCCACTAGACCCAGCGAGGGTCTTCCTGTCCGTATCTGGCGATGCCCATAAGCTCTACGAGCTTCAGCAAACACCTCGGCGGTATGAATCGCAGGGCCCCGAAATCCTGTGGTGCTGTCTCGCCTATACGGATCCTCAACTCTGGGACACGGTGTTGGTGAGCTGTTCGATGAGAATCAGATCCTCAAGCTCCAGCTTAGCCAACTGACGCCAGTACCCTAGCGTTTTGCGCAGCCTACTCCAAACTGCACGAAGGTCTCATCGTTATTCTTTTTCATGGACCTGAATTTCCTCCTGTACGTCTCTGGGGTAAGGTGGAAACGTTTACGCAGAGCCAATTGCATGTCTGCATAAGACGCACCTTCATTTAGAGTGAGCACACACTCCCTGCAGCACCTGATAATCCAGAAAAAAGGTGCATGGCCTTTTGTTCCTCAGACAATTGGTATGAACTAGCAACCTTGTCAAAATGCTCTAAGAACATATCAATGTCCTCACTAGGTCTGAACTCTGGAAGCTTTAACTTTGGGCCTCTAACTCTATCACTGGCCTGTCGATCAACCCCTGATTTACAGATGCGGGAGGCCGCGAAAGAAGTTGTTCCATCTCCTCCCTGCGCAGAGCCTCCTGTCTGGCAGCCTCCTCCTACGCTGATCCAACTCTTCCCGACGGAGAGCTTCCTGTCTGGCAGTCTCCTCTCTGCGCAGAGCCTCCATCCTATCTAGCTCTTCCCTATGCAGGGCTTCCTGCCTGGAAGCCTCTTCCTTACGCAGGGCTTCCTGTCTAGCAGCCTCTCCTCTGCGCTCTTCCCTACGCAGATCTTCCTGTCTATCTAACTCTTCCCGACGGAGGGCCTCATCCTCTCGTCGCTGTCGCTCCAAAAACATCAGGACAGAGGCGATATCCTGAGCAGGATTCACCACTCCCGACACGGGAGGATGACCGTTTGACCGTCCCTTGGGTCTCAACTTTCCCATGAGGAAAGTCCCCCGGGGCGTACTCCTTACGAGGGGAAGCATGGAGAGGAGAGGGTTTCGGTCTCTGCGACCCAACAGAACCCCACAGTTGTTTAACCATACTCTGACGCATCCGAGCGGAAGCGTCAGGTGGGGTCTCGGCAGAAAGATCCCCCAGCGAAGAAGAAACGAAAGTACTCGCGGGACTATCGGCTACAGCACTGGAATAAGTAGAGTCACCGTAGTCGAAGTACTGGTACTAATAGTAGGGACTACATTTTGAATACCTTTCTTCTTCGACGCACGCGTCGCCGCACCACCAGCACCGGACTTTGCCATGACAACAATATCCTACAGTTCTCAAATACAGGGGAAAGACAATTCCACTTGAAAAACAGATATTTTAGGGATGTGTGTGTGTGTGTGTGTGTGTGTGTGTGTGTGTGTGTGTGTGTGTGTGTGTGTGTGTGTGCGGATATGTTCCGGCTGCTCCCACTCTGGCAACACCGCGCTCCCCAGCACGAGCAACAGTGCGGTGGGGCTCACCGACAAAAATAAAATTAAAAAAAATATGTCCAGGCTGCTCCCACTCTGGCAACCGCGCTCCACAGCACGAGCAACAGTGCGTGGGGCTCACCGACAAAGCAAACAATGACAGACGGAATCCGGAGAAAGAGAAAAAACCAAAACAAAAAAAAAAATGACACTAACGTCCGATACAACCACGTGTATTCAATAACCGGTAAAGAAAAACTGGTTAACTACGGAACAAAAATGGCAGACTGAGTGGCAACAGAAAGGCGAGACTTACGGCCGCATCTGCGTGAGGCACCGGCGGAAAGAGGTCTGGGCGCGGTCGATTCCCCCTGGTCTCACCTCGACTCCCCAGTCACACCAGGTGTTCGTTCAGGCCACCAAAGACTCCCTTCACGCTAGAGTCACCCAGCCAACCACCCACAAACAAACACGACAAACTAACTAAACGTATACAAAACAGACAAAACTGGACAGGTACTCCGCGAAACGAGAGAGACAGCCAGAGCCTTCACATCCCGGATGAGCCCCACAAATGTCACGACCGACCCCTGGAGGTCTGCCCTGACAGGATCGATCTAGATGGGAGTGAGGGAATGACTGACCTCACACGCCCCGCAAGAGACCACACAAGAAAGATTACGATACAACACCCCATTTATTGACACAACACACAGTCACAAATAAGCATTCCAACACACTCAACATGCACAATCACAATCAAGCATTTCAACACACACGACGCACACACAATTAAGCATTCCAACACACACCACATGCACAATCACAATCAAGCATTTCAACACACACGACATACACACAATTAAGCATTTTCAATACACACGACATAACCTTAATCATAAATAAGCATTTCCAGCACACACAACGTAATCATGATATAAATAAGCATTCCCACCCACAATATAACCATGATTATAAATATGCATTTCCAGCATCCATCCCTTTCCGTGTCTCATGTAGTTCCCCCCACCCCCTGCTCTCCAAAGTCCACTGGGAGCACCCTGACGCACCAGGTGCCCCAAACCGGGTCGGTTCTTGAACGGAGTGTCCTTCGATGCCGACACCACTGACACACACAACATACGCCCAAATCGCACGCCACAGAGCTACCACACCGTCACATGGGCTGTTTGAAGTGCGAGGACGGTGGAGAGTGCATCCCGTGGGACGAGGTGTTGTCGCTGGAGGTCCCGGACAGGGATCAGGACCGTCCGGCAAAGCCCACGTGCTTCTCCACCAGCGCGCGGCCCCAACCAGCGCGCGGCCCCAACCAGTGCGCGGCCCCAACCAGTGCACGGCCCAACCAGTGCAGGCTCCGGGTGAAGCCCCCGGGAGGAGGAAAACGGAAACTGGGAGGAAAGAAGAAAGGGTACTGGAACCCCGCAGTCAGTACGTCTGACACATGCTGTTAAATCCTAACAGCCACTCGCATGATGGGCGAGGGGAGGTTTGCTGAATACATTAATAACACCAGCTCAACACAGACCTGAGCATAACACAGTAAACAAACCAAATCAGGAATGTTCGCTAAAGGTCTTGTCACACGAAGCAGGCAAGAGACTGCATTAAATTAACAGGCTATAAAACGAATATGAATTATCTTCATCCTTCCCTCACTCACGTTCAACATTTTTCCTTTCTTAGGAACTGAACTAATAAGCAACCATTGCTTTATAACTGCCACCACATTTGCAAATAATAATAATTCAATGGCACAATTATCCCCACATTTTATAGCAACATTTCAAAATAACACAAATCTCCACCACGCATCCAAACGACTAATCACGCGTACGCACGCTCGCAAACATAAAACTCGTTCTCCTTGCACCCACAAACAGACGGTGGCCAAAGAATAAGAGTCCGGCGAATGTGACAGGGGCGGACGAGCGAGACCAAGCAAGTACCAACCCTGAATCACCAGGTTCTCTCCATCCCCACCGACTACCGCATCACCAGATGCATAAAAAGGAGAAAAGAATTTTGGATATAATTTAGAATGGCCATGTTAAAGATTGAATTAACCAGAAAAGTGGTCTCAAACAATATTTCTTTTATAATTTTGAAAACAAAAGAAAATTGCGCAAAAGAGAATTAGCCGGCTAACAAAAAAAACAACCAACAAACAAACCACGAAACTGATGCTTACCAGCTACCCGTGGGTGACCCAGAAGTGGTGGGTCAAGCGACTCTCTGCCCTCTGTCCAGTCGAGAGGACCAGCAGAGCAGATGCGGAAAAGAGATGATGTCCCTCCCCTACAGGCCGACTGTAGGAATGAAGGTACCGACCGTACCTTCGACGAAGTGGTGAAGAACCAGGACCGGAGCAGGCGCTCCCAGAGACATCTTCCGCTCGAGTGAAGAGAAACCTGCCTAAGCGTATGGCGGCCAACATGCCACCATACGTCACAGTGAGAATACCTCAAGCCCAAGAGGAATCCTGCACGTGCGGCAGTGAAAAGACAGGTAGAGGCCGATAGACAGCAAGTTCGAGAGAAAGGTACCACCACCCGTGAACCTGCAGGATGAATTGCACGGTCAGTGGAATTAGAGAGAGAGAGCGAGAAAGCAAACCTAACTGAGCTGAACGACATTAAGGTGCAAACGCACCACAAGCCACATTAAGGGACGGATACACGACCACAGCAACGACAATAAATAAATGAATAATTCCGCCACCCCAGATGGGTCAATCGTCGTAGGCCTCGTGACAAACTCGTGACATATATACTGACTTCCATAAAAAAACGCGAAAAATTGAAAGGCTATTTTTCGGGTGAAAAGGGTGAATATACAATATTGAACCATTGTGGCAAGTTGTTTGGGTCCAAGACTCACGTGCAGTGAAAAAATTGTGTGAGCAACACATCATTCCCGGCATTGGAGGGTCAACAAAAATGGCAAACTGGTTGCGCATGTGAGGCGTGCACACCATGCAGAGCAAAGTTAACCAGCGACAAGTACGCAGGCATGCAGCCTTTATAAAGCCGCGCTACAAGGTTCAGAAAACGACTTGCCATCTGAGTGCTACAGAGATGCCAAGACTACGAGCAGATGAACGCAATCGTGCCCTATGCCATCTGGAGGCTGGTGTGGATGCCAGGCAGGTCGCCAACATCTTTAACGTCCACATCTCAACCATCTATCGTCTGCAGCACCGCATGCGAGTCACTGGTACCACTGATGATCGTCCCCGGCCAGGCTGTCCTCGGGTCACCACACCATGAGAGGATCGCCATTTTGTTCGAACCCATCTGCGGGACAGGCGGCAAACAGCCGCTAACACTGCTCGACAGGTGCCTGGGAATCTCCAGCAACGAATCACCTCAACACTGTGCGGCAGCGTCTTCAGGAGAACGGGCTGGCATGTAGGCGTTCTCACAGAGGTCCGGTACTGACACCAAGACACCGGCAGGACAGGCTGCAGTGGGCACAAGCCCGAATCAACTGGTGCAGGCAGCAGTGGGGACGCATACTGTTCTCAGATGAGAGCCGTTTTTGTATTGACATGGCTGACGGTCGTGTCAGAATATGGCGTCGACCTGGTGAACGCTATGCTGACTCCTGTGTGGTAGAGCGGAACCCCTGGGGAGGCCCGAACGTTATGATATGGGGTGCAATTGGCATTAACCACGCCATAGGACCAGTCATCTTTCAAAACATTGGTCCTGATCGCGGACAGGGTGTCAATGCATAGCGCTACATCAACCAGGTGCTCAGACCCCATGTCGATCCTTTTTTTGCGCAACACCCAAACTGGACATTCCAACAGGACAATGCAAGACCACACACAGCCAGGGCCACCCAGCAATTTCTTCAGCATAACAACGTCAATGTGCTGCCCTGGCCAGCCCTCAGTCCCGATTTAAACCCAATAGAACATTTTTGGGATGAACTTGGCAGACGGTTGGACCTCCTGCGTCCACGACCAGCAACAGCGGCTCAACTTCACCAGGCCATCGTCCATGTGTGGGCTGGTGTGCCAAGGGGACCCATCAACCACCTGGTCCACTCAATGAGCCGCAGGTGTCAAGCTGTTGTCCATGCAAATGGTGGCCACACACGGTATTAGGACTTCAAGCTGGTTTGTCACGTGACCTTGGATTTTCCACACAAAGACATATTGCTGATGACATTTTCACACATTACCGGTGTAATGAATCAAATCACGTTGAATTCTCAATTCCACTCTGTACAATTGTGACCAATAAAATTTGCCCCTAACCTTCAGCTTGTTTTGCTTTCGCGTTTTTTTATGGAAGTCAGTATATATATATATATATATATATATATATATACATATATATATATATATATATATATATATATATATATATATATATATATATATATATATATATATAAACAAACTAATAAATTCCAAGGATAAGTACCGCACCGTTCCACCTATTTCTTCAATCTAAGACATAAGAGCAAGCTTTGTTTATAATTCAATATATATATATATATATATTATATATATATATATATATATATATATATATATATATATATATATATATATATATATATATGTGTGTGTGTGTGTGTGTGTGTGTGTGTGTGTGTGTGTGTGTGTGTGTGTGTGTGTGTGTGTGTGAAGTGCAATAGTGTATTGGCCTTACTATGATAACGCCAGCTGGGAGAATAAAGGAAATGATCAATGACTGATGGATGATGATAATTGTCATAAGTAGGATAAACAGTGCTATGGGATGTTGATCATTGTCATGAGTGAAATAACAGGACAGCATTGGTATAATAATGCCAGTTGAGGAGAAAATTGGAAATGATCAATTACTGATGGATGGTGATCGTTGTCATAGGTGAGATCAACAATATCACACACACACACACACACACACACACACACACACACACACACACACACACACACACACACACAAACATACACACACACACACCAAACCAAAAAAAAAAAAAAAAAACAACAACAAAAAAGGGCTCAATACACACAGGCATCTAATGAGTGGTGATCATAATGATAATGGTCATATATGGGGATATGTGTATAAAAAAGAAAATGCACACACAGACACATGCACACACATCCAAGCATACATATACAGAGAGAGACGCACACACCCTAACATACTTACTGGGGGGGGGGGGGGGGGGGGGGGGGACATAATGTGAACAGACAAGGGAATGGAAGTGGTCGATGAAGAAAAGGGGAGTTGAAATGTTTTTTTTTTTAAAAAAGGGAGGGGGGAGGGGGAGTATAAAGAGGGGGAAAGAAGGAACGCAGATGTAAGTTAACGTGAGGAAAATAGTTGGGGGAAAGGTGGTGTGGGTGTGAGTGTGATTTGTTGGAGCATTACAGTGGGTTGGTGTTGCGGTGGTCATTAGGTGTATGCAGTTGTTTTGGGATGTTGAAGATATGGGGGTGAAGGGCAGGAGTGGGGGTGTTTAAGGGAGAGTGGAGGTGGGAGGGTACCTGGCCTACCCTTATGCTAGGGGAAGATGGGAGGGAAATGGGGAGGGAGATTCATGTAGAGGTGGTAGCGTAAAATCAGGTGTAGGCAAAAAAAAAAAGAAAAAAAAAGAAAAAAAAAAAAAGAAGAAATGAAAAGGTGGGGGGGGGGGGGGGGGGGGGGGGGGAGGGGAGGAGGGGGGGAAACGAGGGGGTAGGTCAGTGGGTAGGAAGTGGATTGGTATAGGACCTAGAGAGAGTGTGGTGGAAAGCGATAGGTGAAAGGAGGGTGGCTGTAACTTCTGTATGAAGTGGGTAGTGGGTATGATGGTGGTGTTTTGTGTGTGTGTGTGTGTGTGTGTGTGTGTGTGTGTGTGTGTGTGTGTGTGTGTGTGTGTGTGTGTGTGTTGGTGGAAGATATTGCCGACTGGTGTTGAAGTGGTCTGGCTTACCCTTATGCTCGGGAAAGATGGGAGGGGAAGGGAGATCCATGTGGAGGTGGTAGTGTAAAATCAGTCGATGTAGGGGGAAAAATAAAATAAAATAAAGCAGGACTTTGGGGATCCTCTTTGTGGATGGAAGAAGTCCTGGACTCTGAGGTCTTGGGTTGCCCTGAACACCCATGGTGGTGCCAGGGTGGTTGCTAGTGTTGGGCACCTACTGAAGACATGTTGGAGTGATACAGTGCTTCCACATGCACATTTGGTGCCCACGAGGCTACCCCTGCGGCACCTGTGCGTAGCCTCCTCACTAGTTGGAGGTGTTTTTTTGCATACGGGGAGGTAGAGCCATCCCCTTGCCTCACATTGGTTTTTGAGGGTTTCCTCTCGTTCTCTGTAGTCAGCTGCTTGAGTATGGTTTATAACTTTGGTCACTGACAGCCCAAGGTTGGTGGGTGTGCCTTTCTCTATAGCTGCCTTGGCTGCTTGGTCGGCCATTTCATTGCCCCATATGCCTGTGTAGGACGGGAGCCACATGGATGTCAGTTCTGTACCCTTGCATATGATTTGGTGAGCTAGAAAGAGGATTTCAGACTGGATTTCTTTCCTATTTTTCCTTCCTCCACCTGCTAGTGCCTGTAGTGAGCATTTAGAATCAGATGCCTTACGTCTGTTTAAAGAGGACGGCGGGAGGGGGGGGGGGGGGGAGAAGGTATGGGTGTGGTGGGAGATAAGGGTGATTGGCAGGGAAAGGGGGAGATGGGGGTGGGAGGAGGAAAAGAGGTGTCCACCCGGTCCACGTCTTTGATGTCGCCGATGACGGCGACTTCAAAGACCGCTCATTCGCCGTCAAAAGGGTGGCGGGGGAGGGAGGAGATGAGAAAATGGGGGATGTAAGGATGGGTGTGGCGGGTTGGGGCTGATGGCGTGTGTGTGTGTGTGTGTGTGTGTGTGTGTGTGTGTGTGTGTGTGTGAGTGTGTGTGTGTGTGTGTGTGTGTGTGTGTGTGTGTGTGTGTGTGTGTGTGTGTGTGTGCGCGCGCGCGCACAGAAGGTATACATTTCAAAAAGAATTATTAGTAAATCCGCTAAACAACACGGACAAATTACGAGACGAAACACACAGTCAGTGTACGTGAGCACATGAATGCACGTGCGTGGACGGGTTTCAGTCCATGTATGCACCTAGCAAAGAAGGAGAGATGCAAAACGGTTAAGTTTACATCTTCTTGTTTGCGTCAGTCATGGGCACATTATCTCTATGAACAAATACAATATGGACTCTGATACTGAATACGGTTATAGCATGACATCCTATCCTTCAGAATTTTTGCTGTTTTGTTTTTCCCTCCACCACCCTTGTCTTTACTTTTTTTTTTTTTTGTCTTTTGTTTCTTGTTTCCTTTTTTTTCTCTCTTTTTTTTTTTAACCAAACAGTCATTTTTCTTTTCACACACACACATGTAATATTCAGTCGTACAGAGACGAAGAGAAGATTGGAAGCAGGCAGTTTGTTTTACTTGGCAACGTTCCCATAACCCATCGCGCATCCTATTTACATAAAGAACGATTATCCAATATGAACAGCATGGGAATTGCTTCCCTTAGACTGGTAATAGAATCCGTCTGCTATGACGAACTTATCCTACAACTCCCTTTTTGAAAAGTAGTTAATGTCTTTCAAATTTACAATCATTGTGATAAATTAATAAGAAAAGTATTCGGCTCTTATTTTGTCTATTTTCTTTCATGTACTTCTTTCTTCTTTCATATCCGTTGTCCTTGGTATGATGTTAGTTTTGAAGTGTTTATAATTTCACGAAGAATGTACATCGTTATTTCATATTCATAGTGTGTTCAACCTTTCCAAGTGTCATAGAGTCACATGCCATACTAAAGGACTTTGAAAACAATATAAGTATGCCAACTTCCTTCTTTTCTTTTCTTTTTTTTTTGTAATGAAATATGTAATTGTTGATAACTGTAAGTAATTTTAAACTATAAAACTGGAACCATTCAAAAATAACATTTAAAGTCTGTCATTTAAACTTTAAATAGAACAAAAGCGTAGTCTATGTGTTTTTGTGTGTGTCTGTTCACAAACACTGTTGTGTCTCATTTCTATAAATCAAGTCGTTGGGGTTTCTTGATTATTCTTTGGGACTTGCGGAGCACTCTGTGGTGTTTGGGGTTGGAGATACTGGACCAGGTGTTGGCACTGGGACAGGAGATCGCTGTTGAGTTGTGGGTGGAACTTTTTGTGGCGATCGCTGTAGTGCTGAAGACAAAGGTGTTGACGGCGTAACCGCAGCCGTGGTGGGTGTTCCTTGCCTGGGTTGTACATCATTCGACGTTGTTACTAGTGCGTTCTGTTGCGTCTGATGGGACCGGTTTCTGTCCAAACAATGTAGGAACGTGGGTTGTGGTGTTTTGACAACACTTCTCCCGACTTGTTCATGTCTTTGACAAACACAGTGTCACAGGTTTCAGGGGTGTTGCTTCCCTGGCTGCATGACGGTCGTTGAAGTTGTTGCATTGCTTTTGTTTCATGTACTGTTCTTTCTGTTTGATGAAAGAGTGATCAGGGTTTTGGGGGAGTAGAAGGGATGGAAGAATGGGGATTTTTGTCTTTAATTTTCTTCCCATTAGGAGCTCACTGGGGGACTTGCCATTTTGCAGTGGACTTGACCTGTAGAGGAGAAGTGCATTGTAGGGGTCTTTCGCTTTCTTGAGCAGATTCTTCACAGTTTGTATAGCTCTTTCAGCCTCTCCATTACTTTGGGGGTAATGAGGAGAGCTTGTGGTATGTGTGAACCCAAAGTCAGCAGCAAATTTGTGGAATTCTGTGCTGGCAAATTGTGGACCATTGTCAGACATGACCATGTCAGGGATGCCATGGACAGAGAAAATGCATTTTAGTTTACTGATGAGGTTGCTGCTTGTTTGGTTGTCAAGGCGACGTAACTCTGGCCAGCGAGAGTAATAGTCCACCACAATGACAAAGGTCTTGCCTTGAAACTCAAACAGATCCATGCCGAGCCTAGACCAAGGTCGTTCAGGGAAGGAAGAAGGTAGAAGGGGTTCCTTATGTGTTGGTCTGTGTTTGGCACAGATATGCAATTTTTTACGAGATCTTCAATTTCTGTAGAGATATGAGGCCACCAAATTGAAAATGAAGCAAGTGCTCGGCATTTCACAATTCCGAGGTGTCCCGCATGAATGCGGTTGAGCATTTCAATCCTCATGTCCCGAGGAATGACAATTCTGTCGTCGAGCAACAAGAGGTCTTCAACTATGGTCAGATGTTCTCTATTTGTCCAGTACTGCTTGAGAAGTGGCGACTCTGGCATGTAGGCGGGCCATCCATTGATGCAGTATTCTCGGACTTCAGTTGTTTCAGGATCTGATTTCTGCAATTCTTTGATTGTTTGCAGTTGGTTTGTTGAAGCCGGAAGACTGTCGATAGTTTGTTTGGCAAGTAGTGCTGCATCATCGACGAGGTTGATGTCTTCTTTTTCTGGTTGAGAATGCGGTGCACGTGACAGTGCATCTGCTGTCGTTTGATTCTTCCCGGCGACGTGCTGAATTTTTGGAGAAAATCGCGTGAGTCGCAGTCGAAATCGTTGAATGCGTGGAGGCATTTTGACGAGTTCTGTGGTTGACAGGAGGGGGGACCAAAGGCTTGTGGTCGGTCTCGACTGTGAAGGTGAGTCCAAGGAGGTATTCACTTAGTCTCTCACAGGCCCATGTGACTGCCAATGCTTCTTTTTCAATGACAGCATAGTTGCGTTCTGCGTCAGAAAGTGAGCGTGAAATGTAGCACACTGGGCGTCGTGAGTTGTCATCTTGTGTCTGGTATAATACAGCACCAAGGCCTGCATTGGAAGCGTCAGCCGCTACGAAGGTTTCACGCTCAGGGTTGTAGTGTGCAAGTACAGGAGGTGAAAGTAGAAGATTTCGTATTTGCTGGAACGCCATTTCCTGTTGATCACCCCACGTCCATTCAGTGTTCTTGCGTAAGAGACAGCGTAGAGGAGCTGTGATGCTGGCAAGATTGGGCATGAACTTGGCCAGTTGATTTGCCATGCCCAAGAAACGTTGAAGTTCTGTGCAGTTCATGGGTGAGGGGAAACTGTTGATAGCTTCCACTTTTGCTGGATCGGGCGGATGCCTGAGCTGTCAATGATGTGACCCAAGAAACGGATATTGAGTCTTTCGAAAACTCACATTTGTCATTGAGTGTGATGCCAGCTCCTGTAAGCGATTCAGGACTTCTCGAAGACGCTGATCATGAGTAGTTTGGTCTTCAGCATGGACCAGAACATCATCCATATGGCAGACGACGCCATCTAGATCGGCCAGGATTGCTGACATTGTCCGCTGAAATACTTCACTGGCTGAACTAATGCCAAATGGGAGTCGGTTTGAAGCAGTAGCGTCCAAATGGGGTTATGAATGTTGTGTATAATTTGGATTGTTCAGCGGAGGTATTTGCCAAAAACCACTTCTGGCATCCAGTTTTGTAAAAACTTTGGAATTCGCAAGTTTTGCCAGGCTTTCGTCCACTGAAGCTATGGGATGAACTTCGCGTTGAACTGATTCATTCAGACGTGTCAGATCCACGCATAACCGTATTGATCCATTCGGTTTTGGAACCACAACAATCCCTGAGCACCAAACTGGTGGGTTCTGTGACAGGTGAAATGACTTCTTCCCGCAGCATGCGGTCAATCTCGTTTTAACTTTAGGTAAGAGAGGATGTGCAATTTTGCGTGGAGCATAAATGCACACTGGTTTTGCATCAGGTTTGAGAGTGATGGTATAAGTTGTGTCCAGTTTGCCCAGGCGTTTTTGAAAGAGGCTAGGAAACTCACTTTTAAAGTCTGGAATTCCTGGATCGTTGATTTGATCGATGCGAGAGATCAGACCCAGCTGTACACAGGGCTGTTCGACTGAGGAGGGAGCTGGACTGGCCTTTCGAACATAAAGTGTTTCCTTTATTTCTTTGTCTTTGTGACGCAGTCGTGCTTGAAACGTACCCAGTACTGTGAGTTTGGTGTTACCTGGGCCTTTCAGCTGTTTTCGTGATTTGGTCAGCTTGTAAGAGTTAGCCCATTTTTCACCTACGACTGAAACAGATGCGCCTGTATCCAGTTTGAAAACGTTGGGCCTGCCATTTGTAATGATTTCTGCTGTCCAGGAGTCATCCTCTTGGAGATGAAAAAGATTGCCTAGAAGTTCATCTTCTTCTTCAGGTGAAGTGTAGTAGTCTTCTTCTGATAATTGATGAACTGATTTTCGCCTGAAATCTCGACTGTGACGTGCAGTGCTCCGGCAAACCGTTTTATAGTGTCCTCGTTTTTGGCATGAAGAACAAATTGCTGTACGTGCAGGGCATTTATCTCGGGAGTGAGATTCTTTCCCGCAGTATCCACAGGATTTTCTTCCAAATGCTGGAGTCTTAAAATATTTTATTGTTTCTGATTGCTGTTTGATGGCGTTGATGGCAGTATCTCCTCTAAT
>CM031606.1:98887051-98892051 GCA_018398815.1 Conus ventricosus
AACAAAAAAGAATAATAAAGTAAAACAAGATGCAAAGCATATAAAAGTACTAGCAGTTTATCTTGAATATGCGCAAGATATTCCATAAAGAGGATAAACCGTTTTGGGCCATTATAGCCATTAGTAACGGCTATTCTGGTAAACATAGGCCATCACCTGTGACCCATAATGAACATACCTACAAATTCTCAGAAAGATCGGCTTAGCACTTTCTGAGATATTCCATACACAAGAAAAAACCGTTATGGGCCGTTATAGCGTTAATAAAGGATATAACGGTAAAATAAAACATCAGGCATCATCCATGATCCCACAACGAACATACCTACACATTTTCAGACAGATCGGCCAAGTACTTTCTGAGATATTCCATAAAGAAGAAAAACCGTTATGGGCTGTTATAGCCGTTAGGAACGGCTATAACGGTAAAATAAAACATCGGGCATCATCCGTCACCCATAATGAACATACCTACACATTTTCAGAAAGATCGGCCCAGTAGTTTTGTCTGGAGCGAGTGGAACACATTTTGACCACGGACGGACAGACAGACAGACAGACGGACAGACACACAGACAGCATTTCTTCATTCGCATTGTAAAGTACTCCATGTTCTATAAGAACTTGGAGTACAATACATAATAACAAAACATGGTTACATTTTGGGGAACGATGCTCTTATGTGCACCGACAGCATTGAGGATATAATGAGAAATGAATGTGAGTACTTAAAAAGTACGGATGAAAACAACGGCGGGGAAGAATGGGAGGACAGGACTGTGGGCCTAGTCAGTAAGTCTGCACCCATCTGCTCACACTTGTGATAGAGGAGCGTGTGCCGTTAGCGCGTGCAACTAACTTGTACGAGGCTTGCACGGGACTTTTCCAACTCGTAAATCTTGTTTATGAACGACTACAAGCGTGCAAGGTAATAGCAACAGCAAAGCGCAAGGCAGACAATTAAATGCTTTTGCATACATTACCACATTTTCGGTGTGTGTGGGGGGGGGGGGGGGGGGGGGGGGGGGGGGGGAGAGAAAGAAAGAAAAAAAAAAACCTAGGGAAGTGCAACGTCGGAGAAAGAGTGAGAGAAACGGGGGGAGGGGAAGGGGAGATGAGGAGGAGGAGAAGGGGGAGGGGGGTGCAAGGCAAGCTGGGCCCCCATCTGCTAATGCCAACCTAATAGAAAGCTGCACACGAACACCATCTGCTGAGCATATTTCAACCGTTGTAAGCCGGCATCAACTATCAAGTACTTGAATATCATTTTTACAACGAAATATCTTCCAGATAGAAATCATTATGTGTCTATAAACAGTACATGAATTGCATACATCATTTTAAGAGTAAGCTGGACTGATTTACTTTAATCAATGATATATGATAACGATTTCAATGAACATTTTTAATCGACCATTCATGACATCTACACATGATTATGCAAAGAATTGCCAACAATTTTGTGTCACTGAGATTAAGAGGCCAAGCACACACACCACACACACACACACACACCACACACACACACACACACACACACAAGAAAAAAACAAACCTCACCCGACACCGAAATAAAACAGCTAGACCAATTATTCTGTAATACATATATCATTATATTCACAGATAAATTCATGGCAAACAAATATAAACGCAAAGAATTGCCAGCAACATGTAGTACCATTATTGAGCGAAACACACACACACACACACCACACACACACACACACACACACACACACACACACACACACACACACGGAGTCAGGCAGAGTGTGCGTGTGTGTGTGTACACGTGCGAGGGAGGGAGAGGAGAGACAGAGAGAGAGAGAGAGAGAGAGAGAGAGAGAGACGAGAGAGGAGAGAGAGAGAGAGAGAGAGAGAGACTCGGAGTTCATTCTCTCCACCACCTCTTATTCAATAGTTCCCGACAGTGCATCAAGTTCAGCTACCACTGCTCCTCAGTCTGTGAATATCCTTTGTACAAATGATGCGCAATTCAGTTCTTAACAAGCAGATTGCCAGCAACTTGTCATTTTGCAATTGGATATTTTCAATCCATTTTCAATCATAACATATACACATATGAATTACATACAAGGGCCCACATACCTAATCCAAATCCTAGCACAGCCACACTAACTTCAATGCATTAATGTTCATAAACATGAAAACATTATACCTACACGCACACACTCACATAGATATACGCACATACAAGCATGTTCACATACATACATTCACACTGAAATACACACACACACACACACACACACACACACCACACACACACACACACACACACTCCCGCATCCCGATACATAAACACACACTTTAACATAGATCTGCGTGCAGCTTTCATGCAGTGTCCATGTTGTTGCCATTGAATAAATCTGACCTGGTCTGCTGTGCTGGAAGCTAATCCATCTTCCTTGTTCCCCACCGCAAAGGAGCAAACAGTGTGTTGAAAACAGGCATCAGTACGCCTTCGGTGAGTCGGCCCTTGGCTGTGCACTGCGTGCACATATGTGCACATTGCACACATGTTCTATGCACAGCCCACACATGGCCGATGAAGGCCAACACACAAAGACTGCTAACCTGCACTTGCTCACACCCACCTGGATATCCGCATCCTCACAGTTGTGTTGAAGTGGAGTCACTCTGGCTGCCTGTTCTATGCACAGCCCACACATAGCCAATGAACGCCAACACACAAAGATCGCCAATCTGCACTTGCTCGCACCCCATCTGGATAAATCCTCATCCTCACAGCTGTGAAGTTGGCGTTGCTCTGGCTGCCCTGAGCCGTCCCCCCCATCAGCCAGCTGCTGCAGTCGTCGCTGGATGTCTGGCTCAACTGGGAGAGCTGCGGGGAGGGGGACAGCCGCAGGGAGGGGAAGAACCATGAGGAGGGGGGGGGGGGGAGCCAGGGTTGACAAAGAAGGTAGAAGCCATGGTGGGTCAGCTCGGGTGAACCCACCGCCTCCATGGGCGCCCCTCCAGACAGCGGGCGATGACTGGGGTCAGGAACCACAGGAGTGGAGTGAGACACTGGCGGCGCCGGTCCCGTGTGCAGGTCTGCCCCCTCCCCTTCCCCTCCATGGTCCTGCCCCTGCAACTGCTGTTGTGGCTGCCGCCCGGGCTGTGACTGCTGCTGGTGACGTTGCTGCTGCTGTTGTCGCCACTTCTACTGCTGCTGGAGACACTGCTGCTTCAGCTGCTGCTGCTGCCTCTGCTGCATTGTGGGTATGTAGCTGATGAGCTTCTCATCAATGACACTGGTGTACCCCACTTCACCTCCACAATGGAGTCGTTCAGCAGTCGGGCAAACAGTCTGCCACCATTGGCCGACCACACCTCCACCACCTTCTCATGCTGACGGATTCTGGAGAGGTGCTGAAAATTCAGTGCCGTTAAGTCCTCAGTCATCACAATTCCATTGTTCTTTAGTTTGCGTCGATTTTTCACCACCTCCACCTTATCCTTTCTTGACCCAAATTTAAACGATGACAGGTCTGTTCATGTCCTTATTGGGCCTACCAATCCTGTGCACAGCCGAAACCCTGCTACCGTCAATTCCACAGACACACAGTTTTTAATGGAACAGTCCACAACCTTCCATTCACAATCCGCCACCATCTCGTTTCTTCCATCTCCTGTCAACCCAATCACTCTCACCGACTCCCGTCTGGTATACTGCTCCAGTTCGATGCAAGCTTCCTGTTGATCCAAAACAATACTGTGAAGATTACGAATATCTTCCTCCTTGTCATGACAGTGGCGCAAAGCTTTATCTAAGAGTGTGCGAAGGTTATCATTGTCCTTTTGCGGAGTAAATATCGTTCCCTCCAGTCGTTCAATCCGCTCATCAAGTTTGGCTGGCAAAGCTGTCTGACAAGTATCGTTGATGCAAATCGCCCTAACATTTTTGCAAAATTTCAAAAGGCACAGTTTCGGCCATTGTCACTTCGTTACCGGCAGCTCTTTTCACTGAAGTCTAGTTTGAAACAGAGACCTCGAATTCAAAACCTTA
Source organism: Conus ventricosus (assembly GCA_018398815.1). Taxonomy (NCBI): domain Eukaryota; kingdom Metazoa; phylum Mollusca; class Gastropoda; order Neogastropoda; family Conidae; genus Conus; species Conus ventricosus. The sequence continues at coordinate 98,891,085 of CM031606.1, forward strand.
CTTTTAATTTCAGACCTGTCTCGCCTCGCGCATCGCAGCTTGTGTCCGTGTCAGTGCTGATGTTCTGTCGCTGTTCACGTTGTTGCTTCTTCGCCTTCTTGGGCATGTTTTGCACATGCAACACTTACTATGGTAAGTCGAAAGAGGAGCCAACATGGAGGCTCTAATTTCAGCCCCAATCTTCAAACAGTGCGCGCAATCCAAAACACTGATTTCAAGTCTCGTATATTGATGATCTAAAAAAATAAATGCATTCTCTTGCTGCGGCAGCCAACTAAAAACTTCAAATACACATTTCATCACTTTAAAGTTGGAAGTAAACTTTGAATGCACACACACAAAAAAAAAATCCGCGGAGCACCAAACACACGTCGGCCGGCACGCGCGATCGCTTACCTTTCAACCCCCCCCCCCCCCCCTCACACACACACACACACCTTTTCCTGTTATCTGAGTTAAAGCGCTACATCCATAGTAGTGTGCTTATACTTTTCTTCAATGCACACATAATGTCACGTATCAATTACGCTTCAACAGTGTGGGGCGGGAATAGTAATGTCGACAAAAAAGGCTGAATTCTCTCCAAAGACGTGCACCAAAGTACTCCGTTCAGCCGTGCCTCTAACAACAGACGAAAAACTAAAAGCTGAACATACGTTAAATCGCTCGTCGCACTCCCACTCTGTCTACCATCCCTCTTCTCTTCCCCTACCCAAATCTCTCCCCCCTCCCCACTTCCTCCTCTCCTCTCACTCTCTCTTTCTCTCTCTCTCATCCTCTCTCTCTCTCTCTCTCTACTCTTACCTTATCCATCTTCTGCGGTAAAAATATATAAAGAAACTAATATAAAAAAAAAAAAAAAAACCCATAAGTAATACAAGTAATTCAAAAGCATAAATCATCCATTTTCATGTACTTAACCAATTTGTCTTTTCTAATTTTTTTCTTCTTCTTTTATTTTTCATGT
>CM031606.1:98897051-98899551 GCA_018398815.1 Conus ventricosus
CGCACGCACGCAGCACGCAGGCAGCACGCACGCACGCACGCACGCACGCACGCACGCACGCACGCACGCACGCACAAACACACACACACACACACACACACACACACACACACACACACACATCGTAACAAGTTATGAAAAGTGTGTGCACAATTCAAAACGACAGTTTGAATGTCGGGGAATATGCCTTCGTCGACATTACAGAACTGACAAAAAAATATTCCCGAGACCGCAATCAGTATGAAATCATTTTTTTGGTGTCCAGACGAAAGGACCTTCAAGACGTGAAGCTGTTAATGTTGTTGTAGTTGTTGTTGTTCTTGTTGTTGTAGTTGTTGTTGTTCTTGTTGTTGTTCTTGTCGTTGCTATTGTTGGTATCATTATTTTTGATTTGTTTTGTTATTGGTGGTTTTTTTTTTTTTTTTTTTTTTTTTTTTTTGCTGCTTATATTGAATTCTATACATGTTCCTGGGTTAAGATACTCTCTGTGAATTCAGAGTCCGATCTTTGTAACGTTAACACAATCGATTGAACACAGTGAATTTGCTTTGGCTAAAGCACACACTGTTGATCCCTGTGGAAGCAACATCTGTGCACAGTGTGAGTATTGCGACGTGTGACTGTGTTCTGACTGAGGACAGCTTTTCCTTTCATTTAGAATGCTTTACAATCCCCAACCGAAACTTGAAAATTTATTTCTTAATGCCTTCGTTACATTTATCACTGTTTTTTTCTTTTCAAAACAGCACGACAAGACTACAAACGTGCACGCATACACAGACACACAGACACACACACACACACACACACACACACACACACACACACACACACACACACACACACACACACACACACACACACACACACACACACACACAGAGAGAGACAGAGATGCACACACACAGAGTTACACACACACAGAGTTACACACACACACACACACACACACACACACACCACACACACACACACACACACACACACACACACACACACACACACACACACACACACACACACACATAGAGTTTCGCATACAAACACACACACACATGCACACACACGCACACACAGACACACACACAGAGATGCACACACATAGAGTTTCGCATACAAACACACACACACACACACACACACACACACACACACACACACACACACACACACACACACACACACACACACACACACACACACACACACACATAGAGTTTCGCATACAAACACACACACACATGCACACACACGCACACACAGACACACACACAGAGATGCACACACAGAGACAGAGAGACAGACGGACACACACACACACACACACACACCACACACACACACACACACACACACACACACACACACAGAGTTACGCATACAAACACACACACATACACACGCACGCACACACAGACACACACGCACGCACACACAAACACACACACACACACACACACACACACACACACACACACACACACACACACACACACACCACACACACACACACACACACACACACACACACACACACACACACACACACACACACTCACTCACGCGCGCGTGACACAGATAGTCACACACACACATACACACACACACACACACACACACACACACACACACACACACACACACACACACACACACACACACACACACACACACACACACACACACACACACACACGCTCGCGCGCGCGCACACACACACAGACCACCACCATCCAACACACACACACACACACACACACACACACACACACACACACACACACACACACACACACACACACAACACACACACACACACACACACACACACACACACACACACACACACACACACACACACACACACACACACACACACACCCCTCCCTACTCGCACGTATGCATGCACGCACACATATACACTCACAGATAAACAAATAAAACCAAATCTCTCTCTCTCTCTCTCTCTCTCTCTCTCTCTCTCTCTCTCTCTCTCTCTCTCTCTCTCTCTCTCTCTCTCTCTCTCTCACGCACACACACATCGTGTAATATCATATATGTGAACAGACGTAGAACTGAAGTACTAGTACCACACACAAACACACACACACAACACACACACACACACACACACACACACACACACACACACACACACACACACACACACACACACACACACACACACACACATACACACACACGCGCTAAAATACAATATTTATTCCTGTTGCCCCTTTTCACACACATACACACACACACACACACACACACACACACACACACACACACACACACACACACACACACACACACACACACACACATACACATACACAACACAAAATACAATATTTATTCCTTTTGCCCCTGTTCATAACACACACACACACACACACACACACACACACACACACCACACACACACACACACACACACACGCACGCGCGCACGCACGCACGCACGGACGCATGCACGCACGCATGCACACACACACAC
>CM031606.1:98904551-98914379 GCA_018398815.1 Conus ventricosus
TTCTGCTGCCTTTCCCAACTGGACAGGGGCAGAGAGTCGTTTGACCCGTCATTTGGGGTCACCACGGGTAGTGGTAAGCATCAGTTTCGTGGTTTGTTTGTTGTTTTTGTTTTTTTTGTTACCCGGCTAGTTCTTCTCTTTTGCGCAATTTCTTTTGGGTTTTAAAAAATTATAAAGAAATATGTTTGGCCTTTTTTCTGGTTAATTCAACCCTTAACCTGGCCATAAAAATTTTTCTTAAATTTTTTTCTCCTTTTATGCATCTGGTGATCCGGTAGTCGGCGGGGAGGGGGGAACCTGGTGTTTCAGGGTTGGTTTTTTGCTTGGTCTCGCTCGCCCCCCCTGTCACAATTGCCGGTCTCTCTTCTTCGGCTCCCGCTGTTTGTGCGTGCAAGGGGAACGAGATTTTTTATGTTTGCGAGGGGTCGCTATTGTCTTTGGTCGTGGTTGGGAATTGTGTCATTTTGAAATGTCTAAAATGTGTGGATAATTGGCCATTGAAATTTCTTTTATTTGCAAAGGGGGGCAGTTATGAGCAGCGGTTGCTGTATCTGTTCATTTCCCTAAGAAAGGAAAAGTTGAACGTGGTGGGGGAAGATGAAATTAAATTGATATTTGTTTGTTTACCCCCTTTTAAAATGAACCCTTACCTTTTCGTGTGAGCCCTTTAGCGAACATCCTTTTTTGGTTTGTTGACTGTGTTATGCTCAGGTCTGTTTTAAAGCTGATGTGAACAATTTATTCAGCAAACACCCCCCCTCCCCCCTCAGCGGTGGCTGTTAGTTTAAAGCGCAAATTCAGACCGTACTGACTGCGGGTTTCCAGACCCTTTTCCCCTTTCCTTTCCATTTCCTTCCTTTTATTCTTCCCCCGGGGGGGCCCCCCGATGCGGCGATTTTGGGGCTGCCACTGGTTGAGGAGCCGGGGACTTTGGGGGATTTTCCGGGCCCTGTCCGGGATTTCCGCGGCGGGCCTGTCCCACCGGAGGCGTTCCCACTGTCCAGGGGCCTCCTGCAGCGCCCGTGACCGGGTGTGGTTGCATGTATCGGCCAGTTGGGGTGTGGGTGTGTCAAGGGTGGGGCCCGAAACTATATTCAGGAACAGACCTGGCGGGGGTCCCTGGTCGACCCGGTGCTCCGGGGGATTTTGGAAGACAGAGTTGTGGGGGAACACTGAAGCAGGAAAGGGATGGTGGTTGGGATGGTTGATTGTGATTGTGCATGTTGTTTGTGTTGGAATGCTGTTTGTGACTTGTGTATGGGGCGGGTGTTGAAAAGCTTATTGTGATTGGCTGTTGTGTTGTTGGAAGCTTATTTGGATTTGGGTGTGGGGGTGTGAAAAAATGGGTTTTGTATCGTAAATCTTTTTGTGTGGTCTCTTGCGAGGCGTGTGGGTCAGTCACTCCCTTCATCCCACTAGCCGTCCTGTCGGGCAGACCTTCAGGGGTCGGTCGTGCATTTGGGGGGCTCGTCCGGTGTGGGGCTTGACTGTCTTCTCGTTTCGCGGAGTACCTGTCCAGTTTGTTGTTTTGTATACGTTTAGTCATTTTGTCGTGTCTTTTGGGGGGGTTTGGGGGTGACTTAGTGTGTAGGGGTCTTCTGGGGGCCCTAAAAGGAACATCCGGGTGACTGGGGAGTCGAGTCGAGAAAAAGGGGGAATCGACCGCGCCAGCCTTTTTCCGCCGGGGTCCCCACGCAGTTTCGGCCGTAAGACTTTCCTTTCTGTTGCCCTCATTCCCATTCTGTTTGTATTTAACCAGTTCTCTCAAAACCGGGTCTTTGGGGTTCAGGGGGGGGTGTTCAGACTTAGTGCACTTTTTTTTTTCTCCGGATTCCTTCTGCCTTTTTTTTTTTTTTTTTTTTTTTTGTCGGTGCCCCACCGCATGTTGCTCGTGTGGGAGGCGGTGTTGAAAGGTGGGAGCAGCCTGGACTTTTTTTTTTTTTTTTCGGTGACCCCCACCGCACTTTTGCTCGTGTTGTGGATGCGGGGTTGCCGGGGGAGCAGCCGAACATTTACGTTGGCGTTTTTTTTTTTTTTTTTGGCCGTTTCTTATAGTCGGTCCCAAGAGACTGACTTTCCCGTGGGGGTATCTGTTTTTCAAGGGAATTTTTTTTCCCGTATTTTTAGAACCTAGGTATAGTTGCTGGCAACGTCCGGGGCGGTGGTATGGCGACTCGGGCATCGAAGAAGAAAAGGGCTTCAAAATGTAGTCCCCACTATTAACCATACTTCGACTACGGGGACTTCCATTATTCCCGGCTGAGCCGATAGTCCAGGACTACTTTATACTTCTTCGCTTTGGGGATTTCCCGCGGGGAACCCCCACTGGGGACTTGCTCGGAAGCGTCAGAGATAGGAAGCAACTGGGGCTTTGTTGAGTCCAGAAAAACCCAAACCTCTCTTCTCCAGCTTTCCCTCGTAAGGGTATGCCCCGGGGGGACTTTCCTCATGGAAATCGAACCCCAAAGGGTGGGCCCAAAAGGGGGCAATTTCCCGTGTCCGGGGGTGGGAATCCCGCCCAGGACACACCTCCGCCTGATGTTTTGGGGACAGCGACGAGAGGATGAAGCCCCCAGGGAAGAGGGTGCCCTGCAGGAAACCCCCTGTCGGGAAGAGGAAACTCGGGGTAAGGAAGAGGTTTTCCCGGGGAGGGGCCCCGCGGGGGAAGGCTAATAGGTTTGGGGGCCTTGGCCCCGAGAGGGACTGACAGACAGGGATTCTGCGTAGGGAAAAAGGCTATCTGCTAGAGAGGAGGCCCCCCACAGGGAAACCCGCGTGGGGAAGAGCCCCAGAGGAACCCCCTGCGGGGGAGTTAGATAGGTAGGGAAAAGGCGCCCGACAGGAAACTTGCGTAGGGAAGGATGGAAAACTTCTTTCGCGGACCCCCTCGTAATCAGGGGGTTAATACCCCGGGAAGTGATAAATTAGGCCCAAAAAAAAGCTTTAGATTCGAACTGTGGGACTTGATATTTTTTTGGAACATTTTGACAAGGGAGTGTTCTACCCAAATTTTGAGGAACAAAAGGCCAAAGCACCCCTTTTTTTTGGATTATCGGGTACGCAAGGGGTGTGTGCTACTCTAAAAGAAGGCGCTCTTAAGGGCATGCATTGGCTCTGCGTAAGCGTTTCCACCTTCCCCCGAGGTACAGGGGGAAGTTCGGTCCATGAAAAAGAATAACTGACTTGTGCGTTTGGGGATAGGGCGAAAACGCTAGGGTTTGGCGTCAGTTGGGGTAAACTGGGGCGGGGGGATCTTTTCATCGAACAGCTTTTCCCAAACCCCTGTCCCCCGAGTTTAGGTCCCTATAGGGAGACGCACCTCGGATTCGCGGCTGCGATTTAACCCGCTGAGGTTTTTGCTGAAACCGTAGGGCTTTTGGGGATCGCCCAAAACGGACGGGAAAACCCTTAAGGATTTAGTGGGAATAAGGCACGGCGATGCTGCGGGTCGAACAAGGAGGGTTCTCGGGGACCCACACCCCGACTGTGTTTTTCTTGTGGTGTCCCCGGGCCCATTTGGGAAAAATTTTTCCTAAAGCCCCCGGGTAGTCAGGGGCTAGTTCTTTCCACGTCCTCGTGCCTCGGTAACTGGGGGCCAAACCCAGCTTCTGGGGGTACGGAGTGCCCCGTGTTTCTATTGTTGGGTTCTTTTTGGTGACACCATAGGGATTCGGGACATCAACGATCTTTGTGGTAAGGGGTTGGTTTTCCCCTGAGGCCGGGGGGGGCGCCTTTTGAGTGTCGGGGTTTGGGGCCCGGTTTTACCTCCCCCCGTCCTTCTGTATCACCGTTTCCCCCCCTACTTTGTGGGGAAGTTTGGGCCATCGCGGTGGAGCGACCTATGTTTCCCTTCTCATAGGGAATACTTCCCTTTGCGGGCGGACGCAGTCAGTCTGTGTTTGGATCTGCCCGTCAGGGTGTGTGGGTTTTCCACACGCGCCAAAGCCAAGAAGCAGGGAAAAGGAATTGCGTTGTTCTTCAGCCCCATCTTACGAGGTTTTTGCAAAGGCGACCCGCTACCAGGTCCCCCCCCCCCTCTTATAGGGACTTGGAGGCCCAAAAGCCCGCGAAATGATAGATCGTCCCCCTCAGTTGCCCGAACGCCAAGGTGGTTCAAGCTCCACAAGGGATCCCCTTTGGGGTTTTTACCGGCAGATCGTTGGGCCCGAGCTTGTCGTTCCCCCAAAACTTGAGAGAATTGTTCTTTGGCGGCCCCGATTCACCCATGGCAGGGGCATTGGGCTCCAAGGGACTCCCCGAGGGTAAGACAGGACTTCTTCTGGCCGGGTAGAACTGAGGTTGGCGTACTGCCGCGTTGCGATGTCTGCCAAGGACAAGCCCCTAAGGTCGCTTGAGCGTTTCCCCCGGGTCAGTGCCCCCGGTTGGGGGCCATTCACAAGGTTTGGGGGCGACCCGGGGGGACCCCTTATCCCCATCCCATCGCGGCACGCACTTTGGTAGTGGTAGTTACGCGACCGATACCCAGGGCGTCCGCTTAGGACTATCGATACCCCTTTTGTTGCTGAACTCTCTGGGAGATTTGGACGCGCACGGGGTGCCCCAAAAAGAATCGGCCGGGTTTGTATGGAGAGCGTATAACCTCTCCAGGCCTGGCCGGTTTTGGCCCGCAGTGTCGACTCAGGTTAGGCAGGGAACTGCAGAGTCATTTCGCCATTCAAGGTTCCAAATGGTGCTGATATCTCAGCCGAGCTCCGTAGCAGCACCCCATTGGGGGAAAACGTAGAGGGACAATTCCCCTCAGCGGGGTATGTCCCCCCTTTTGGGGCGTGTATACAGTTGTCGGAGGAATCTCACCGTCTCGGTTGCCCCTTTTATTGTTGAAAGGGTTTTTTTAGTTTTTTATAGATGTATATTTTGATTCCCGTGTAAATTCTTTGTGGAAGTTTATTGGATTACGTATCTGTCGATCCCAAAAGGGGTTGGGTTTGGCCCATTTTTTTGAATCTGCCATGCGCTGCGTCAAGGGTTTAAAGGGGCACTGTTTTCTCAAAAGAAACGATGCTTTTTTGAAGGGGGGGTTTTTCACGGTTTGCACGGGCCCCACGACGATTGGCCCCTCTAGGGTGGCGGGAAATTATTATTTATTTGTCGTTGCGTGGGCGGGATCCGTCCCTTAATGTGGGTTGTGGGGCGTTTGCACCATAATGTCGTTCAGCTCAGGTTAGGTTTGCTTTCTCTCTCTCTCTCTAATTCCACTGCCCGTGCAATTCATCCTGTAGGTTCACGGGTGGCTGGTACCTTTCGCTTGAACTGGCTGTCTCTATCGGCCTCTCTCCTGTCTTTTAACCTGCCGCACGTGCATCATTCCTCTTAGGCTTGAGGTATGCTCACTGTGACGTAGCGTGGCATGTTGGCTGCCATCGTTTAGGCAGGTTTTCTCTTCACTCGAGCGGAAGATGTCTCTGAGAGCGCCTGCCTGTTTTTGGTTCTACACCACTTCGTCGAAGGTACGGTCGGTACCTTCATCCCTACAGTCGCCTGTAGGGGAGGGACATCACATCACGTCATCTTTTTTCCGCATCTGTTCTGCTGTCCTCTCAACTGGACAGAGGGCAGAGAGTCGCTTGACCCGTCACTTTGGTCACCCACGGGTAGCTGGTAAGCATCAGTTTCGTGGTTTGTTTGTTGTTGTTGTTGTTTTTTTGTTAGCCGGCTAGTTCTTCTCTTTTGCGCAATTTCTTTTGTTTTCAAAATTATAAAGGAAATATTGCTCTTGGGCACAGTTCAAATTTCCCCCCTCCCAAGCAAACCTTGACCCATGCCAACTTCCAGAAACGTTTTCTCGCTTTTTTTCATGAGAAAGTGTCAAAAATAAGGCATGATTTAGATTGTCAATACGCTGGCCCACCAAACTTCAAAATATTTAACGGCCACAAGCTTAGCCGTTTTGACACAGTGTCTGAATCGTTCGTCTCAGAACTTATTTCCAAGTCTGCTACAAAGTGCTGTGATCTTGACCCAATCCCCACCAACCTCACCAAACAGAATCTTGCCGATCTTGCCCCAGTTCTCACGAGAATTATAAATGTTTCTCTGGCTACTGGCTCTGTTCCTGGATGTTTTAAACATGCTCTGGTAGTTCCTCTTCTAAAGAAAAATGCCTATGTCCCGATGAACTTAAAAACTTCAGACCTGTTTCTCACCTTCCTTTTCTCTCCAAACTCCTGGAAAAGGTTGTCTTCGTGCAACTCGAACGCCATCTGTCCGAGCACAATCTGTACGAAATTAACCAGTCTGCTTACAGACAGAATCACAGTACCGAGACAGCATTGCTTTGTGTGACTGACAGTCTTCTTCGGTCCGCTGACAACAAAAAGGCATCGCTTCTGACTTTGCTAGATCTCAGTGCCGCATTTGACACTATCGACCACAGTATTCTTTTAAAAAGACTGTCGGTGTCTTTCGGTATCACAGACACTGCATTAGAATGGTTTCGGTCAAATCTGACTGGCAGAACTCAATCTGTGTCTGTTGGTGGCAAGGTCTCTTCTCCCCTTCCCCTGGACTTTGGTGTGCCCCAAGGCTCCGTTTTGGGCCCTCTTCTCTTCTCTCTGTATATTCAACCTCTATCTATGGTCATTGAGGAACACGGGATTCCTCATCAGAAATTTGCCGATGACACCCAGCTGCACGACGCTGCTGCGCCTGCTTCATTCCATCTTTTGGTATCGGAATTTCAACTGTGTTTCCAATCTGTTAAATCATGGATGCTTAAAAACAAGCTCAAGCTAAATGATGAAAAAACTGAGGCTCTGTTGGCAGCACCTCGTTCTGTTTTGGATCGCATTTCTGAAAAATCTATTCAAGCTGGAACCAACAAAATTCCCTTTGAAGACAGCGTGAGGATCGGGGTGTCCATTTGGATAGTACGCTGTCCATGAATGTCCAGATCGGTCACCTGTGTCGTTCGGCCTATTTGGCTTTGAGAAAGATCGCGTCAATTCGCTCATATCTTACACAGAAAGGACTGCCCAACTTATCTGTTCCCTCATCATGTCAAAACTCGACTACTGTAACAGTATTCTTGCCGGTCTTCCCACTGTCGATATAAACCGACTTCAACGTATACAAAACAATGCAGCCAGACTTGTTTTCCAAATGTCCAAAAGAACCCACACTACACCTCTGTTAGTTAGACTACATTGGCTTCCCATTCATGCGCGCATTCAGTATAAACTCGCAACACTTGCCTTCCGACACTTTGATGAAACATTGCCTGCTTATCTTTCCAACATACTTGTCACTTATCAACCCTCTCGCACTCTCCGCTCTAGCAGTGACAAACTTCTCAAGCTTCCCCGCATGAAACTGAAATCCTTTGGCCTACGTTCTTTCAGTTATCAAGCCCCCTTGTCTGGAACTCCCTCCCTCCCAGCTCCGCTCTTCACAGACTCTCTCTGCGTTCAAATCTGTCTCAAAACGCATCTCTTTCAGAAGTCTTTTTGTCTTTCTTCATAGCGTACGAGTTAATGAATGTTTCCCATGCATTCTCCATCCTTTCGCCTCTTGTATGTGCACGTGCGCTTCCGTGCCTGAATGCTTGTGTGCTTTTGCGTGTGTGTGTTCGTGTGTGTGCGTTTACGCGCGTGGTTTTTTGTTGCTTCGTGTTGAGTTTGCCCTGTGTGTGTGTGGGTGTGGGTGCTCCCTTCTGCATGTTTTATATTGTATCCCGTGCAGTGTTCACGAAATTGGAGGCGGGTGAGGGTGGGGGTGGGGATGGGGGTTGGTTCTTTTCTTCTATTCCCAAATTCTTGTCGAGCGTTGTTCATATAATGTCGTGTGTGTGGGGTGGCGGGGTGTGTGTGTGTGTGTGTGTGGGGGGGGGGGGATAGAGTGGAAGGGGGGATGTGGCTTGTGCATCTGTTTTAGTGCTTGCTTTGTGACCTATTGTTTTGATGCCTTTTTCCTAATATTGTGCAATGTTAATGGAAACTTTTATTTTTCCTGTATTGTAAAGCGCTCTGAGGATGAGTCTTCTCTCATCGAAGAGCGCTATATAAGCTCGATTTATTATTATTATTATTATTATTATATTGTTTGAGACCACTTTTTCTGGTTAATTCAATCCTTAACCTGGCCAGTCAAAATTATATCTTAAAGTCTTTCCTCCTTTTTATGCATCTGGTGATGCGGTAGTCGGCAGGGATGGGGGAGAACCTGGTGATTCAGGGTTGGTACTTGCTTGGTCTCGCTCGTCCGCCCCTGTCACAATTGCCGGTCTCTCATTCTTCGGCCACCGTCTGTTTGTGCGTGCGTGCAAGGGGAACGAGAGTTTTATGTTTGCGAGCGTGCGTACGCATGATTAGTCGTTTGGATGCGTGGTTGGAGAATTGTGTCATTTTGAAATGTTGTCATAAAATGTGTGGATAATTGTGCCATTGAATTATTATTATTTGCAAATGTGGTGGCAGTTATAGAGCAGCGGTTGCTGTATCTGTTCAGTTCCTAAGAAAGGAAAATGTTGAACGTGAGTGAGGGAAGGATGAAGATATAAATTGATATTTGTTTGTTTAGCCTGTTAATGTAACCTCTTACTTGCTTCGTGTGAGGAGACCTTTAGCGAACATTCCTCGTTTGGTTTGTTGACTGTGTTATGCTCAGGTCTGTGTTAAGCTGATGTGAACAATTTATTCAGCAAACACCTCCCCTCGCCCATCATGCGAGTGGCTGTTAGGATTAAGCAGCAAATATCAGACCGTACTGACTGCGGGGTTCCAGTACCCTTTCTCCTTTCCTTCCAGTTCCTTCCTTTATTCTCTCCTCCCGGGGGCTCCACCCGATGCTGGCGCTGTTGGGGCTGTGCACTGGTTGAGGAGCACGTGGACTTTGCTGGGATGTTCCGGGCCCTGTCCGGGCCTTTCCGCGGCGGCGCCTCATCCCACCGGAGGCGTTCTCCACTGTCCTCGGACCTCATGCAGCGCACGTGACCGGGTGTGTACCCTTTCTCCTTTCCTTCCAGTTCCTTCCTTTATTCTCTCCTCCCGGGGGCTCCACCCGATGCTGGCGCTGTTGGGGCTGCGCACTGGTTGAGGAGCACGTGGACTTTGCTGGGATGTTCCTGGCCCTGTCCGGGACTTTCCGCGGTGGCACCTCGTCCCACCGGAGGCGTTCTCCACTGTCCACGGACCTCCTGCAGCGCCCGTGACAGGGTGTGGTTAGCACTGTATCGTGCCAGTTGGGGTGTGTGTGTGTGTCAAGGGTGTTGGCCTTGAAAGACTATATTCAGGAACAGACCTGGTCTGGGGTGCCTGAGTCGACCCGGTGCTCTCGGAGGACTTTGGAGGGACAGAGGTGTGGGGGAACCACATGAAGCACGGAAAGGGATGCGTGTGTTGGGATGGTTGCTTGTGATTGTGCATTTGTATGTGTTGGAATGCTTGTTTGTGACTATGTGTATGGTGCGGGTGTTGAAAAGCTTATTTGTGATTGTGCATGTTGTGTGTGTTGGAATGCTTATTTGTGACTATGTGTGTGCTGGTGTGAATAAATGGTGTATTGTATCGTAATCTTTCTTGTGTGGTCTCTTGCGAGGCGTGTGAGGTCAGTCACTCCCTTCACTCCCATCTAGACCGATCCTGTCAGGGCAGACCTTCAGGGGTCGGTCGTGACATTTGGACACTGGCATAGTTCTGACAGATTAGTGCCCCTTTTTCTCTTCTCTGGCTGAGCGTATGATTACACTCCACATTAAAGATTTTGTACTGAAACACTACATTATCCATGCCAGTGTTTTGAGCCCTACCATAAATTTGAGCCAGTGTGTAACGTTAAACTGATCTTTGATCAAAAGAACAACTCCCCACCATT
>CM031606.1:98914479-98929479 GCA_018398815.1 Conus ventricosus
TTTTTTTTTTTTTTTTGCCTATTTGATTCTATACATGTCCTGGTTAGTATCTTGTGAATCAAGTCCGATCTTTGTAACTTAAACAATCGTGAAACAGTGAATTTGCTTTGGCTAAAGCACACATCTGTTTGATTTTCACTGTGAGAGCTAACACTCTGTGCTACAACACGTTGTGAGATATGTAGCGCGATGCGTGTGACTGTGTATCTGAAATGAGGACAGCTTTCCTTTCATTAGAATGCTTTACATCCCAACGAACTTGAAATTATTTCTTAATGCTTGTTACATTATCACTGTTCTTTTCTTTCAAAACAGCTACAGACAAGACTACAAACGTGACACCACACAAGGACATGAACACACGACAAAGACACAGAGAGTTACACACACAGACACAGAGAACTGACGGACACACACACACACAACCACAGACACAACACAGAGTTACACACACAACACACACAACTCCAACACACAAGACAACACAACCAACACACAATCCCACACCACACTACGCACACACAACCACAAACACACACACACACACACACACAGATCACAACAACATCACACACAGCACACACACATCATGAGTTTCGCAAACAAACACACACACACACAACACATACACACACACGCGCACACAGCACACACAAGTGATCTTCTACTTCTTCTTCCTAAAATACTGGTTTCACCAAAAAGAGTAGGTCACCAGTCGCGCTATGTTAAAAAGTAAAATATAATATATAACACAGTGCGACTCAGACGTTGGCCCTGGAGCAAATTTATGCAACAAGGGTCGCACTCGATATCAAGAAGTAAAAGCAATGGCCAAACCAGGCCAGTAATAGTAAAATATGGGGAAGTAAAAACAGAAAATCGTCAATATGCAGATCTCAAACTGCGACAATTGTTTTTGAATGAGATTAGCATTTGTGGCAATCTTGATGGCACTCGCTGTGAGTTCCACAGCCGACAGAACTGGTAAAAAGAATGTAATGGCGTCATATTTGATGCAGGTAGGTATACATGACCGCCACTCCTGGTGCTACTTTTATTCAATACTAGTTGTTCCATTGGAATATCAATACTTTAGCTCTGCCTTTGAAAAAGGTGTTAAGTTTAATAAAAGCTCTTCTCTCTTCTAAGGGTTTCCATTCTAATTTCCTCATGTTCTTCCTTAGTATTCCGCTTTTCTCTGATGTGGTTCCTGTTACGAACCGTGCTGCTCTCTTCTGAATCTTTTCAAGGTTATCATGTCCTTTAGATGGTAAGGATCCAAACTGAGCAACATATTCCAGTACTGGTCTAACCAGTGTTTTGTAGCAGTCGTCTTTAACCTTTTGGGGCAGTCATTGTATTCCGTATAAGAAAGCTAAGATGTATTTGCTTTCTTACATACTAAATTGTAATGTTTCTTTCCATTTGAGACGACTATCTATAATTCACGCCAAATATTTTGCAGCATTAGTTTCTTTAAGATAGTATATGGATAGAATAATCTGATCTAATTAGTGAGCGTTTGTTACATATACGCAACACTTGGCACTTTTGAGGATGAAATTCCATTTTCAAGTTCTTTCCACTCTTGTAAAGCGTTTAGATCTTCTTGTAGAATGCGTGTATCATTCTTGCTTCTGATTGTTCTATATACTAAACTGTCATCTGCAAAAACCTTATAGTAGTTCCAGGAGAGAGATTTCTACTTATGTCATTTATATAATTTAAGAAAAACAAGGGCCCCAGAACAGTTCCCTGTGGTACACCTGACAAGACTGGTTTACAATGGGATGACGACCCTTCCACAACAACTTTCTGCGTTCTCCCAATGAGGAATGATCTAGCCCATTTTAGCAAAGAACCGCCAATGCCAATGTGTTCTAATTTAAGCAGCAGGCCCTCATGGTCACCTTATCAAAGGCTTTAGAAAAATCTAATAAAATGCATCTATTTGCTGTCTGTTGTTAAGACAGTTACTAAAATCATTGAGAGTTGTTTTATAAGTTGAGTCTCACAACTCCTTCGCTGTCTAAAACCATGCTGGGCGTTATTTAAGAAGTCATATTTGTCAAGATGGTCCATTATGCTACTATATATTATGTGTTCAAGTAGTTTAGCTGATATGGATGTAAGAGATACAGGTCTAATAGTTCTCTGCTTTTGTTTTGTCACCCTTTTTGAATAAGGGACAATGCTCGCATCTCGCCACTCATCAGGTATTACTCCCTGGTCCAGTGAAGCTTGGTAAAGTAATTGGTATACCTCACTCAATTCATTGGCACATATTTTTAAGAGCTTGCAGGAAAGCCATCGGGACAGTAGCTTTGTTTTCATTGATATTGGTCAGTAACTTAAATACTCCTGCTTTGTTTACTTTGATGTTTTGCATTTCAGGGAGTTTATCATCATCCTTTAGTCTAACGTTAATTAAAGGTTTGGGATTTGAGAAAAACTGAACAAAACTGCTTGTTTAGTAAGTTTGCTTTCCTTCAGGGTCCTGTATTAGGTTATTTGGTTGTTTCTCCGGTCTGGAATCCAATGTTGTCCTGTCTCTTACTCCTTATGTAAGACCATAATTTCTTGTTTTGATGATCACCTTCCGAAATCATCGAATTAACATAATTGGAGTGAGCAAGTCTACATTCTCTCCGACACCTTCTCTTAATATGTTTATACCTAACCAGTAATCTTTCTGATTAGGATGTAGTTTCAATTTCTTAAAGAAACGATGTTTCCTTCTCAACAAACGTTTAGTTTTTGTAGTAATCCATGGTGGTGGTTCTTGCTTGAAGTTATTTTAGTAGGTATGTTGTCATCCATAATAAATTCCAAGTTAGTTTTTATACACTTCCAAAGGTCACTGACATTATCTTTAACACTATGGGACCTCAAAAAAAGACGACTGAAATCATGAGTATCCCTGCGCAATTTTGGTATATCTGCTTGGTTCCAGAGTCTGATGGTACGTTTAGGGGTTTTCTTCGAAAGGGTTGAAAGTTGCTCTCTAAGAGAACTATGTCATGATCACCCAGGCCTGCAATTAATTCCTGATTGCTAAAGCGCCTGGACAATTGGTAAAAAAATAAATCCAGGAATGCCTTACCACGAGTTGGTGATTCAACTGACTGTACTAATCCAAGGTCTTGGTGGCATAAAAAAACTGAGTATTAATATTTTTACTGTATTGATTACCAAGTATGGCATCTTCACCCCAATCAATATCTGGTAAGTTAAAGTCTCCACCAATCCATAATATTGCCTTCCTATTGGCCAAAACAATGTTAGAAATGTCTCTGCAGATAGACGAACATACTTTTCATCTGAGTTGGAGGTCTGTAAACTGATCCAACAATGACAGGTCTCTTATTCTTGACATTAATCCTACAAAATAAACTTTCAGTATTTTTGCCTTGATATAAAAACTCACTGGGTAAGTTCTTCCTAATGGCAATCAAGACTCCCCCACCTCTTTTTCCAAGTCTGTCCTTTCTATAAATATCAAAATCCTCCATGGAAGTTTCACTGCTGGATGTTCCAGTTTCTAGCCAAGTTTCTGTTTCAATTACAACATCAATGTTTTTTCAGTGACTAAATTACTGAGTTCTTCCTTTTTCTTAATAGAGATTGAAAATTTACGACTATGCATTTAAGTTTATCTTTTTTCTTAATGATTTGGGGTTCAGTTGCACTTTATGATTTGGATTTTATCAGTTTTAGAATCAGGGGTGGATGCAAACTTAGGACAAAATTTCAAGTTTTCTTTTGGGGATCGGTCTGGTGAGATAGGGTCAAAACGGTTGCTTTCTGAGCTGCAGTCTTCAATAGAATCTTCAAAAAGTCTCGAACTAAGTTTGGAAGCCGCAAGTAAAACAAGTCCATGATATATCACTATTGCATAATGCTTCATAAACTGCTGAATTCATTAACATACATTTAGTGTGATACCATGAATTGCAGACGTCACAGGCAACTGCTTTATGTTCCATGTGACTCTCAAATTGCAAACTCCGCATGGATATTTTACTTTGGTGGACGGACCAGGATTGAGTTCAATGTCTCCCGATAGGATAAGGCTTAAAAGCCATGATTTAACTCCTCTATGTCTAACTCTTTTAATCAAACAATTCCTTATCACTGTACTATTTCTGATGTTAATTGAAATCGGGTTCAAATCTGGGCCTAGTAATAGACTGAAGAACGTACTCGGCACAGTGCACACAGAGACTAACATGGTTCAGGTTGCACAAAGTTTTAAAACCTGCAAAATGGAACTAAAGGCGTCTACATCACATCTAAAATTTCAAAATTAAACTGAGTGCTAGGAATATTGTTGTTCCTGTCACATTGGAAAGACCAAGGAAAATAGAAAACTTTTAACGAAGCCGAGAACAACACGCCGGTAGCCATCTTGAAAAGCCAAATAGAAAGAATCACTTTGAGGGGTTTAAAACACAATTTCGTTAAGATAAATAAAATTTAGCATTAAACTACCAATAGGCTGATCATTAAAATTCACAGTTACTCGTATGAGTAAAAGATGTAAAGATGTAAAGACGTAAATATGTAAAAGATGCACACACACAGAGTTACACACACAGACAGAGGACAGACGACACACACACACACACACACACACACACCACACACACACACACACACACACACACACACACACACACCACACACACAACACACACTCATGCGCGCGTCACACACACACACACACACACAACACACACACACACACACACACACACACACACACACACACACGCTGCGCGCGCTGCGCGCACACACACAGACCACCACATCCAACACACCACACACAACAACACACACACACACACACACACACACACACACACACACACACACACCACACACACAACACACACCACACACACACACACACACACACACACACACACACACACACACACACACACACACACACACACCCCTCCCCTACTCGCACGTATGCATGCACGCACACATATACACTCACAGATAAACAAATAAAACCAAACTCTCTCTCTTTTCTTCTCTCCTCCTCCTCTCTCTCTCTCTCTCTCTCTCTCTCTCTCTCCTCTCTCTCTCTCTCCTCACTCTCTCTCTCTCTCTTCTCTCTCTCTCACGCACACACACATCGTGTAATATCATATATGTGAACAGACGTAGAACTGAAGTACTAGTACCACACACACACACACAGACACAGACACACACACACACACACACACACACACACACACACACACACACACACACACACACACACAGACACAGACACAACCCACAACACACACACACACACACACACACACACACACACACAACACACACACACACAACACACACACACACACACACAACACACAACGCTAAAATACAATATTTATTCCTGTTGCCCCTTTTCACCACACACAACACACACACACACACACACACACACACACACACACACACACACACACACACACACACACACACACACACACACACACACACACACACACACACACACACCGCAGCGCGCGCCGCACACACACCACACACACACACAAATACAATATTTATTCCTTTTGCCCCTGTTCATACGCACACACACACACACACACACACACACACACACACACACACACACACACACACACACACACACACCACGCACGCACGCACCACGCACGCACGCACGCACGCACGCACGCGCGCACGACGCACGCACGCACGCACGCACGCACGCACACACACACACACGCATACACACACGCGGACGCACGCACGCAACGCACGCACGCACGCACGCACCACGCACGCACACACACACACACACACACACACACACACATACACACACGCGCACGCACCCATGCACTCACGCACACCACACACACACACACACACACACACACACACACACACACACACACACACACACACACACACACACACACACACACACACATATGCATGTTCACACACTTACACACAGAATCATCAACAGAATCATTCAACAGGTTTGCCACACGGATTTAAATATATCTGTATGATCAATGTCGAATATTGGTTGGTTGTTTGTTTCCATGCTAAAACTGGTGGAAAAAAATGTAATTGTTCCGTCCAATTCCGTGGTACCAGTTATCTCTGAAACAAATATATTTACAGTCATAACAGCTATATTGTCATGGATCTTTTTATGCAAGATTCGTGTGTGAATTTGAACAAAGTTTGTCTTTGAAAACGTTTCCTAAAAGGAAGTATTTGTGTGGGTTTTTTCTTTCTGCGACAAATTTCCGGCTGGATTTTTTTTTTTCATCAGAGGTACAACACCAGCTTCTCTTAACGTTCCTAAAACTGAAACATACAGTGGCACACTGTGATATAATTCGGTTGAAAGATACGCATGCGCGTGGAGACCGACGCTCGGCTTGGCGGTTTTTCCCGGCCATTTTCTAGACAAATTATAGTGGATCGCAAAACATCATTAAGCGTGTTTGTCTGTCGTCCGTGTGCCTGCTGATCGTGATATGGTGGCAGCGGTCCTCAAGTGCCACGTCTCCCATAAGTGACAGTGCCTCTCAGTGACGTTTTACCTTTTTTTTTCTCGAAACGACTCTCTGTGCCGTTTCAACGACCGAACATACGAGTACGAAGTCAACGGTCAGCGTGCAGAATTGGTCAGATAAGTGTGAATTCCCTCAAAATTTAATGATTGACGCTCAGGTGTGTTTCATATTACGTCTTTTATTGTTGTTTTCGTCGGAAAATTTGGGACTTGTGAATTTTAGTATTTCTTTTCTAAGCAAATTAGTTTTAATATTTGGTCGGGTTCTTACGAGTCATGGCATTTAAACCACCAGATGCCTTTGACTTCTCACAACCAGAACAGTGGCCCTCATGGCGTCAAAGATTTCTTCGCTATCGCACTTGTAGTGAACTCTCTAAGAAGGACTTTGAAGTTCAAGTGTCTAGTCTGATTTACAGCATGGGGCCTGATGCTGAAAGGATATATTCCACTTTCACCATCACCACTGGTCACCAGGCAGATGAAGATCCACCAGATACAAATTTTGATGATGTCATTAAGATGTTTAATGCACATTTCACCCCAAAGAAAAACATTATTCATGAGCGCGCAAAATTTAACCTGCGCAACCAGGCACAGGGCGAAAACGTAGAGACCTACATTCGTGCACTGTATGAACTGGCTGAGAGTGCGGACTTCGGTTGCAAGGACACCGCCATTAGGGATCGACTGGTGGTAGGTCTCTGTGACAGGGACCTCTCAGAGAAACTACAGCTTCAACCAAACCTGACTCTCAAAGATGCTATCCAGATAGCAAGGCAGCACGAACTTGTCAAGCAGCAGATGAGGGAACAACGTGACATGAGCGCCAGCCTTGATGCAGTGCACTCCAGTAGTTTTCGAGGTGCACAACGGGGACTGCACCGTGGTGGTGGCCAGGAGGGCATTCTTTCTCCCACTTCAACTCACCGCAGAGGAGTAACAGAGGTCAACACGCCAGAGGCCATCAACCCAGAGGTCAACAGGCCAGAGGTCAATACATTAGAGGTCAACACGCCAGAGGACAGCGGGACGGTACGGACCATCATCGAGGAGGTGGAACGTGCGGCAACTGTGGTCGGGAACCACACTACAGCAGAAACGAGTGTCCTGCTCGCGGCAAAATTTGTCGCAAGTGCGGGAAATACGGACATTTTTATCAATGTCTGCAGACAGAACCGGCGGCCAGAGGTCAACGAGGTGGAGACATACTACCTGGGCTCCATCTCCACTCCAGCCAGTGAGCCACCATGGTTCACGTATTTGGACATCTGCAACACCCCAGTCCGCTTCAAGATAGATACGGGAGCTGATGTGTCTATCATCTCTTCATCCCAATACAACCACTTCCCCTGCCCTCCTCCCTTACAGCAAACAAAGGTAGCACTCTGTAGCCCATCTGGTCCCTTATCCTGCAGAGGACAGTTCACTGTACTGTCAAAACGGAAAATGGACCTCACTGTTTACAGTTTTTTCGTTGTTGACTCAACCACTACTGACAATCTTTTGGGACGAACAGCAGCGTGCCAACTTCTCCTTATCCAGCGCATTGACGAGCTTTCCTCTCATGTCTTCGGGGAGCTTGATGATAAGCCTGTCAACTGCACTCCCGTGAAAGTTCAACTCAAAGATGACGCTCAACCCTACAGCATCTCGACGGCAAGGAGGATACCAATTCCACTGTATGAAAAGGTGAAAGCAGAACTAGAGAGAATGTCAGCAGCCAATGTCATCGAGGCCATTACCGAACCGACAGATTGGTGCGCACCAATGGTTGCTGTTATGAAAAATCTGGAGCAGTCAGGATCTGCACGGACTTCAAGAAGCTGAATTTAGCGGTGAAGAGAGAAAGGTATATGATACCAACGATCGATGACGTTCTTCACAAGCTGAAGGGGTCAACAGTGTTGACAAAACTAGATGCCACATCAGGATTTTGGCAGATTCCTCTGGACTTACAGACAGCAAAATTGACAACTTTTATGACACCCTTTGGAAGATTCTACTACAAAAGACTATCATTTGGCATTAGCTCAGCCCCAGAGATCTTTCAAAGGAAGATGGAAGAGATTCTCCAAGGAGTCAGCAATGTCATCTGCTACTTTGATGACATTTTGATCCACAGCCAGAACGCACAAGAGCATGAGAGACACCTTGAGGCAGTTATGCAGAGACTCGCAGAGGTCGGTCTCAAACTCAACCAGGAAAGTCAGAATTCTGGAAAAGCAGCATTGATTTCCTGGGTCATTGTATCAGCGGAGAAGGTATTCGTCCAAGCAACGAAAAAGTCGAAGCAATGATCAACATGCCAGAGCCTCAGAACATCACTGACCTGAAAAGGATCCTGGGAATGGTCAACTTTCTTGGACGCTTCAATTCCACATCTGTCCAGCACCCTGCGTCCCATGACAGAGCTACTGGAAAAGGACAAGGAGTGATGTGGGGAAAGCCTCAGCAAGCGAGTCTTAGTGCCGTCAAAACCATGTTGTCAACGGCTCCGACTCTAGCCTTCTTTGACCTTGCCAAACCCACAACAGTGAGCAGTGATGCCAGCAGCTATGGACTTGGTGGCGTCCTTCTCCAAGATCATAATGGGGTCAAGAAACCTGTTGCGTACTGTTCACGCACCCTTACACCTGCTGAGCGCGCCTATGCTCAGATAGAAAAGGAATGCCTAGCAGCAGTGTGGTCCTGGGAAAAATTCTCCAGATACCTTGTGGGACAAGAAGACTTCAAACTGGAGACAGATCACAAGCCCCTCATACCACTTATCAACACCAAGGATCTTCAGGACACTCCCCTTCGCTGCCAGTGGCTCCTTATGCGCATGATGCAGTTCAACCCGATAGCTGTTTTCACTCCTGGCAAGAACCTCATCATCGCCGACACGCTGTCAAGAAGCCCCCAGACAGAGCCGGAAAGCCCACAAGAACGCCAGTTGATGGATGACGTTGTGACTCATATCGACCTTGTCCGGTCAACCTGGCCAGTGTCAGACAAGCAGCTCTGGAGAATTGCAGAAGAAACAAAGAGTGACACCACCCTCAGAGCATGCTCGAGTACACAGCAAAAGGATGGCCCGTCTACAAGAGTGACGTCAACCTTGAACTCCAGGAGTCTATGCAGTCCGAAACGAGCTCAGTGTTCACGAAGGGCTACTCATCAAAGGAAATCGCATTGTCATCCCAGTCTCTATGCAAGAGGAAATCTTGGAAGCCATCCATGCCGGACACCCAGTGTCACGAGCGCGCCAACAATGCTGTTTGGTGGCCAGAATCTCCAAAGAAATTGCCCAAAAGGTACGCTCTTGTGCCCTCTGTGATGAAAGAAGCCATCGCAGAGATCAGAGCCTCTCAGACCTACACCTCTACCTGAAGGGTCTTTTCAAATGATTGGTGCCGACCTGTGTGAAGTCAACCTGAAGGGCCTTTTCAAATGATTGGTGCCGACCTGTGTGAAGTGAAAGGTTCTCAGTACCTCGTCGTCATCGACTACTTCTCCAGATATTGGAAATTGCTTACCTGCCAACCATGACATCCGCCTGTGTGATCGGAAAACTGAAGAACATTTTTGCCCATCATGGGATCCCGAATGTTGTAGTCACAGACAACGGACGACAGTTTTCCTCATCGGAATTCAAGACTTCTCTGACACTTGGCATTTCACGCATGCCACCAGTAGTCCTTACTTCCCGCAGAGCAACGGAGAAGCAGAGAGAGGAGTGCAGATCGCCAAGCGAATCTTGCAACAGAAGGGTCCTTTTCGTGCTCTTCTCGCATACAGAGCAACTCCCACGGCGTCTACAGGAGTGAGTCCAGCCGAACTCGCCATGGGAAGAAGATTGAGGACTACAGTTCCAACACTTCCTGTCAACTTGAAACCGCAGGAATATGACAGAGAGACCATAGCTCAAAGGGATGCTAAAGCCAAAGAGAACAACAAGAAATACTACGATAGGCATCATGGACTTCGATCCCTTCCTGAGCTCCTCCCAGGAGACTATGTCCTGCAGAAACTGGATCATGATCCCCAATGGTCCAAACCTGCCAGAGTCCTCGACCATATTCGCGTCCAGATCTTACCTGGTGGAGAACTCCCAAGGTATGTAGTATAGACGGAACCGCAGACACCTCCCTATCCCATTCCATCCCTCAGGGTGCCTTTGCTCAGAGTGCCGCCTGCCCACAACTCCCAACTGAACCCAGGGTCCCTGTCCTGACCCTCAGCCAAAAGTATATCCTTTGGCTGATCCCCAGTCACCAGGACCCCCTCAGGTTGGTATCCAATGCCACCAGCCAAACCCTCCCGGGGCACCAGCGCCCTGCCTTCTACAGCAGCCCATCCAGACTGGTCCATCTACAGCATCACCTGTTTCCGTTCAGACAACTCGCTGTGGACGAGCTGTTGTCATTCCAGCACGATACAGGGACTAATACCATCCTCTTCACCCTGTGGTCTACCGAACCGGCCTGGGTTTTCGAATTGTGTTGAAATTTGTCAAAGACTCGTCTCTCCCTCGGTTATTTTAAACAGACTCTAATTTCATAAGTTTCTGTGCAACTCGGTGCACCTGTTTGTCCATTAAAAGGGGGGAGATGTGATAGAATTCGGTTGAAAGATACGCATGCGCGTGGAGACCGACGCTCGCTTGGCGATTTCTCCGGCCATTTTCTAGACAAATTATAGTGGATCGCAAAACATCATTAAGCGTGTTTGTCTGTCGTCCGTGTGCCTGCTGATCGTGATACACACCAAGAGCTATTTCACAGATTAGATGTCTACGCATTGCACTTAATTTAGAAATGTCGTAGGGAGATAAAAAAAATGCTTGTTCATTTTACATCAACCACGAAAGGAAAAAGCAGACAGCTAGATATATAAGTGCCATAGTATTTCGCCCCATGTTCCAGTTAGTTAAAGTCTTGAGAAGATAAAGGCCTTCCCTTGTTCTATTCAACATGTTGTAATCAATATGATAGCTCCATAAAGATTAAAAGTAAGACAGACACCTAGGAATTGAACAGCATAAATAGTGTAGTATGATTGTGCTGTCAGTTGTCAATCATGATAGTTGTTCAGCCTCATACTCTGGGTTAAAAAAAAAAAAAAGCATTATACCCGTTCTCTTCGCAACCGTCATGTTAACCCATTTCAACATGTAGTCCGTCACGAGAAACGGTCCACCTTGCACCCCCCCGCTAATAAATTTGTCACATGATTTTTTGGTGCTTTAGAGTGTATAGATCACGAAAAATCATGTTAACATAAAACATCTTGGGACGCACTGTCCCTTCTGGCTTAATTCTGAAGGGTACCCATCTCAGGTGCCGCGGCTGCTTTTCGTCGGTCCGAAACGTTCCATACGTTGGTGATCAACTGTGTCTTTGTTATTTAAGCTACGAGAATTTACTTTATGTATTTGTTAACAGTAATGCCTTCTGCACGATCGGCAATAATCAGAACGATAATATATGCAATAAGGTGACCGCAGTAAAGCTACGTGTGTACCCACCGTATATCACGCGTTGCGAACTGTAAATTTTCCAAAGTGTTTGCAATAACCTATCTCTCCCGAAAACTGTGCAAATTATTAGAAACAAAGTACACCACAGTATCAAAGAACAGTCTCTTGTAATTATTTTGAGCAATGCCACATCACCATGGGCCTATGCTGATGCCCTCTGTTGCCGGGTTATCTCCACTACCCCCTATCTGGCTTCGACGCAAATTTAGTTCTTTAAAATTCATATTGGACTTTTTATTGAAAATAAGTTAATTTGCACTTTCCAAGTATGAGCGCATTTGTGTGTGCGTGTGGGGGGGGGGATGGGGGGACACGCGTGCGTGCGTGCGGTGTGTGTGTGTGTGTGTGTGTGTGTGTGTGGTGTGTGTGTGTGTGTGTGTGTGTGTGTGTGTGTGTGTGTGTGTGTGTGTTGATGATGATTGTTCTCAGATGCTGGCATTGGAAGGTATTCTGTTTCATGGCGACATCTGCCAGACTGTACTTAAATCAACAACAATCTGATTATTTTGAGTCGCTTCCCTCGGCACAAGTAGAAAGCGACTCATCTCATACGTGGGATATGACAGCTTCTTCTTCTGCAATCTCTGCATTTGGCACAAGAGGATTTACCAGAATGCTTCGTAAACCAGCGGAAAAGCCCACCTTTTGCAATTAGTCACTGGACCGTTGGTGGAGGTGAAGATACTCTTAAGAAAGTTCAAAGTTCAAACCTCCACTGGATTCTTCTCTGGAAATACAGCAGCATGTCAGATCAGGAAATACCAGCGTGGGCTGGCTTCATTTCACAGTGTGGGCAGAACCCGGCAAAGAAGACATTAGACTACTACCCTGTGATCCATCACCCAATCACCGAGTACAAGACAGTCCAGGAATGCTTGCGACTTGCAGAGAAGGCCACTAGAGTTGTTGGACAAGAGTACGTTTTCACTACGTTTGATCTTGGAGTTTGTATGAAAGCCTACCCGATCGTTGGGAACCAACCTGACCGGTACAAGAAGCATATTATTCGGATCGGTGCTTTCCACCTTGCCTGTGCATACCTCAAGGTGCTTGGGGAAAAGCTGGATGGTTCTGGGTTCGGAGATATCCTTCTGAAGGCAGGTCTGATCTCTTCTGGTTCTGGGCAAGGGTTGCTGTCTGGCAAACACATGAACAAGCATTGTTCTGCCATAAGACAATGCTTGAGAGTCTAGAACGCTTGCTGCTGGAAAGGTATCTTGAAATCAGAGATGAAGACACGTCATTTCCGACACTGTCAGAAGACGGCATGATCAAACTCCAGCCTCATGTTTTTCTCCAAAGAGACGTTGACTGAGCTTCAGCAAGATGAAGCTATCTTCAGTTTCATGGCAGAGTACGAACAGTTCAGAGACAGAGTCAGAGAAGGAGCCTTTGGACCAACTGCACAATTCTGGTTGTCGTACATCGATCATGTATGGTTGTCCTAGCGCTCCTTGAGGCTGTCAAAATCCACGACTTCCTGCTGTACGCACAAACGATGTCCCAAATGCCAGACCTCTTCTTCAGTTTCAGTGGACAAAACTATGCACACTACCTGACCTTCTTCTCAGTCTTCTTGGTAAACATTGACTTTGTCACATCCTGGAGCCAAGGAGATGCTGCAGAGAGGTGCTTTCAGCGTGGCAAGGTCCTTCATTCCTAGCAATCGCTGTGCACTGGACAATACCATGGAAGAAACGTTCATGAACCACGCCAAAAGCAGAGGAGGAGCTGGTGGAGGTGGCGCTGGTCTCACGTGACTGCTGTCGAACCAGGAGGCCTACCAAAGATGGTTCAGGACAACCCATGAGAGGTCAAAGTATCTTGATCTCGACATGGCTGGCATGGCACAAGGTGATGAGGTTGGCAGTAGATATCGAGACTTGCGTCCTTCTGATAGTGAAAGCAACGTCATGAAGACTCAGGATGCAGTCAAAAGTTTCATTGACCCTTTCTATGAGGAAGCCTTGGTCAAACTCATCGTCCTGTCATCTGAAGCATCTGTCCCAGCCGGCATTCAGCATGATGTGTTGAGGGCAGAAAAGGCTGGTAACGCCGTGAAGGAGGCGTTCATCACGCAGAGACTGATGGCAAATGACAATTTCTTTGAACCAGTCAAGCGGCTAAACCTGAAAACGATGGCATCCATGAACAAAACTGTCACATGAAAACTTCCAAGAAGAAGGTTGTGGAATACAAACAACAAGGGAACCTTGCCTTTCAAGTCCTTGTGAAGGCACAGGAAGCAGGTGTTCAACTCAATCTGAAATAGTTGATGACATACCCAACTTACTCCTGTACCTTACAGTATTGCCACTGCTGACAATTTCCTTGCCAAGACCGACAAAGCAAAAGGGTTTAACTACCTCTCCAAAGATATGGAAGATGCCGCTCTACCTCTGCATGACGCGACGCTGGTTTGTGATCGATGGCAATGCAGTGTTTCACTGTTTGCAACAGCTTCCCTCCAATTTCAGGGAGATCAGCCAGAAGATATCTGACATGCTGCCAAAGGAAACGGGCGTGGTGTTCAGTACAGACATGTACAAAACGGACTGAATCAAAGCAATGAAAAGGAAAAATGAGAGGCACTGGCGATAAGATCATCATGAAAGGAGAAGCACCAAGCGTCCTGCAGACTGGAAAACGTTTCTGTCAAACGACGAAAACAAGAAGCAGCTCAGCCAAGTATTACTCGACGTTTGGAGCAAAGATGAGAATGCGCCAAAATTCAAGGACAGAAAAGTCATGCTGATATGTGAGGGAGAAGCCTTCCTGCTGCAATCGGCAGATGAGCTGACGACAACAAGGACGCCAACCGTAACGCTTAAAATCCACACAAGAAGAGACGGATTCCAGAGTTGTCCTCCACTGTGCGTACGCTGAACGGAATGGATACAGCTTCGTCCGC